>JAFEMH010000097.1:822500-1108647 GCA_022495995.1 Adenophora triphylla var. japonica | reverse complement strand
AAAAAAATACAATAAGCATCAATTGCTTGTGTTTCGAAAAACTCTTTTCATTTAACCTACAAATTCATAACGGTTAAAACATTCTTTGATGAGTTCAAGCACGGTCAACTCTTGACTCGCTACACGCTAGCAAAACTACAATAAAACATTAATCAATTAATGTGTGCGCAATGACAATGGGTGGATACTGCGGACGGCAAGGTCAACCTAGTTTCCGTACTAGGTCCTTCATCCTTCTTCCCCTTCCACTTTTCCCCGGCGAGTGTTCTTCACCTTCGCGGGAAATATTCCGGTAGGCCTTCTACACTGGCTCGGGGACTCTTCCCGACGCCTCCGTCAAGCTTGTGGTGCATCAGCGATCCTTTCTCTAGCTCTGTCTCGAGCCGCCTCGCTTCGAGCCATCATCATAGTGCTTTGATTGGCCTCCGATCGGCACTTGCCACATGTCGGCCATGGCATCGCGATACGATTCCCGGGGTTAGCCCTCGCTTGTCCTCCTCAAGGTCGAGCTGTCGGGTGATCGGCACCCAACGGCTCACTCCGTCTCCACAAGATAGCCATCTGTGTCTCCCCATACACTCTTCGTACCGGTTCGGAATCTTTGCGTCGATAGAACAGTGCCCTCTCTCCGGTGAAAGAGAACCCTGGCGGGAAAGGACGTGTATTGCCACCACTTAGGGTGATCGGCAATAGCGTCGAAGGATCTTCCATCCGCGAGATCCCACCTCAAAGGTAGCGGCATAACTCGGATCGGTCGGTGGCATCTGCTCCGGCCCGTCTTGCCCTTGAGAACCAATGATGGAATATAGAAAGACGTGCGAGAACGGCCCGGCACTCGACAATCAACGAGACCCTCTGAGCGGTCCTACAAGTCTGTAACTTCCAATGGGGAACCCACCATCGCAAGTGATGCGTGCAAAGTGCGGCCATCCAGAGCTCGGCTCGGCTGATTGCCCCTATCACCGGAAGGACGTCGCGAGAAAGACCAAGCGTCGCGGGACATTGGCACCTCGGGCATCATCTGCGGCCTCTCCCTCGACCACATGGTCGGCATAGCGGGACTCCCTCCCCACATGTATCGGCTCACAGGTCGCCATCCAGGCCTATGCCCGAGGAACGTCTCGCCCGAAGACCAATGGCACGATGTCTCCCCCACTCCCGGCCTTTGCCTCACCGAGGTCCGATGCCTTTGTGATGGCACACACCCGAGACGTGAATGTGAGCAAAGTAGCAATCGCGCCTGAGCAAACGCGTCCCACGAAAAGACGCTCCCCTCGGCTCAGGCAAATCTTTCGGGCGGTCCCGAAATGTCAACGTAATCGGTATCTGTATCGGCATCCCGTATGCTTCTCCGGCCGAGATACCCAACAAAGACACTAGCTTCTCAATAGTGGCCATGCCACCGGCATACGGAAGAACTAGCATTCCGTCTCGGGTCCTCCCGAGAATGGCCGGAAATCTTCAAACGTAGGAGTGATTTCGTTGTACGAAAAGTGTACACATTCCTCCGTACGTCCCGAGAACCGAGACGCGGCTCTCAAAGATCCCAATCGGCATGAGCTCCTTCAAAGCCCAAACAGATTTAATCCGTAACGACCTTCGAAAAACCTCTTGTTACGCCTCGTGTGGTTCGTACCCACGGCGAAAGTTGTCCAAATATCGCTCTTGCATCAGAGACGATAACTTGGGAAAGGAGCCATGTCGGAAGGTGAAGAAAACCTTAAGAAAGGGAAAAGAATTCAGCCGAGATGAACAAAGCAATGCGCGGTTTTCTCACAAATTGCAAAGGCTGAAGCTGCAATTTAAAGAATGCGGAAATTCGGTTCTAGTCGTGGGACTCCCTCTGCGATTGACTTGGTCAACTCTGCGGCCATTGCCTATAAAATTGGAAACATTTCCAAACCATGCCACTGTTCCTCCTATGAAATCTGCGTGCACCTTTGATTTCATTCAGCAATGTCGATATCCCTTAGCCCAGGGCTCGTGCAGCGTGTGCAAATAATTAAAAATTAGTGCATACATGCTTAATTTTTGACCCGTTCAATTTTTAATGCATTTCTCCTTTTTATTTATTTTTGATTAACCTATTTGCTTATTTGCGAAAATAACGAAGGTGATCATAGAATAAATATGCGAAATACGAGTTCCGCCCACGGGCGCCTTTTTGCAAATACGGTTCAAATCAAAATTTGTTCACGACAAATACATGCATTTTGTCTAAACAAAGCGATAAAGAAAGAAAGCGATAAAGGGGACTACTACGAGTCTGCTCGTCATCCGTACACTCGACGTCTTGCTCCGCCTATAGGATCCGTCGCAAACGAGGAACTCGCCGAACTCCTCCCGGTAGGGAATAGGCAAAGGGCCTCCTCGGAGTACGCGAACTCGAGGACTCCCCTCTCTCGCGCCCAGAGTGCGCGAGAAGAAGGAGCTCCAAATCCAGGCCGTTCCGCCGCGGGCGGCCGAACCCACAATGTGCAAAGTCCTCCCGAGTTTGTGGGAGCGGGCGAACCTCTCGGCCTAGACGGCCCCGATCGCGGACGTCCACGCTCCTCGGGAGGCGCACCGCATGAACTCCACGAGCCTCCTAGCGTAGGCGGACCACCGTCCACCGGCCTCGTGGCTTCATTGTACGTGCGGCCGGATACTGCGAACCGGGGAAAGTCATCGAAAGCAGCGAGAAAGTACGAGATGCATCATGCGCGAATGCTACTATCAAATGCGAGAAAATCAAAAGGTACTCACCGAAGCATTGGGGTCCGCCTGTATCGTGGTCTCGGCTCGTAGGGAGTGGGATCACAAGTCGCTGCGCGAACCGTCCGGCCTCGTACGCTAGCCTAGCTCGCGGGACGGGGAAAATCTCGAGGACCTCTGTAAGTACCCCAATCTGGATCACACCCTTTCAAACACACGGGAAGCACCGCGAGACTCATCAACGCGGTCTCGACGACCCCTCTCACTCAAAACCCTCTCTAAACCCCCACCAAACCAAGGGAGGAGCCTTTACAGGGATAAAAAGGGACAAAAGGACCTTTCGGGAATTTTAGGAAATTGGGAAAGCAATATTGGTCCGTACGGACCTCTTTGTTGTCATAATTCTTGAATCTCCTTAAAGTCCACAATATTCCCTCAAATCCGGGAAAATGATTACTCCCCTGCTTAGTTGGTCCGTATGGACCTCTTTGCATGCAAGATGGTCCGTACGGACCTTATTGCTCGGGGACACCATAATTGCAAATATTCCTCCATCATCGAGATTCCCTCAAATCGAGGAAAACCAAAATCTTGGATTACCGGGGAGGTCCGTACGGACCTCTTTGCACCTAAATCTGGCACTATAAATAGAGGGCTCCCCCTCCTCATTTTCACACACCTCCCACTTCTCTCTTCCTCCTAGGCCTTACGGCTTCCCCTCTAAGTCCTCTCGAGGCATTCCCGGCCCCTTTCGGATCCTTCCGAGGCCTTTCGAGCCCCCTCGTGGTGCTCAGAAGCCTCCACGAGCGCTCGAGACGCTCCGCGCTGCCAGAGGCACTCTCGAGGTACTACGAGGCCCCTCGTGGTACTCAGAGGCCTTGCACAGTCTTTCCACGGTGTCAGGCTCTTTTCGAGTCAAACCGACGATCCCAAACCACGCCGAAACTGCGCCCGAGTGACTCCTGCCACCACAACGCACGCCGAACCTGCCCAGAACCTGCGCGGCAACCTCTGCAGCCTCGGCCTCACGCGAAACTGCTGTCGCGGACAATAGGTCCCTCCCGAAGCAATCCCGATCCATGCGGAGCAGCTACTCAGACCTCAAACACTATTCCCCGGCGGAAGGCAGACACGAACCAACATTGGTAAGGCTTCCTTCCTACACTATTTCAATACATTTCCATACATAGCATACAATGTAGACATCCGATCTGACATGCATTTTTAAAAGCACACACACACACACACACAACATTTAAAGGATATTAGGGGTATCCAGAAAGACTCGTTTCTGAGGCTACTCGGGTGAGCTCTAATATTCTAATATTCTCTTCCGGGAGTCATCGACCTCAGAACTCAAAATCTCATCACACAAAACAGTTTAAAATTATCTTTAAGCGATGCCCTTTTCAATGTTTTGGGCTTAATAAAAACGGCGTGGCGACTCTACAAAGCAAAACACAGCGAGACACCTCCAACACGCAACGCTAAAACGGAATAAGCCGGATCTTAGGGCGCGATTGCATTGCCTCTCGGATCAGGCGACTTTCCCGAGCGGCGAATGCGAGATGCACGGGCTCAGCGCGCGAGCCGGATCCGGGTAATTTCGGTTGGCGACTCCATTGAGGAAATTTTGTTTTAAAATCTTTTTAAACAAAACAAAAGATTTTAAAACGATGATGAGGGTCAAACTTTCATTTTACCCCTTCCTTTAAGCATTGTGTGTGTGTGCACGTGCTTCGTTTTTATTTTACAAAAAAAAATAAAAATACAAAAAAATGCATCAATATACATCTGTGCATACATTTAAAATTCTTCAAAAACTTCTGTTTTACTCAGAAAAAGAATTTTAGAGACCGCACACTACGCGCCTTCTTTGCCTCGGTTACACCGCACTCTACTGCTTCTTTGCCTCGGTTACACGCACGCTACGCGCGCTTTGCCTCGGATACGCTGCACACTACAACCCTCGGCCCGGAGTGGTCTCGGTTGCGATCCGTTAGGTCTTCCTAGGCCTCTTGGACGCGCACGGGATCATTCCAAACATCCCATCCTAGCGAGCGTCAACCACACGTTTGAGTCTTGAGTCACACTCTGTCCGGACTCGGTTGGTTTTACCCGTCAGGTGTCATACGGCACTGGATACATATACCATGCAGGCCATTTTTACGAGTCAAGGCTCGGAACTCAAGATCCCTTGCGCAAGCAAAGCGATGAAAGGTCATGCTAAAATCTTGACTGATCTTGATTTCGAAGCTACGCGAACGATGTTCGTCCAGGATATACATCCATGCTCGCATGACACCATGTCATCACGCCTTTGATACGTCGGCCATGACAATATGACCCGGACCAACGCCTAACGTCACGAGATCCCTTGCGCAAGCAAGCAAGAGAAGGTCATGCCGAGACTCTTGACACGATCTTGACTTAGTGGCCGGCTCGGTTCACTATTCGCATGGCTAACGCATCAAAGCGAACATGTGAGGCTCGGTCCTTAGGTTCGATTTTTTCTTTTAGGCCGGTGGAAACCGCTTGCACTTATAGGACCCTCGCACAGAGCTGTCCACCCACTGGGATGTCGAAATACGGGTGCAAAACGAGGGGCTTATAGCCGCACGAGATGGTCTCCATGACCCGGGATCTAGCATAGTTGCGAAAAAGAAGAGCAATCTTTTCCAACCTACCTAGGATTACGAGAAAACATGTTTTAAGTAAATTAAAACAACAAAAAAATCAAAAATAAAAGAAACGGAAACTGCATGCCACGTGAGCTTTCCCCCTTTTATCCCGTTAAGCCATTCCTATGTCTAAACCTTGCCCATCGCCCCCTCCGGCTAACGAGAGAGTGGTCGAGAGTACCGGGAACCGTCTCCCGGTGTCAAAACAGCAAGGTCCTACCTCCTTCCCGGCTCTGTCACCGGGACGGTCCGTCAATTCCCCATGGCGAGTCGGTGGATAACAACGATGAGAACGGGACCTTACCCCAAGAAATTTCCCAACATTGGAAGAAGTTTGGCGAGGTCCTCATGGCTATTGAGAAACGTCAAGGTGAGCAACAAGCCTGGATCGAAGGTGCCATGCACCACTTCGGAACCTTAGCCGCTGACTACACAGGGCTTCCCGAGCCATGGCTGCTCCTACGGCCTCTAACATCTCTCATTGTCTCCCGAGAAGTCAACTGTTACCCTCGTACGAGCCATGCGGTTATGACGTAAGGCCGCGAAGACCTTCCGAGAGGAAAGCTTGCCCATCCGGCCTCACGAGGTCCGGTACCACCGCCGAACAACGAACACGTACGGTGGGACGTCTGCGATTGCGGTGCTTGTGCGGAAATGGAATTCCGGGATGCGATGAACGAGGGCCGTCCTCGACGAAAGAAGAAGCTATCTTCTCGACAAAAGCGAAAAAGAGGTACGAATCGGTGATCCCACGGTCGGAACCCTTGGAGAACCCTCGGGAAAGTTTGACTACTATGTCATCTACTCCGGCAAGCCTAGCTCTGCACAAGGCCATGGCAATGTACGCTCCATGATCAGTTTGGGACGAGCTTCGCACCGCCAGAAGGCCCGAAGGTCCGGATAATCCAACCCCTGTCTTGGGAAGATCTCAAAGCCACTATTGATGCTTCGGTAAAAGCTATGACGGTGAACGAATTGAAATGCGCGATGCGGCCTTACGCCAATCGAGGCTCCTCCCACTACGAAATAGGAGAGACAAGCAAAACCATAAGTCCGAGGTGAATGTTACGACACGTTCGGTCAAATCCCAGTGAATCCTCCACGGACGGACAAAGGCCGGCCATTACACGAGCCACGGGCGAAAAGGGACCTACGCGAAGAAGGCGAAACCTTGGACCCCGAAAGTGAAGATCTGTCTTGACACGGCTCAAGCGCACTCGAGGCTAACATCTCGCTCTGGTCCTTACTCACTTCATCTTACCCGCACAAGCTCAAGTTGGAAGAAAGCACGGCCCGAGACCATGGTTCCCATCACGGTGACACTGATGAAGCGGTTCGAGATGATTGGCAACGTCAATTACGGCAATATCATCACCTTCGCGAGCTCGACCTTCCAAAATTTGGGGCGACCATAATGAGCCTCTCTACATATGAGTTCAAGCTGGACGAGCGTCGTCTCCAGCGGGTGTTGGTAGATGGGGATCATCCATGAACGTCCTTCCGGCCAAAATGATGGATTTGCTAGGGATCAAAGCAAGCGATCTAAAGCCCTCGACTCGAGCAATCAAGGCATACGACTCAACATCCGCGAGTCTTGGGAATAGCCACCTTGAACTGTGGTTTGGAAAACAAATGGTCCCAGACGGATTTCCAAGTCATCGACATCCCGATCACATTCACTTGCCATTTTGGGACGCCCTTGGCTACACCGAGATCAATGGGGTGGCATCCACTCTTCATCGGTGCGTAAAGTTCGTCCAAGGAACAGATCTTACCATCATCTACGGTGATAGCGTAGTCGACGAAAGGACCGAAACAAACGGCGTCCCGGTCTTAGAAATCAAACCGACGATGATGGCATGATGCTAACGGGGTTCACCATTAAAAGCCCAAGGCCCAAGTGTGCCACATAGACACGCCTTTGATTTGGGACAAGATCCACTCCCCGATGAAAATGATGAAGCACATGAACTACATCCGGGGCTCGGTTTGGGAAAACGCCATCGGGGCACTCAACGGATCATCAATATCAAAGAACGAGAATACCTGCACGGCACAGGATACTCTCCTACTCCCGAACACATTGCGGAGGACAAAGCGAGGCTGCACGAAACGCTCCACGAGATAACAAAGAGGCTTGCACGCCATCTCCGATCTTCGTCCCTTACGGCTTCGACATGACCAAGTACTTCACAAAGAAGGCCGGCAACTTGGAAGAAGATCCGAGAAAAGGGAACGAGGCGATCGGTGCCAAACAAGGCGGCCGACAACCATGGACAAGCTCAGTGAGAACTGGCAAGATTCGGAGGCCTCAAGCCAAATCTGTCAGAAGAGCATTCCTCGACACACCGCCTGCAGGGATCCACAACCACCACTATTCACAATGAATTTTGGTTCGGGAAAACTCCTCCTTTGGCGGAAGAACTCGAAAAACTCTCTGTCAACACTCACGCCTTCAACAAGCGGGACAGTGCATTCGAGCTAGTAATGCCCAAGACAAAGCAAAAGACTCCGCGAGACGATGCTTGGGACGAGCCTTTGCTCCACTTGCTCTTCAAAGAAGAAATCGAGATGCCGAGATCTAATCGATTTTGTTTACGATAACTCTGTGATAGCAATGATCGGGAACGGTGACATAAAGCCCTTGAAGCCCCATCTCCTATCAAGCTCATTGCCACTCAATAAGCTGGGCCACCTTCTCGGACCAGCTGCCCGGCCAAAAAGGACATGATCGAACAACTTGGTCGACCCCTCGAGTCCTAGAGTCTAGTGTCAAAACTCATCCTGAGTCCATTAGCTTTGAATTTGAGTCTCTCGAGTCATCGATGGCCTCACGCCGGAAGATTACGAACTCATTGCCAATAATGTATTCCCGTATGCTCTTAATGAATGCTTCGATCTTTCGAGTATCCTCTCATTGCATCTTTAACAAGCGATAAATTAACTAACACACAAACAGGTTAATAACGATTCACTTGATAAAGAAGCGGACACATTAAACGAACAATACATTAAGCACATCTTTAAGCATGTTGTCAAACGAGAGAAAAACCGGGCCCAAGTGCCGAGGAGGTTTTAACCAAAGTGAATTTGGGAGCTGGCGAAGAGCCAAAAGAGACGCAAATCGGAAGTTTCTTCACCGGCACGAGCAAGACGCATTGGTACCTTGCCTTTGCTCAAAGAGTTCGTGGACGTGTTCGCTTGGTCTTACAGAGACATGCCCGGATTAGATCCTAACATTGTAGAACACCGGATCCCTTTGAATCCGAGGCTAAGCCCATCAAGCAAAAGCTACGCCGAATCAAGCCGGAATGGTCTTTACAAGTCAAAGAGGAGATCGAAAAAATGCTCCGCGTCGGCTTCATCGGGGTGATCGAGTACCCCACATGGCTCTCCAATATCGTCACGGTCACAGAGGCCAATGGAAAAGTACGGCATTGCGTGGACTTCGAGATCTCAACAAAGCAAGTCCCAAGGACGATTTTCCACTACCCAACATCGACATGTTGGTAGACACTCTGACCAATTTCGAAGTCAAGTCCTTCGTGGACGGTTTGCCGGCTACAATCAAATCAAGATGGCCGAAGAAGACCAAGAAAAGACGGCTTTCACAACCCACTGGGGAACCTCTGCTACACGGTAATGCCGTTCGGACTAAAGAACGGCGGGGCTACCTACCAACGGGCGGCAACCGCCCTCTTCCACGATATGATCCACAAAGAGATCGAAGTGTACGTCGATGACATGATCGTTCACTCAAAGGGATCGGACGGACAACACCTCACGGACACGAGAAAATTCTTGAATCGCCTCAGAAAACACTCAATGAGGCTTAACCACGCCAAATGCACATTTGGGGTTAGCCGAGGCAAGGTTTTGGGATACATAGTCACCGAGAGAGGCATCGAGGTTGATCCTCAAAAGATCAAGGCTATCATCGAAATGAGACCACCGCAAACTCGGACGAGAGGTGAAAAGCTTCATGGGCCGCTACGATATATCGGCCGCTTCGTCAACCAATTGACCTCTATGTGCGAGCCAATCTTCAAGCGATGAAGAAGAACGCCGACATCGAATGGAACTCGGAATGCCAAGATGCCTTTGAAAAAATAAAAGCATACCTTGTGAGTCCTCAGATTCTCTGTCCTCCCCACGAGGAAAAGCCACTGTTGCTATACCTAGCTGTGGCCGACACCGCGGTTGGAGCCATGCTCTGTCAAGAAAAGAAGGAGTCACGGGTCGAAAACGCCATCTACTTCGTCGGTCGAAAGTTTCAAGGCGGCGAACTCAATTACTCGGCCCTCGAGAAAACTGCGCGGCTCTGGTATGGGTTGTCGGGAAACTACGGCACTACATGCGGTCGCACACGGTACACTTGGTTTCCAAAATGGACCCGGTCAGTACCTCTTCGACAAACCATCTCTGTCAATGAGGCTCGCCAAATGGTCTTTCTTCCTAGCGGAATTTGACATCAAGTACGTAAACCAAAAGTCAATCAAGGGACGGGCCATGGGTGAACAAGCGGTGATTTCCCAGCCGACGAGGCTCGAGGCCCCGAACCACAATTTCCAGGACGAGGGAATCTTCGCAATCGAAGGCGAAAATCGATGGCAAGCTGTTCTTCGACGGAGCGGCCAACAAAAAGGGAAACGGCGTCGGTATGCTCTTGGTAGATCCCAGGGGGCAGGCACACCCCAATTGCTATAAAGCTCAATTTCGAGGTAACCAACAATGCCGCCGAATATGAAGCTGCTTATTTCTTGGACTACAAGCCGCACTCGAGAGGAATGTCCGAGAAACTTCGAAGTTTATGGGGACTCGGCCTTGATCATCAACCAAGTCTCCAACAAGTGGAAAACCATAGACCCAGGCTTGCAAAAATACCATGCACTGCATGGAGGACCTCATCACACAATTCGAAGAGGTCACCTTCCACTACTTGCGAGACAGAAACGAGGTTTGCGGATGCCTTAGCCACCTTGGCTTCCCTTGTGGAAATCCACGAAGGAAAAGCAATCAAACCCTTCAAAGTCGGACGAAAGGAAATTCACCTCTTGTTGTGAGATCGAACGAGAACCTAAGCCCGTCGATGAGCCATGGTATAACCCGGATCTTCCAATACCTCGAAACGGAAACCACCTTCATGAACAAGGAAGACCCACACACGAAGGGGTCAAAACCAAGAGCATCATGGCCACTAAAACGCCTCGCCTCTCACTTCGTCATCCTCGGGGACATGCTATACAAGAAACGCTACCATGGGCCACTCTACGGCTGCATCGGCCAAGAAGAAGCAAACAAGTTCATGAGCAGAAGTCCACAATAGGGCTTGCGGTCCCCACATGAACGCCCGAGCCACGATGCAAATCATTCTCGGGATGGGCTACTCTTTTGGATCTCCGTGGAGCGGTTGCATCCACTTTGTCGAAGAGCTGCGACAAGTGCCAACGGTTCTCCAACCTCAATCATCTACCTCCCCACGATCTCTCTGCATGACTACACCTTGGCCCTTTGCCACTTGGGAATTGACGTCATCGGGAAAATCGCTCCGCCGGGCAGCAGCGGTCACGAGTTCAATCTTAGTAGCCATCGACTACTTCACGAAATGGGTCGAAGCGAAGTCCTACAAGGTACTCACCTCCAAGAAGGTCGCGCATTTCCTCAAGGAAAACATCATCTGCCGATACGGCATCCCAAATGAGGTCATATCGAGACAATGGCTCACACTTCGAAGGGAATTCGACGAGGCTATTTGGCTGAATTCAAGATCACACGCCACAAATCTTCTCCTATCGGCCACAAACAAACGGCGCCGTGGAAGCGGCAAACAAAACCCTCGAACGGATCATCCGAAAAATGACCACCCGAGGACGAGATTGGCAGAAGGCGCACCTTGCACTTTGGGGCTACCGCACATCGGTCGAAACGACCACGGGAGAAACCCCATTTGCCACGACATACGGGATGGAAGCAGTCCTTCCCATCGAGTGGAAATTCCCTCGCTCAGAGTCTTTGTTGGAAAATGACATCAACGAAGTCGAATGGCTCGAAGCCGACACGACGAATTGGCTCACGCTAGACGAGCGACGACTAAAGGCCATGGAACACGTCAGAGCCTATCAAGCGGGATGGCTAGAGCTTTCGACAAGAAAGTCAAATCCAGAGACATCGGGGAAGGTGACCTTGTACTCAAAGAAAAGCCTCCCACTCGAACCCGACCCTTTGGGAAAATGGGAACCCACGTGGATCGGCCCTTTCGTGGTTCAAAAGATCTTCTCCGGAGGCGCCATGAAGGCGACGGACCTAGGCGGCAATCCCTTCATGAATCCGGTCAACGGAAGCAAACTTCGCGAGATACTTCGCCTAAAGAAGAACAAGTGTGCATCTCTTGGCACTCCATGTAGTGTCGAACTACGCGAACCACTGAGCCCTCTAGTCAGGGAACGTAGGCAACCTTAATTGGTCCGGTCTAAAAATACACAAAAAAAGTCAAAAGTTTGAATGTCAATCAAGACCTCCATCAAGCTCACGCACTTTTCAAGAACACGCCCCAGTCACCTTGACCAAGTCAAACGACGGCGGCAACATCAAAGGACATCCGAGGGTCACTCGGCATCAAACGGCGACTCATGTATGCGCTTCGAGCCGGGGGCTTGTCTTCGCCCTCACGCGCTTCAAAAAAAAAAAAAAAAAAAAAAGCTCGAGCAAGGGCTCACAAAAAAAAAAAAAAAAAAAAAAGAGAGCTCGAGCAAGGGCTCACAAAAAAAAAAAATAAAAGAAGCTCAAGCGAAGGCTGCAAAAAGAGGTCGAGCCCGGCGCAACAAGAGGCAAGGAAGCTACGAAAAGACCGTCAAAACGACTTGTCAAGGGAACATTCAACCTCTCGGCCAAGCCTGAAAGCCTCGGCAAAGGTTGCCGTCATAGCCCAGGAGCTGCTTCAAGTCCGCAAATGCAACGAGAAAAGTCAAAGATGGACGCCGACAAAGTGCGCAACAAAGCGAAGGCAAACAAGAGATCTTGCGTCTCGACAAAGCTTTAAAAGTAAATCACAAATCACTAACTTGGTTTACAACATTTCTTGATGAGTTCAAGCACGGTCTACTCTCAAGTTCACAACATGCTAAAAGACGGCTTAATACATTTAACTAATAATGTGTTTGCAATGCGATGAATGGATACCTAGGAGGTCATTCCGCGCCATCTGCGCTTGTCCCCTCGCCATTCTTTCCTTTCTTCCCTCGTCCACAGCGAGTCTTCTTTCGCTCCACGTGAACCAACTCTGCGTCTCTCGGTCAGAGATCGGGGTCCTCCGTAGAGTCAAACAATCCAGTAGCTCTCGGGGCTTCATTCGCCGTGCTTCGGCTCGGATCTCACTCCCTGCGAGTACGTAAAGAGGACCTCTCCTGTCGGTTCCCGGTCAACTCTAGTCTCGTAGTCAAACAAAGTGTCTCCCGTCACATCGAAGGGTCGGACCAGGCTTCGGCACTCCTAAGGCAATAGCTGCTACGGCAGCCGGGTCCCAGAATCGCTACACGCACGCTCTCCCGAGACCACTTGGGACGCCCGACATCTTTGCTCATACCGGGCCGGTGCGAGAGTCGTCAATACGACAGCTCCCAGACGTCTAAGGAGTACCCGGGGAGGGAAGCGGAATACTTCCATACCCTCAGAAAATGCAAGAAGGTACCAGAAGCTGCCATACAAAGAGGAACTACCTCCGCAATAGCAAGGTCATCCCAGCCCAACAAAGGCTCCTGCTTCATCCCAAACTATCGGGAAACAAGCGACGGAATATAGAAGGAGGACCAAGACAAACCTGGAACTACGACAACGTAGGACCCTTCTGCAAGATCCTCTAGTCTCAATCCTCCGGTGCGGAACCCACCGGCGGATCGATGCGTACAAAAATTTGCTGCCATCCATCTCTCCCGGGCGGGTGATCCATATCGAACACAAGAGAGGTCGGCGAGCAAATGACCACGAGCTAAACGACGTCGGAGCCTCGGGCATAGCACAGAAGTCTCTCTCGCGGCCACAAGGTGAGCAAAGCGGGGCTTCCCCTCTCATGAACCGATCCCCGGTCGCCGGACGGTCGATACCATGAAGAGTCTCCCCCGGCACCAGCGGGACAATATCCTCTCCCGGCTACTGCGGATGCCCTACCACATCTAGCAAAGCCCCATCACAAATGCCAAGGAGGCGACCGGGAAGAGCGTCGCTATCACGCCTGCGAGCAAATGCGTCCCCAAGAGACATCACTCTCATCATCAACCATGAATCAGCTCGGCGGCCTCGAAATGTCGATATGACCCGAATCAAGGATCATGCCACTGCACTTCTTCCCGATGAAGTACGAAGAAAGCCTGCAAGCTTCACGCTCGCACCGCTGACCACCAATCAAAGGGAAGCGAGATGGCCTCCACCTCCGGTCCTCCCATCAAAGCCCGAAAATCCTCAAAAGTGGGCACCCATTTCATTATAGGAGAAACGACATGCCTCCTAACATCCGAGAACTTGGCGGCAGCCATAACAAATCCCAATCGGAACTGACTCCTTAAAAGCCGAATCGAGCAAAGAAGGCGAAACCTTACCTCCCGTCTACGATGCCTCATACGGCGCCGCATCCACGTTTTCAAGCTGCTCGAGGAGTGTGCTTGCCTCTCCTGCAGCCTCGGCAAAATTCTAGGGACGTACGAAGAATCCATTGGCAAAAATGGAGGTTCCTAGAGAAAATGGGAAAAAGCTCGAAAATATAGGTTTGCAAATGGAAATGAGGAAGAACCAGGCCAGTGGAAAGCATTTATAACAAATCCTCAGGGTAGCAACGACCCTTTGTCTTGGCAAAACCTTGCTCCATGCGCCCAAACTGGCCAAAGCCATTCTCGGCAAACACTACTGCTTCACCCACAAAGCACTCTCGGCTCACGATGGCATGCACAAAAATAAAAAATAAAAAAAATACTAGCTTGATGAACAATTTCTGCAGAGGACAAATCCTAGGGAATCACAAAAATGACGATTACATCTTAAAATAAAATCTTTGCGTTGTAGTGCAAATACAAGTGTTTAATTACAGCAGTGCATCACAGGGAATATCAGATATGCATTTGCTAAACAAAAAAAAAAGAAGATATGGAAAAAGAGGGAAAGCAAATAAATACTAATCCGACTCCTCGACATCATCATCATCATCTCGCCGAGTCCTCCAAAGAAAAGTCGGGCATTCCCGAACAATGCGCCCGTCTGGCCATCCTCGTCATCGAATACCAGCCCGCCGGAGGCTGCCAGCTCAATGTCTGAAGGATAATCCGAGGACGTCGAGCAGAAGGATCAAGAGAGAGAAGGCTACGACGGACCCCTCGCCATGCGCCATGCGGAGAGCATGAAGGCCGATAAAGGGAGTGCTCCCTCGAAGGCACTGCGGCTCTGAAGACGTCCCGGCATCCATGCTTCATCTATGCCCCTCGAAAGGCCCTCTCTGCTGCGGACTCCAGGCTCGGCTCGGCTACAGGCGGAGGAACGTCCACGGGAATGCACACTCGAAGGACATAGGCTAAATGCCTTGGCACGCGTCGCGAAGGCCGGCAAGATATCTTCGGCCGCCCGTCTTCTATGGCAACGGCGCTAATGCACGGCGAGTCGCATATCACATAACGGCAGTCGGCATATCATACCTCGGCTCTCCCGGGACGGCGCTGACAGCTGACGAGCTCGTATCTGGTTATACTCGACAACAAAAGAGAAAAATACGAGAAAAGATGCCAAGATGGAAAAGAGTCGGCACACTCACCGATCTATCGGGTTCACTCTGTATGCAAGGAGAGCTGCTCCGGGCGGTACGAGACACCCTCCTCCTCGATCCGTCCCCGGGACATACGTGAAATCCGGCCGGCATCGGAACCTGCAGGGGAGCTGCGGGCCGGCCTCTCTCTCCCTCGCGCATTACCTGCGGCGTCCTCGGCTTCCTCCTCACGAAGGCCCCGTACTCCTCTCCATACAAAATGAACTCCTCGGCGCCCGACACCGCCCGAAGGTACCTCTCAAAATCGAGCACGTCCATGTCCCGGGAATCAAGCATCCCAAAGGGAGGGTCCCTCGGAGCCACGGGAAGCACACCGGGGCCATCTTTGCCCGAAGACCCGCTCCCCCGGATACATAACATCGCGGGTCAAGCCCCGCGGCATCTTCCGGCTATGGCATTTGGCACACTCCTCGGGAGCCCCCTCAAACTCATCCCCTTCATACCAGGAGCCCACGGGAACAAGATGAACCCCTCGGGCTATCCCTCTCCAGACGCTCTGCACATCCCCGTAGGCGATGGTGAGCTTCCCCTGTTGGTCCTCCTCTTCCTCGCCGTGCGAGCCCGTGCCCCAAGATAGCGGGGGTGCGCAATGACAGCCCCGGGATCTCTATCCCACGGGAAGCACTGAAAACCTCATAGAACCACACTGTGACAAAAACGAGAAGGCTCAGTGCAAAAGAAAACGGAGAAGCGACAAGTTGCTAAATCAAAAACGGCAATAAACTCATACCTCCAAAGCAAAGTCAAAACAGTGCCAATGAACGCCACACCCCGCTAAACCGGTCCAAGGAGAAGTAGAGCTCGGCCAAGCCTGCCTCGCCCCAAGCAATATCACAGACCCTATCCAGGTCAATCAAGCTCTCCAGCAGAGCAAAGGGAGCCGCGGTCGCGTGGTTCGAGAACAAAGTCTCGGACAGTGCATACCACAAAAAGGAGCGCGCCAACTGCTCCGCCGTCACCTGGCCGGTACCCCGGATGTAGGCCCCAATACTGGCCGTGATCTTCAGCTCCACGTCGCTATATAACATGCCCAGGCCCCTGCGAGGACGAGGCTCAAAGCCCAGCAGCTCGGTCAACACAACATCGGAGATCATATCTCTCCACCGTACCGGCCCTCCTTTGAAGGAAAGCCCGGTAATCGCAGCAAAGTCGGTCGGCGTCACCGTCACCTCTCCCCGGCCTCGGATGGAAGGTGTGGGTGGTATCCCACCAGACTCAAAGGCCAAGGAAGACGCTCTTGTTCTTCCTCGTATCGAAACTCCGGCCCGGGTTCTCGACGAACACCCCTGTGCCGAAGGCATAGACCGGCCTCACGGGACTCGGCCTTACCGTCCACGTAGAAATATCGGGCATCGGGCGCCGCTACAGCTCAACAACAAATGCTCGAGCGACCTCGAAGTCTTCATCCTCTTGGCCTTCCCCGGCCATAAGCCCTCGCATCCTGCGTGTGTAAACACAGCAAAGGTACGCCAATCACAAAAGATTACTTAATATAAAACAAAGGCACATATAACTCCGTCACAAACACGGCACATATTGCACATAATTTTCACATACATTATACATATAATTTTTTCCCATGCAGCCCGTCACAAAACACGGACACACACTGTACACACATTTTCTCAAAAGAAAAAAAAAAAAGGGGGGATTAAACCTACACGACACATTTTCAAAAAAAAGATCCGTCCCAACACGGCAAAGGCACATATAACCCGTCACAAAAACACGGCACATATTGCACATATTTTCCCCACAAAGTCCGTCACCCAAAAACATGGCACACACGGCATGACACATATGCATAACACATTTTTCAAAAAATCCGTCCCTACACGGCACACACTTTCAGACAAAACCCGTCACAAAACACGGCACATGTCACATTTTTTTCACAAAAATTATCACTACACGATAATTTTTCTCATAATGTACATACATAAATAGCATACGGTACAAAACACCAAAGCATGCATTTCATTAGAGAGGCACTTTATTTTCACAAATAAAAGCTAATCTACACATTTTTGCACAAAATACACATACCCACAATTTTTACATGTCCATTTTCAACAATTCATCAAGAATTTCACAAAAAGGCATAAAAAAATAACAAAAATTCAAAAATGCGAAAAACTAAAACCTAGTTCTAGCATTCAAAAATTCGAAAGGTGGAATCAAAAGGAACGGATTTCTTACCTCCCCAACGTTCATAGAGCGACGATTGTGCACCTCCGGATTCGGATACAAGACATCCGGGTTCTTCGAAGATGGAACGAACGAAATCCAATTTCTTTGAAGCTCCATCCGTTGCTCGACCACCTCTTGACTGCGTTGACGACGACTCCTTCGAGATCCTTCAGCCATGGCAAGCAATTCAAGCAAAAAAAATTGTTGATTTTGGTTAACAATGGAGGATTTTCTCCTTTTCTCTCTCTCTGGTTTACGAAGGAAGAAGGGAATGAAGGGAAGGCCTCGCATTT
The DNA here is from genome assembly GCA_022495995.1 of Adenophora triphylla var. japonica. NCBI lineage: Eukaryota > Viridiplantae > Streptophyta > Magnoliopsida > Asterales > Campanulaceae > Adenophora > Adenophora triphylla. Next base: position 1,090,987 of record JAFEMH010000097.1, on the reverse strand, counting down.
AAACCTGGTCCAAAACTGAACCGTAAAAACCAAGGTGGTCCGTACGGACCTCTTTGCAGCAGGTTGGTCCGTACGGACCTCTTTGCAAGGGGTGACCAAATTACTTTCCTCGCCCTTATAATCTTTGCCCCCGGCCGTCTCTAAGGCCTTTTCCAAAGAAATCCAAGTGTAATGGTCCTAACCCTTCAATTCAACCACCGGCCATCAACGTAAGACCGGTCCTCGCCCACTTAACGGCAATCTAATCCCGGCTACAACGTAAGACCGGTCCTCGCCCTAACGGCAATTCAATCCGGCCATCAACGTAAGACCGGTCCTCGCCACTTAACGGCATCTAATCCCTGGCCATCAACGTAAGACCGGTCTCGCCACTTCAACGGCAATTCAATCCCCGGCCATCAACGTAAGACCGGTCTCGCCACTCCAACGGCAATTCCAACCACCGGCCATCAACGTAAGACCGGTCTCGCCCGCCACTTCAACGGCATTCAACCACGGCCATCAACGTAAGACCGGTCCTCGCCCACTTCAACGGCAATTCAACCACCGGCCATCAACGTAAGACCGGTCCTCGCCCACTTCAACGGCAATTCAACCACGGCCATCAACGTAAGACCGGTCCTCCGCCCACTTCAACGGCAATTCAATCCCCGGCCATCAACGTAAGACCGGTCCTCGCCCACTCCAACGGCACTCCAACCACCGGCCGTCAACGTAAGACCGGTCTCGCCACTCAACGGCGACTTCAAGAAGGAGCCAACACCTCCCAAAGACGAATCCCAAGGCACAAGACGCCTCCAAACGCTTCAACGGCACCAACCACCGCCCGCTCAACGGCACCCAAGAAGGAGCCAACACCTCAAGACGAATATCAAGGCACAAGACGCCTCCAAACGCTCAACGACAATCTCAACCATCGGCCCTCAAAAGAGGTCCGAAGTCATCTTCCCAACGTAAAAGGCGGCCCCTACAAGGTCACGCATCCCCAAATACCCAAGCACCTGGCAGTCAGTGTAAGCCCGAATCTCGCCTACAACGGTAACGCAAGCACCGCAGCCGGTAAGCCCGAACTTCGCCCACTTCAACGGGCAACGCAAGCACCGGCCATCAAAGTAAGCCCGAGCTCCTCCCCAACAAGTCGAAAGGGAAGTCATACAAGACCGCATATCCTCAAAGACTGCCATCATCCTTGCCCACTCACCGGCAAAACAAGCACAAGAAGGAGCCAACACCTCCGAGTACAAGTCCCAAGGCACGAAGCGCCTCCCAAAATGCCAAATGGTGAAGCAATCACCGGCCGTCATCCTTGCCCACTTCAACGGCAACGCAAGCACCGGCAGCCATCGAAAGTCCAACCTTTCTACTTCAACATGCAAAACACAAAGGCATCTACGCCTCTCGCAATCAAAGCACAAGGCAGCCCACGCTCCACAAATGCGGCTAGAAGACGATTCAAAGTCTCGCGCATAACATCAATCATGCTAGAAGACGATTCAAAGTCTCGCGCTAGATATATCAATCCGCGCTAGAAGACGATTCAAAGTCCTCGCGCATTACATCAATGCGGCTAGAAGACGATTCAAAGTCCTCGCGCATTACATCAAATGCGGCTAGAAGACGATTCAAAGTCCTCGCGCATGGCATCAATCGCGGCTAGAAGACGATTCAAAGTCTCGCGCATAACATCAATCGCCGCGTAAGACGATTCAAAGTCCTCTGGGCCGTGGCACCAACCGCGCCAAAGACGATTCAAAGTCCTCAGCGTGGGCACCAACCGCAATCGAAGACGATTCAAGTCCTCACAACTATCTTCGGCCCTAAGGCCTTAAACCACCCGATTAGGAAAATCGTAAAATTTCCATCCCAGGACACCACCACGTCCTCACAATTTGACCTCGGCGGTCACCCCATCTTAGACACCACCACGTCCTCACCACCGACCTCGGCGGTCACACAACACTTCGTGGCACCACCACGCCCACATGCACTCACATTTCACGACCTTCCGAACTACGACTGTGCTTGATTCCCGCCAGGATACGTAGGAATCCTATCACGTGGTCCAGCCATCGACCTATGCGGTCACCCAGACACCACCACGTCCTCTACAACCGACCTCGGCGGTCACACGACACTTCGTGGCACCACCACGCCCGCATTCACAAAACACTCACCCCACACCCGAACTACGACTGTGCTTGATTCCCGCTGTGGATACGTAGGAATCCTATCACAGGTCCAGCCTACCGACCTATGCGGTCACACAAAAGGACACCACCACGTCCTCACACCGACCTCCACGGCCACTTCCTCTCCCAAAGACGCGATCCAGATTAGACCCTTATCTTATCTGGGCGACCCCACTTCTTTCATAAGTTGACGTCGTCGAGGGCTTCGTAAGTACCCCAACCGGATCACACCCTTTCAAACACACGGAAGCACCGCACTCATCAACGCAGCCTCGACGACCCCTCTCACTCAAAACCCTCTCTAAACCCCCAACCAAACCAAGGGAGGAGCCTTTCCGGGATAAAAAGGGACAAAAGGACCTTTCGGGAATTTTCAGAAATTGGGAAAGCAATATTGGTCCGTACGGACCTCTTTGTTGTCATAATTACCGAATCTCCTTAAAGTCCACAATATTCCCTCAAATCCCGGGAAAATGATTACTCCCTCGCAGAGTTGGTCTCGTACGGACCTCTTTTGCATGCAAGATGGTCCGTACGGACCTTATTGCTCGGGGACACCATAATTGCAAATATTCCTCCATCATCATGCATTCCCTCAAATCGAGGAAAACCAAAATATCGGATTACTGGAGGTCCGTACGGACCTCTTTGCACCTAATCCGGCACTATAAATAGAGGGCTCCCCTCCTCATTTTCACACTCCTCCCACTTCTCTCTTCCTCCCTAGGCCTTCCGGCTTCCTCTAAGTCCTTTCGAGGCATTCCCGCCCTTTCGGATCCTTCCGAGGCCTTCCGAGCCCCCTCGCGGTGCTCCGAAGCCTCCCCGAGCGCTCCCGAGACACTCCCGCGCCGCCCCGAGGCACTCTCGAGGTACTTCCGAGGCCCCTCGTGGTACTCCGAGGCTCGCCTCGGTCTTTCCACGGTGTCCCGCTCTTTCCGAGTCAAACCGGCGATCCCAAAACACGCCGAAATCCCGCCCGAGTGACTCGCCACCACAACGCACGCCGAACCTCCGCCCGAGTGATCCCGACGATCCTACGCACGCCGAACCTCCGCCCGAACGCAGCCTACAACCTCAACTCACGCGAAACTCCGTCCGCGTACAACCGGCTCCCTCCCGAAGCAATCCCGATCCATACCGAACGCTACTCCGACCTCAAACACTATTCCCGGAAGACAGACACGAACCAACATTGGTAAGGCTTCCTTCCTACACTCTTTTCAATACATTTCCATACATAGCATACAATGTAGACATCCGATACAAAGCATGCATTTTTAAAAGCACACACACACACACACAACATTTAAAGGATATTAGGGGTATCCGAAAGACTCGTTTTACGAGGCTACTCGGGTGAGCTCTAATATTCTAATATTCTCTTCCCGAGGAGTCATCTCGACTCTCCGAATCTCAAAATCTCATCACACAAAACAGCTTTAAAATTATCTTTAAATCGATGCCCTTTTTCAATGTTTTGGGCTTAATAAAAACGGCGTGGCGACTCTACAAAGCAAAACAAACGGCGAGACACCTCCAACACGCAACGCTAAAACGGAATAAGCCGGATGCGGGGCGCGTTGACAGTTGCCGCTTTCTCGGATCCGGGCGACTTTCCCGACGGCCGACGAATGCGAGATGCACGGCTCCGCGGCGGATCCGGGTAATTTCTACCTCCAGGGGACCTCGCCCTCTCTATGCCGTACTGCGGGCTCCTCAGCCTCATCTTCAAGAAAACATCATAGGCGGCCCCCGCTATGATGTACTCAGAGAAGTATACGCCCGTAGGTACCCTCCACTCATCAATCGGCATCTCCTGGGATGCCGCATGTACAAAGGAGGATCCACCGGCACCAAGGGAAGAGACTCGCCTATGCCGACGAGTCACCCTCTCCCCAAATACATGGCGTCACAAGGAAGTCCCACCAGAGCTTCCGCCGCCGTGTAGTCTCGCTGCACCGCACCGCTACATGATCAAACTCGCTTCCACCAGTCACTGGATCCTCTCGTAGAACTCTGTGTTCAGCGCAGAGATATCTCCTCGTATGACACTCGAGTGCCAATCCTCGAAGAGACCGCCCTCTTCGCCTTCTTCTCGCCAAACCAAAGCATGGCAGGGAACAGGGGACTCGCACGGCTCCTTGATGTCCTAAGCTCGCGGATCGAACACCTCGTAGCACCGCACTGCCAAGAGAATGGAAAGTTATGTCGCCTACAAAGCGTATACATACGAGTACATAAAAGAGGCAAGGAAGAGAAAAAGCACGTAAACTTACATCCAAGACAAAGCGTGAAGCAAGCCTAAATGAGTGCTCCTCTCCCCGCGAGAACTCCGTCCAGTGAATGGTAGAGCTCGGCACCCAGCCTCCCCCACGCGAACCCCTCACGCGCATCCAAGTCTACCAAATAACCGAGCAAAGGGAAGTGACAAGACGTGTCGAAGTCGGGAACAAAGTCGCCGACAATAAGAAACCAAAGGAACCTCGAGCCGACGCTCCGCGGTCATCCTCAAGGACCCAAATGTGTAATCGGCGACACCTTCCCTCAAATGATTCTCCATCGGCCTCGTACCGAATGCCTAAGCCCCCGGCATCGGTAATATCAAAACCCGGCAGCCTGCATAATCGCTCCGGGTGTAACCATCAACCCACACCCGCCGTGTTGCCATAAGTCGGCAACCCAGCTGATAGCGGCAAAATCCGTGGGAGTCACCGTCGCCTCCCCATCTCGAAATGGAAAGTGTGGGTCGTATCCCACAGTACATTTCGCCGTAGCGACATACATGGACTCGCCTCGGCAGACACTCGTCGCAGCCTTACAAGACCGATGAACCCGGCCTAACCGGAGTCAATCACTACTCGCCGTGGACTCCTCTCTCCCTCTCGAGCTACGTCCGGGATAATGCCCCACAATGCTCGCACCGCCTCAAAGGCACCCCGACTCTTCCGGTTATGAGTACTAACCGTCCCCGTCCCTCGCAGACAAACAAGATGGAAGCAACGTCAATGTAATGCAACAATGCATGTCAAAAGGATGCAATGCAGATACGGCTTCTCATTCATTTCCTACGTATATTCAAATCATTTCAAAACTCCGTCGAATCCGGAACTTTCAAAATCTTTCGAAAACTCCGTCGAATCCGGAACTTTCAAAACATTTCGAAAACTCCGTCGAATCCGGAACTTTCAAAATCTTTCGAAAACTCCGTCGAATCCGGAACTTTCAAAATCTTTCGAATTTTTCGAAATTTCGTTCCGTCCCGAATTAAAGTTACTTTAATTTTGGAAAATGCATCTAGACATGGAATTTTGCAACCAAAATTTTTATGTCATCCACCCATGATGTCAATTGAACTACATCCTAGTCAATTTCGACAACGATTCATGGCAAAGTCAAAAGCCCCAATTCAAGCACCAAAATCCCTAAGTTCATTCCTAACAAATTTCTAACATTTAAAGAATGCACATTCTTAAAATTAATGGAATTTGTAGGAAGCTTACTTGTCTTTCGATCCCTCCCTTGGAGTTGTGTCTATCCCTCGCCGGATAAAACTCCGCCGGATTCAATGGAAGAGTGGTGGTTCGAATGGTCCGAACCAATCGAGTTCTTTCGTCATCGGTCCTTCCGTGGCGAGCCATTGGTCCTCCTTCACCCTCCATAGCGAATTTCCCTCACAAATTCGAGCAAACCTTGCAATTTGGGGTGGAAAATTTTCTCTCCTCTCTCTCTCTCTCGCCGGCAACAATGGAAGAAATGGCTTCTTCCTTCCCCAGCCTCGGCATTAAAAAGATTACGGAAATTCGGTAAAAGTCCGACTGGGACTCTTCGCACCAGGAAAAATTTTGCCCCTTTTGCCCCTCAGCTTTATGCAATTCCAATTTTACCACTTTTGGCCCCCAAAAGTGTAAAATTTCCCCCAGTTAGACATTTCTAACACCCTATCCCCCGAGGATAAATCAAAGTTAGTTCTCACTAACGCTCGTCTCCTGACGTTAAATTCAGTCCAGTTGACATTTGACATTCCAACGTCCAACCATGTCTCCGGACATTCCAAGTTACTATTCCGTCTCCCGACGTTAAAATTTAATAATGGTCTTCACCATTAAATCCTCAATCGCGACCTTTCACGGTCCGATTTCAATCCTCAATCGCGACCTTTCACGGTCCGATTCCAAGTCTCAATCGCGACCTTTCACGGTCCGATTCCAATCCTTAATCGCGACCTTTCACGGTCCGATTCAAATCCTCAATCGCGACCTTTCACGGTCCGATTTCAAGTCTCGATCGCGACCTTTCACGGTCCGATTTCAAGTCTCAACCGCGAACTTTCACGGTCCGATTTCAAATCCTCAATCGCGACCTTTCACGGTCCGATCTCAATCCTCAATCGCGACCTTTCACGGTCCGATTTCAAGTCTCAATCGCGACCTTTCACGGTCCGATTTCAATTCTCAATCGCGACCTTTCACGGTCCGATTTCAAATCCTTAATCGCGACCTTTCACGGTCCGATTTCAATCCTCAATCGCGACCTTTCACGGTCTGATTTCAATCCTTAATCGCGACCTTTCACGGTCCGATTTCAAGTCTCAATCGCGACCTTTCACGGTGCGATTTCAAATCCTTAATCGCGACCTTTCACGGTCCGATTTCAAGTCTCAATCGCGACCTTTCACGGTCCGATTTCAAATCCTTAATCGCGACCTTTCACGGTCCGATTCCAATTCCCAATCGCGACCTTTCACGGTCCGATTCCAATTCCCAATCGCGACCTTTCACGGTCCGATTTCAAGTCTCAATCGCGACCTTTCACGGTCTGATTCCAATTCTCAATCGCGACCTTTCAAGGTCCGATTCCAATTCTCAATCGCGACCTTTCACGGTCCGATTCCAAGTCTCAATCGCGACCTTTCACGGTCCGATTCCAATTCTCAATCGCGACCTTTCACGGTCCGATTCCAACTCTCAATCGCGACCTTTCACGGTCCGATCTCAATCCTTAATCGCGACCTTTCACGGTCCGATTCCAATCCTTAATCGCGACCTTTCACGGTCCGATTCCGATCCTCAATCGCGACCTTTCACGGTCCGATTCCAATTCCCAATCGCGACCTTCCACGGTCCGATTTCAATTCTCAATCGCGACCTTTCACGGTCCGATTTCAATCCTTAATCGCGACCTTTCACGGTCCGATTTCAAGTCTCAATCGCGACCTTTCACGGTCCGATTTCAAGTCTCAATCGCGACCTTTCACGGTCCGATTCCAATTCCCAATCGCGACCTTTCACGGTCCGATTTCAATCCTTAATCGCGACCTTTCACGGTCCGATTCCAATCCTTAATCGTGACCTTTCACGGTCCGATTCCAATCCTTAATCGCGACCTTTCACGGTCCGATTTCAAGTCTCAATCGCGACCTTTCACGGTCCGATTTCAAGTCTCAATCGCGACCTTTCACGGTCCGATTTCAACTCTCAATCGCGACCTTTCACGATCCGATCTCAATCCTTAATCGCGACCTTTCACGGTCCGATTCCAATCCTTAATCGCGACCTTTCACGGTCCGATTCCGATCCTCAATCGCGACCTTTCACGGTCCGATTCCAATTCCCAATCGCGACCTTCCACGGTCCGATTTCAATTCTCAATCGCGACCTTTCACGGTCCGATTCCAATCCTTAATCGCGACCTTTCACGGTCCGATTCCAATCCTTAATCGCGACCTTTCATGGTCCGATTTCAAGTCCCTAATCGCGACCTTTCACGGTCCGATTTCAAGTCTCAATCGCGACCTTTCACGGTCCGATTCAAATCCTCAATCGCGACCTTTCACGGTCCGATTCCAATCCTCAATCGCGACCTTTCACGGTCCGATTCCGATCCTCAATCGCGACCTTTCACGGTCCGATTCCAATCCTCAATCGCGACCTTTCACGGTCCGATTCCAATCCTCAATCGCGACCTTTCACGGTCCGATTCCAATCCTCAATCGCGACCTTTCACGGTCCGATCTCAATCCTTAATCGCGACCTTTCACAGTCCGATTCCAATCCTTAATCGCGACCTTTCACGGTCCGATTCCAAGTCTCAATCGCGACCTTTCACGGTCCGATTTCAATTCTCAATCGCGACCTTTCACGGTCCGACTCCAATCCTCAATCGCGACCTTTCACGGTCCGATTTCAATTCTCAATCGCGAGCTTTCACGGTCCGATTCCAAGTCCCTAATCGCGACCTTTCACGGTCTGATTCCAAGTCTCAATCGCGACCTTTCACGGTCCGATTTCAAGTCTCAACCGCGACCTTTCACGTTCCGATTTCAATCTCCCATCTCGACCTTTCATGGTCCCATCTCAAACAGTCAATCCCGACCTTCGCGGTTCGACCTCCACTCTCCTATCGAGACCTTCATTTGTTCATCTCATCGGCCGGCGGCAAATAAGCCCGAACCCCGAGGCACGAACGCCTTGCAACAATCCCTCTTCGGCCATCCTCGTGGCAGGAACACCTTTTCACTTGACAAGTGAACATTCATCTCCCAGGCCGCGGTCGTAAGCTCGATTGCTCATCCCCGGCGGGATAAAGCGCGTGACAATAAGCCCGGCACCCGAGGCACGAACGCCCCGTCAACATCGCAACTCCGGTTTGAGGCGCCACACGCCCTCGAAGGTTTCGAAGTCCCGAGGTTCGGACGCCTCCCAGCAGTCTCCATTCGGGTACGAGTTACCTCGCGAATGGTCTCATCCGAGTTTAGACGCCTCCTAACAGTCTCGCTCGGGTCAAGGTCCCGTACGCGGCCCTTGCCCCTTTTCGAACTACGATTGGCTTGATTCCCTCGGGATACGTAGGAATCCTTTTCATAAGGGTCCGGCCGGTGACCGCCAGGTCTCTTTCAAAGTAAGGCATCCCGATTTGGATCCTTATCTTTTCAATCGACCCCACCTCCTTCGGAGGAGACGTCGTGAGGGGCTAGCTGTAAGTACCCAAATCCAGGATCGTCCAAATCCGTCGGAAAGTTAGCAGAAATCCGTTAAGCGGCGCTCCAGTTAGCAGAAACTCGTTAAACTCCCTGTTCTTTGTGCAACGAGACGTCCGGGCTTGCCCGTACATCCCGACGTCGAACCGTACTTAACATGTGTCATCACACGTAAAAGCACGGCTTTCCACTGAAAGCATTTTAGGCACTTTCGGGCGTTTCGGACATTTCATTTGTTATTTTAAAACGGACAAAACCGGGACCAGGAACAAATTCCCATGAAGGCGGTGACTCGAGAGGGGCACGTGGCAGCCATGCCACCTCCCTCTAGTCACCCTTCAATCAAATTCAAAGGGAAAAGACCAAAATGCCCCTGGTTTGCAAGCCAAGTCGTGGGACTCACTGTGCACATTTTCTGAAATTGCCAGCAAGTCCTTCAAATCCTCAAAATACCACAAAACCCCCTGGATTCAGGCCAAGTCCGTCCGGACTCCTACTGCAAATTTCACCTATAAATAGAAATGGCTCTCAAAGCCAAAGAGACAGAAAATTTACCCCAAAATTTCACCACCCCCACGGTCCAAACTGGTTTTCACCCCTCCCGAGCTCCCGTTCTGTCTCGATTCGCGTGAAACCTTCGTATTTCGATCAAATACGCCCCTTTCAACTTCGAAACAACCTTTCGAATCACTTTCCGTGTCCCGTACACACCTCCCGAGCCAAAAGAGTCGACCCTAGCCATAGGTATAACTCCCTCTCTCTAAATCTCCCGTCCCGTCTTGGTTTACGCGCCAGTCGCTATAACCGTTTCGAACGTCGTTATCGAAATGTAGACGCCTCCGTCTAACGGGGTCCGATACGTTTTAGCCCCTCGATCCTCTTCTCTTTCCGTAAGAGAAGTAATCACGGGTTAAAACGGCGTTCCGACCCCGTTCCGTTTACTTTTTATGTCATTTACCATTCCGGATCGATCGATCCGTTGATCGTCATTTACAATTCCGAGCCGTTTGGCCTCGTTGATCGTAATTTACAATTCCGAGCCGTTTGGCCTCGTTGATCGTCATTTACAATTCCGAACCGTTTGGCCTCGTCGATCGTCATTTACGAATTCGGATCGTTTGATTCCGTTGACACTGCTTTAAATACTGTCATTTACAAGTCCGACCCGTTTGGATCGTGATAGTATTTACATTTCAAAGTCCGAGTCGCAACCCGATTCGTTGATCGCATGTCATTTAATACGCATTTTTCCCGTAAAAATCGTTAACAATGTAATGCCCGGTTCAAAAACCGGAGTTCGTCCGTCGAACTCTCTTTCAAAACGCGCGAAATGACGTTCGGCCTCCGAACGCTCATCTTCAAACTCAAAGCCGCCATTTGAGACTTAAAATCATTTAATACGCATTTTTCCCGTAAAAATCGTTAACAATGACTCGCACGGTTCAAAGTCGACGTTTGCCACGCAAACGCTCATTTCAAACTCAAACCGACGTTTGTCATTCAAACGCTCGTCTTTTCAAAATCCACCTAATCAACTTTTGTCATTCAAACCAAGATTAAGCTTGTCATTCAAGCCCCCATTTCAAAAGACACACACACACACACACACGATTTCGAGAAAGGTAGAAAGACTCGTCATGCGAGGCGTTTCGGGCGATCTCGTAATACTCTACCCGAAACGTAACTTGACCTCCGAACCTAACAATCTCTGGTACTAAAAGCTTTTTACTCATTTTTACTGCCAATAAAAATGATCCCCGTTTTCAAAAGCCTTTTCCTAAGTTTTTGCTACCAATAAAAACGACACCTTTTCACAATAGCCGTTTCTCAACGTTTGGGCTCAAAATACAAAAACCGCGTGGCGACTCCTCATTTTGTTCCTTCCCATGAAGCGAGGTCTCAGACACCAACCCCTCCGCGAAAGACAACCGCCTTTTCCGCGCCCCCCGCCCGCGCGCGAAAAAGATCGGGTAATTTCAATATCACAATCCCATTGTCACACGATGTTATATTGAACATGAGTCATGGTCCACGTCAACTCATATTGTTCAATGCTTTCTCGTTACTAATTAAATTGATTAATCGAATGACATTAATCATATTAATTCATTCGGGCATGGCCATGCACTACATCAATCTTACTCACGAGTGGCCAAGCAAACATCTCTCTTTACGAGGGACAAGTTTCCATCTTGACTTATCATTCTTCCCAACAAGAATCATACCATGCCAATGATAGCCCTTATTGTCATCCGGTTAAAGACAACGTTAAACTATATCAAACATGATATTCATCAAGTGGAAGACAATGATAATCTCAGGTCAAAGGATATCAATGATATGACTATATGAGATTTAATTATGACATATGACCATGACATAAATCTCATAATGGGTCAAGTCCAGTACCTTGTTCTCTAACAAGTACCCATGAATCTAATGTGCATCTCCATGCATATAATCATCACATGATTATCCATTAGACTTCATACTAGTGCTTCATAAGTACTAGGGACACGATTATTATAACTAAACATGCAAACACATATAATAATCAAATAAACAATCTCATATATAAATGAACAATGACATTACATAAAGGTCTATCTCTATAGGCCTAGGGCACTAACACCTACACCCTTGGCCATGCCTAGCATTTGCTCGGCCACTTCCAGCCTTGCCATTTTGGTTTTGTAGCATTTGTTATTCGGTTCGTCTCGCTATTTTGCAGTCGCACTTTGGCCACTATAAAAAATTCTTTTGCACTTCGCTCTTTGAGATTTTATTTTTCATTTTAACCCATGAATTTTTCTAAATTAAATTCGTCCAAAATTTCCATATTTCCAGTTTAGTCCCTGAATTTTCCAATATTTCCAATTTATCCCTTGGACTTCCAAATGTCAGTTTTGTCCCAGATTTTTCAGAATTGCAATTTGATCCAAAAGCTTCCAAAGTACGCTCCAATCCTCCGTTTTCAACATTGTTGCACTTCAACCCCTGTACTCATTAAATACTCACAAACCATATCAAATACACATAAAACTCGGGAATCAAACACAAAGAAAGCCTAAAAGTGCATCATTTGGATGGGTAAATACACATCCATCAATATAAAACCATTACAAAGTAGAAATAAAAAAAAAACAAACATAAAAAAAAAAGAAATACATAACAACAGAAATTATAACATAGTTTAGACAACACTAGAACCACCATATTTACCATATGAGCCTACAGATACCCCACCCTCACAGCCATCATCATCCTTATCTAAGGGTTTCTTCTTAAAATCATCCTTTTTGCAAAGAGAGAGATCAAGAGAACCAAAAAGCTTTAGGATGTTCCTAAAGTATTCAGCTAAAGCTCTGTGCTCTCCCCTAGATGCATTAGAGAAATTAGATGAACGGGAGGCGTCGATAGCATGCTGTAAGAGTGAGTTGTGACCCATACGTCGCAACTTACGTCCGGTGCAAGGCTTGAATGGGCAAGTGTAGGGCATTTTAGAGCAATAACAGTTATAGTTAGGTATACGAATGGCTCCAAAGTGAAGCTTCTTAGTGCATTCGGTGAATGCATGATTCTGCTCCTCGGTGTCAGAATCAACTTCATCTGAAGAGGAACCATGTTCATCAGTGTAAGTGCTCCAATTTGAGTTGGTAGTTTTTTCGTTAGAAAGTTAACGAAAGTTTTAACATTTCTAACATTTCTAACAATCTCTAACCTTCCTAACCAAGCAAGAGTAGGTTAGGGTTTGCCATTTAAAGTTAAACCAAAAAAAGAATCCAAAAAAGCAAAAGAATTAAGAAAATCCCGAAACAGCAAGTTGAAAAACAATTTACTGGCGATATTTTGAAAAATATTCTTCTGTTCAAAGCACGGAGCGGCATTTAATGCACCGGGCACGTTTTACAACCCCCTCGCGCGGATGTCTTTGTCACTCACAGTGTCCTATAAATTGAACCCTCCTCTCTCAGTTTACACAACACATTTTGACACAGCAACGAAGTTCTGGCGAAATATAGAGAGAAAACAGTGGGAATCCTTTGATTGCCACCATTTTCTCTTGAATATTTCCCAATCCACTCCAAACATTCTCAAATCACTCTTAAACACACCAAGCTCAAGCTTGAAACACTACTCAAGAGGAAGATTAGGGAGAAAACATGGAGGACTTAAGTGTTATCCACTTGTTTTCTCTTTGATCAACTCTATCATCAAACCCTAAACACATTCAAGCCTTGAATCCACCCAAACACAAATCCAAACACCAAATCTTGATACTCCTCAAGTCAAAACACCAAATCTTGATACTCCTCAAGTCAAATTCCAAGCCTAGGAAGATAGGGTGTCACCATTGGTAAAGCCCTCCTTCTCAAAACCCTAAAATTCTCTTTTAACTTCTTGTTCATCTTGTTCTTCTTACTTGGGTCTTTTTGATGTCTATTTTAACTTAAGTTTTGACCCAAGATGGTCATCTTGAAGTTCATCTTCATGAATGACCATCTCAAATGGTCCACATTTTAGATCTCTAGTTGATTTTTCTCTTAAATTTTATTTCTACAAAACATCCCCTTTCCCTTTGCAAAGGACATGTTTCAACCCCATAAATTCCCCAAGGATGACTTGAATATGATAACCACTTAACAAAAAGTAGTGGTATCAAGTCTAGGGATGAAAATGGGGTGAACATAGATGCAAATCCCCCAAAAATCACATTTTCCCTCAAGAACATCTTGCTGTCCAGTAGCATTGTTCTGAGACCTCAGTCCATTTTCCTATTTTTTGGACCCAGTAAAACTTGGAATTGGACGTTGACTACAAAACACTTTTTGTAGCCAACATCTAGATCTTTCCAAACATATTTTTATTTTATTTTTTGGGTTAGTAAAACTCCTCTTTTCAATTTTTCTTTTAGAGGCCAGTTCATCAGCTTCTGGAAATCCAGATTTCACATCTGAGATTTCCAGAAGGTTTTGACCCCTCAAATTACTTCCAAAATGGAAAGTTTCTTTGCAGAAACCCTATTTAGGGTGTTTTAAGCAACTTTCATTCTCGGACTTTCCCCAGATTCTGAGGTTTTGAAGCCTTTAAGTCCATTTCAAAGTCAAGGGTCAACTGCCTTCTTTCATTCTGGCAGAATTGCTTTTCAAATCCAAAAATCTTTTGAGTGCCAAGACTCAACCCAAAAATTTTCCAAAAAATCATGGGATCAGTTTAAAGTCTTAAAAAGAGATCCCAATTTTCACTTTTCCCAGTTTCAAATTATTTTGGTCAAAACACACACACACACACACACACAACAAAGGATTTTGAATGTTCGGAAGACTCGTTTTTACGAGGCGTTCCGGGTGCACACTAACGTCCTTCCCGGCGCGTAACGTGACCTCCGAACTCGAATCTCTTGATTCCGGGCATTTTTCAAAGTTTTGGCCCTTAAAACAAAAATGGCGTGGCGACTCCGTTTTAATGGCACATCGTTACAGTGGCGACTCCGCTGGGGATAAACAAGTTTTATCTTTTCAAAAAAAAAAGAAAAACTTTTGAGGGTCAAGCTTCCGTCCCGACATTTGAAATCCTTTGTTTTGTGTGTGTTGATTTTTGCACATTTTTCGTGTTTGTTTTGGCCGCCTCGGAAAAAAGTCAAAATTTTGACTGTCGGAATAATGTCCTTAATTGTTGGAAATTTTGTGCTTATGTGCTTATGTGTTCATTAATTTTCAAAAAAAAAAGAGATTTTCAAAAAAATAGATTTTTCAAAAGAAAATTTTCAAAAAAAAAAAATCATGCATCATGCCTTTTTAAGACACATAAAAAAAAATTCCTATTTTACTCAGAAAAAGAAGATAGACTGCTTGCACACTACGCGCACGTTGACCGTACACTGCACACTACGTCCTTAACCCGGGGAAATCCTTGTCGCGGTCCGTTTGGTCTTATTACGCCTCTCGGATGAGCACAGGACTACCCAAACATCCCATGGAGCCTCGTGTCGACCATGCACTCGTCCGTGACACACTTTGTCCGAGACCCGGTTGGTTTTTAGTCTGGTCTGTGTCATGCCCTGTCTGTGTATAGACCTTTCCTTTCAAGCCTTTGTCGGCATACCGACTCAATATCTTTCGGGTCCCTAATCAGTCGAAGTCATGCCGGTTTTCCGCCGCAGACTTTGACCAAGATATTGACCGGCGCCTTGACTTTGGCTCTGACTGGCACAAATTATACACTGACTCCCAGCATGACACTGAGTCATCAAGGATTAACGGTTATTCCATGCCTAATTACGGCTTAACTGACGACAAGTCAAGATCAATTGCGGACATTTATCAGTCCAAATCATGCCGACTTTTTGTCGAGCCCTCGGACACGATCTTGACTTTGACGTCAGCTTTGTCCGTAATTTACATCGAATGTTCGTTAAGACTCGATTACCCGCCAGACTTTTAGGATCGTTTTTCTTTTCGGTCGGTGGGACCCGCTTGCCCTATAGGACCCTCGCCCGGGGCTGTCCACCCTGGGAGGTCGAAATACAGGTGGAACACGAGGGGCTTATAGACGTAGTGACGGGGCCCACTGATCCAGGAATCAGAGTAGTTCACGAAAAAAAAAAGAGAAGAGCAATCTTTTCCAACCGATTAGGTTAATAAAGCGTGTTTTAAGTAAACATGAACAAATAACTGCATGTTGCATGAGCCTAAGAGCCCAAACACCTACCCTCCTTCAATTCCCGCCATCTGAACCCTCGTGTCTTTCCCCCGCAGCTCCGCGTAAAGCTTGGTTTCGGGCACCGGGTCACCGTTTAATCAGTTGGGAAGAGTCAAGTGCCTCATCAGCTTCGCCGTTTGTTTCAACTCCGGGTTTGAGAATGTCTGCATCGGCTGGTAACGAGGGGACAACGTCACTCCGCCTCCGGGACTCCTCGGACAGGAACAGCAATGGAATCGGTTAGCGAACAGATGAGAATGCGACAGAAGCGCAGTGAATAGCCTTATCGAGGCTATTAAGAGCCATGGTTTGGCCACCGGCCTCAATCCCGATGGAACCTTCATTTGTGGAAGAAGAGGATGACCCCAATCCCAATCTCGGTCGCCCGATTACTCCAGGATGCCACCACCAACCTCCTTCGGTGCTACGGAACACATGTTCCTCGATCTCTGGGTCGAGACCACTGGATCCATGCGGCTGACGGGACGAATCAGTTCATAATTCCTCAGTGGGGACAAAATCGGTACGGAATGTTTTCTCACGCTTGGGGCTACCCCGGAATGCCACAGCTAATTGGGATCCCACCTCAGTTTGGAACCGATCAGTCTGGACCTTCACAGCAACAGTTCAAAGTGCCACAGCAACAGTTTGGAATGCCGCCACAGTCTGGTTCTGGGCCACAGTCAGGAATCCCTCCTCAGAATACCTCCATCCCGGTTTCATCAGAATCACCAGGACTACAGTATCCTCTCGGTTATGCCTCCTCGCTACAACCAGCCATGCAATTCAACAACCAGGGACAGCAGCCCGCACTTAAGCCTACTTATGGGCCTCACTCCGAAAATCCAAGCCATATGGCTACCTCAGATCTGCCTCCATCTTCTCTGCCGATTGGAAGCCAACAGCAAGTCGCTGGGTTCTATCCTTTTGCCCCAGCTCCTACCTACACTCCCCAGGGTAATTTGGGCCAAGGACAGGTTTTCACCTATGCTCCGGGATATGGTATTCCTTCCACCAATGCACCACCAACAGCTAGTCCTCTTCCTAGCTCAAATATCAGCTCAGGAATTCCCGCTCCACCTTTGGATCCCCAATTGGCTTGGTTTATGGAGCAACACAAGGAAATGAAAGCACAGATTGCTGAATTGACCGCCAAAAAGAACACTGCTCTTCGGCCTACAGATCCCGACTCGATTGTCCCCTGCCTCACAAGTTTGTGATGCCCACTCTGGAATTGTTTGACGGAGTGCATGCCCTAAAACTCACTTGGACACCTATACTTTGGCAATGAAGGCTAAGGGATGCACGAACCGGCGGTTGGCCGATTACTTTAGTCTCTCTTTGAAGTCGGGGGCTTTGAAATGGTTTTTCCGATTGCGGCTCGAAGCTAGGGCTACTTGGGAACAAATTACCGGTACTTTCACGAGATAAGTATAAAGCCAACTTGGAGTGGGAGACAAACAGAGTTGACTCCGCAAACAACGATGCGGCGCCTTAATGAGAATATTGGGGATTTCTATAAGAGATGGAACTTAAAGCTCGGTGAAATGGCCATTCCTCCCTCGGACGAGGAGCGATTAGACATCTTTCGGTCATGCTTGAAGCCGCATTTGAGAGCTTCCCTCGGCCACTTCCCTACGCCGACTTGTGTGCAATGGTTAATTCCGGGGCTAAGTTTGAAAAGGCTTACAATCAGCGGCCACTGCTGCACACTCGCCTACGGATATCGGGCTCCTCCCTCCAAAACTACTCTCACTTTCGCTAAAGGCAAAGAGGCGATCGGCTACGCGGGACAGTACTGGAACAATGCCACTTCCTTTGTTCCCAAGAAGCTTTGATGCATCCAGATCCGGCTCAAGACTTGAGAAACTTTGGGATGCCTTTGAGTGATATCTTCGAGGTTTGGTGAGAGAAGGTTTACTCCGGCCTTTGGAAAATTATCGGCCTAGAAACCCCAACGCTCCTTTGGATAACTCCAAGCATTGTGCCTTTCATCGGTACCATGGGCACTGACGGATGATTGCATCCCCTGAAAAGGCAATCCAAAATTTGATTGAGCAAGGGAGGTTAGAGATGCCTGAAGGGCCTAATACCATCAATAACCCGCTCCCTAACAACATGAGTGTCAACATGGTCGAGTTTGGTGATCCAAGACTTGTGGGCATAATGGAATTTGACTCGCCCCTTTGTGAGGTCGGTGAATCAGCCATCGCAGGCGATGAAAGTGGTTGGATTAAGAAAGAGATTGCCAAGGAAATCCTGATGGAGAGGTCTGCAATAGCTCCCGTCTCCGGTCGAAGAATAGATGCATGGTTCAACAAAGAAAGAGCGGCTAGATTGGGGGCTACCTATCTTTAAAATAGTCTTTTGAGTCAACCTTCGTAGGTTCTAGTACTTTTCTTTCACCTAAGTCCTTCCTGGACATTTGTCGTTGTAGTCCATTTTGGACATAGTGGTTAAATGCCTAACTTTTAATATAAGTCTTTTTTCTCTTCTTGCTAGACTCGAGACATCACTTGCGCACCCACGTTACGCTTAATTGAAATGGTTTTATCCAAAATGATCACTTGTGCTGCTCAACCACTAATTCTTCGAAAATGATTAATATTTAAACTAATCGGAGTAAGAAAACCAGTTGATATCCTTCTCAAATGGGGGCTTACCAACTCCCCATCTTGCATCTCATATGCTCACATCCCTTTCATCATCATCATCTCGTTGCTCGATGAATTTGCATGGATCTTTTCTCATATAAAGCTTAAGCAAGCAATGAAGACTTAATCTCGTTTAGGTCATCCAGTAGGGATTGCGGTTGAAACCTTTCACCCATAGGAAAGCCATTACCTCACCCTTACTAAACATTACCCTCTCATTTCAAGATCGGCGTGTTTTGAAACCCGGTTTAGCCATCATTTTTGCTCCATACTGAGAGAAAGTCCAAGCGAGCCCGAGAAGTTAGCTTCGAGAATCGGCGATGCGCAAATTATCTCAAGCCATGAAGGAAGGACAAAGATAATCCTCAACTCCTCAGGAAGCTTTCCAAGTCAAAAAAACAAAAAAAAAACAAAAAAAAAAAAACAAAAAAAGAAACAAAAAAGAAGGATTTTGAAATCCTCACGATCTCGGATATAATTCCAAGCTCCTCAGGAAGCCTTCAAAAAAAAAAAGAAGAAGAACTCAAAAGTCCCCGACATCTCAAGAAGCTCTCCAATGATCAAAAAGGAGCAGAATTCTCGCAAGATCGCAAAAAGTTGTCGGTAGCTCGGACTTCCTCTTATCATTACCTTAAACCAATCCCAAGCCATCCTCTCAATTTTAGAGGATACTCCCATCACCATTACCCTTGCCCTTGGCCAAGTCAAAATCGACCTCTCATTCTTGGAGGCAATCAATCTTCCTCGCCATAGATTTCCCAAACACATCCGCGAGCCAACCTCTCATCTTTAGAGGTTCGGTCAGGTAAAAGGCCTAGCCGACCTCTCATCTCAAGAGGTCATAATCTCCCAAATCACGATAGCCGATCGAAGCCCGAAACCCAACTACGGTCCCTACGGGATAGCGGTTTCATTCTAATATCCTCGATGTCAGGATCAAATTAATGCTTCATTGCTTGCTTAAATTGGAATCTAATCCATTTTGGTTCAAAATTACCAATCAAAGATTGTGCAAATTCAACCCTTCCCTTCGTGTGAGCATATTTCATTTCTCCTCACAAACACTTGCCGTGGATGTCCCACTGGGGCTTTGCATCCGTGTCTTTCATAGACACTCTAAGGGGATATGTTATTCAATTCTTCAAATCCTCAAAATCCCCAAAGGTCCTCAGACCCTCGAATTTCAACATCCATTCTCTTTTCATTCGGGATAGGCCCGAACTACGGCGACACTGAGCTCTTCATGATGGAGGGAACGTAGGCAACCGAAATGGTGGGTCGAAATCACAAACAAATCTCAAAAAAAGTCCGGTCTCATCAAGGATCGTCCCTATACACTTTTCGCCCTTCCAAGCTTGATTTTCGATATCAGTTGGTTTTCTCCTTGTGATTAATCAAAATATTTGTTCATATCAGATTTAGGAGTTGAATAACCCGAACATTAACAAAGGGTTTTAAGCAGCCTTGTGATCATCATGAATAAGACAATTTTTCAAGTGTCTCGACAAGTCTTCTCTTTCTATATCATAGGAAAATAGAGCCAAACACTGTCTTTCTGTCAGCAGGGGCTCCCATACACTTTTCCACACCTTGTGATGCTTATACTCTCTCAAAAGAGTCAAACCTAAAGCGAGTGTGTATACACAAAATCGGGATTCATTCCCACTTTTCGAAAGATGTGCCCCTGCACGTAAACGTTTTGAAGTCTTGTCCAAGGATCGGTTGACTAAGATTTGAAAAGATGGGTACCCCTCGGCCACATAATGACTGCATGCGCAACAAGGCGCTGCGAATTTCTTCACGCCGGGGCTTGCTAAGCGGTTCTCCCAGGTTCTCCTGTATCAGCTCTTCAAGCTGGGGCTTCCATAGTCATCCTTGGGTCCACATTGCGTTCTTCACTACGAGATAGATTCGCCAAGTCACTTCTTCAAAATCCGGGCTTTGCC
Source organism: Adenophora triphylla var. japonica (assembly GCA_022495995.1). Lineage (NCBI taxonomy): Eukaryota > Viridiplantae > Streptophyta > Magnoliopsida > Asterales > Campanulaceae > Adenophora > Adenophora triphylla. The sequence continues at coordinate 1,070,520 of JAFEMH010000097.1, read as the reverse complement.
TACTCAGGATCCAGGGGCTTTGTCAAGACGGTCTTTTGGACCCGAATTTTATCAAGAAAGAATTTCAGCTTCAGAACTTGGTACACGGCAGCCTCCCGTAGCATCGGAATTCAAGATCAGGGTTTCTCCCGGCATTAGCAATTCCATCAAATCATTCTCCGGATAAGGTTTCGGCCGAGGTCACAGCTCACCCAAATGAAAGAAGCTTCACTCATATCAACGTGCCCTAGAGCCTGTCAGCATCAGCTTCAAATGACCAAGATTGAGAGGGAAATCACAACCAAGACCGGGATCCGAATCCAATCTCATCAAAATTGAGGTCCATGTGATACCGCTGACAAAACCTCACCAACAACCGCCGTTTAAATCGCGATCAAGGGTTCTCATCCCCACATGCTCAAAATCTGTTCCAAACAGTCTCCAGACACATACATCACCATGCATCCCCACAAAAATCTCCCAAGGGCTCATGTAGCATGCACAAAACTTGAATCAATAGGAAAAATCCTAAGTGATTGAAGATCATAACTTCCCTGCCAAAAGCTTAGGCTAAGTGCACCTTCAAAAGCAAGTAAATGCATCATCTCGCGAACATATGCAGTGATACTCTCACAATCATTTTTAGCTCTAGGCATGCATCTGTCATCATGAATGTCATATATGCATCTTCCTCTTCACTAACGAATGCAGGAATTCAAACGTGAAATCAAATCCCCCTTTTCGACAAGGATGATCTTCACCAAAGACGACCTCCAATGTCCACAAATGGATGAAGACAGCCTCCAGCATCTACAGTTTGGCAAAGACAAGCTCTGGCGTCTGCAACTTGCTAAAGACGACCTCCAATGTCCACAAATGGATGAAAACAGCCCCCAATGAAGACCACCTCCAGTGTCTACCGCTCGGTCAGAGACGCCAAGTTCTCAAAATACAATTCGGTCAGAGATGCCAAGTTCTCAAAATACAAATCGGTCGGAGACGCCAAGTTCTCAAATACAAATCGGTCAGAGACGCCAAGTTCTCAAATACAATTCGGTCAGAGACGCCAAGTTCTCAAATACAGTTCGGTCAGAGACGCCAAGTTCTCAAATACAAATCGGTCAGAGACGCCAAGTTCTCAAATACAGTTCGGTCAGAGACGCCAAGTTCTCAAATACAATTCGGTCAGAGACGCCAAGTTCTCAAATACAGTTCGGTCAGAGACGCCAAGTTCTCAAATACAATTCGGTCGGAGATGCCAAATTCTCAAAATACAATTCGGTCAGAGATGCCAAGTTCTCAAAATACAAATCGGTCAGAGACGCCAAGTTCTCAAATACAGTTCGGTCAGAGACGCCAAGTTCTCAAATACAATTCGGTCAGAGATGCCAAGTTCTCAAAATACAATTCGGTCAGAGATGCCAAGTTCTCAAAATACAAATCGGTCAGAGACGCCAAATTCTCAAATACAATGCGGTCAGAGACACCAAATTCTCAAAAGCAAAAAGTCCCAATGTGAAGACAAGCTCAACAAACTCTACAAGGTTAACGATCACCAGCAAGATACAGACTCAACCAGACTCCTCCTTCAGGTCAAAATGCCTCCAAAGACAGCAAATCGTCGGCAGAAACCGTCCCACGAACGGCAACCTAACAACTCTTCATCAACATCAGCTGAAGCCTCAGTCCTTCCGGCAGCTACAGGTAAGCACAGCACAGGTATGAAAGCATATCTTAGTCAACTACTTTTCTAAAAGAACATTATCATCAAATCTCAGGGCGACTTCCCAAAAATAGTCAAACCATAGGGTGACTTCCCCAAAATAGTCAAACCATAGGGCGACTTCCCCAAAATAGTCAAACCATAGGGTGACTTCCCAAAAACAGTCAGATTACAGGGCGACTTCCCAAAAATAGTCAAACCATAGGGCGACTTCCCCAAAATAGTCAAACCATAGGGTGACTTCCCCAAAACAGTCAAACCTTAGGGCGACTTCCCCAAAACAGTCAAACCATAGGGCGACTTCCCAAAAATAGTCAGATCATAGGGTGACTTCCCAAAAATAGTCAAACCATAGGGCGACTTCCCCAAAATAGTCAAACCATAGGGTGACTTCCCCAAAACAGTCAAACCTTAGGGCGACTTCCCCAAAACAGTCAAACCATAGGGCGACTTCCCAAAAATAGTCAGATCATAGGGTGACTTCCCAAAAATAGTCAAACCATAGGGCGACTTCCCCAAAACAGTCAAACCATAGGGCGACTTCCCAAAAATAGTCAAACCACAGGGCGACTTCCCAAAAATAGTCAGATCATAGGGCGACTTCCCAAAAATAGTCAGATCATAGGGTGACTTCCCCAAAACAGTCAAACCATAGGGCGACTTCCCCAAAATAGTCAAACCATAGGGTGACTTCCCCAAAACAGTCAGATCATAGGGTGACTTCCCCAAAACAGTCAAACCACAGGGCGACTTCCCAAAAATAGTCAGATCATAGGGCGACTTCCCCAAAACAGTCAAACCATAGGGAGACTTCCCAAAAATAGTCAGATCATAGGGCGACTTCCCAAAAATAGTCAGATCATAGGGCGACTTCCCTAAAATAGTCAATCCCTCACAGACTCCCAAATACAGTCAATCTCTAGGACGACTTCCCTAAAATAGTCAATCCTCGGGTGACCCCCAGATACAGTCAATCCTTGGTCCATCCACTTGACCGACATTGATCACCTTTCTTCCCGATGGTTCTCGTAAGCCCGAGTCTTCCCCAGCAAGAACACCTTCAAATAGCCTCCATCAGGTAAAAAACCTCAACTTAGGTTCATACTCCTGAACTAAGTTCCCATTTAGGTTCATACTCCTGAACAAAACCTCAACTTAGGTTCATACTCCTGAACTAAGTTCCCATTTAGGTTCATACTCCTGAACCAAATCCCGACTTAGGATCATACTCCTGAACTAAGTCTCCATTTAGGTTCATACTCCTGAACAAAACCTCAACTTAGGTTCATACTCCTGAACTAAGTTCCCATTTAGGTTCATACTCCTGAACAAAACCTCAACTTAGGTTCATACTCCTGAACTAAGTTCCCATTTAGGTTCATACTCCTGAACCAAATCCCGACTTAGGATCATACTCCTGAACTAAGTCTCCATTTAGGTTCATACTCCTGAACAAGACCTCAACTTAGGTTCATACTCCTGAACTAAGTTCCCATTTAGGTTCATACTCCTGAACCAAATCTCAACTTAGGTTCATACTCCTGAACTAAGTTCCCATTTAGGTTCATACTCCTGAACCAAATCTCAACTTAGGTTCATACTCCTGAACTAAGTCCCCATTTAGGTTCATACTCCTGAACCAAATCTCAACTTAGGTTCATACTCCTGAACTAAGTCTCCATTTAGGTTCATACTCCTGAACCAAATCTCAACTTAGGTTCATACTCCTGAACTAAGTCTCCATTTAGGTTCATACTCCTGAACCGAACCTCAACTTAGGTTCATACTCCTGAACTAAGTTCCCATTTAGGTTCATACCCTCTCAAAAGAAATTCCCGGCAGTTAAACATAAGACCGAGTGCCCCGAGAAAGATAACGGAATCCCGTTTCTTTCATCAAAATCATCCCCGGCAGTAAAACGTAAGACCGATCTCCCCGAGAAAGATGACGGAATCCTGTATCTTTCATCAAAATCATCCTTTCCTTCGGCAGTAAAACGTAAGACCGATTTCCCCAACGAATACGCCTGATTTTCCCCAGCGAAGCCAACGAAATCTCGAGTAAATTTCGAACTACGGCCGGCTTGATTCCCACTCGGGATACGTAGGTAGCCTATCATTAGGTCCAGCCACTCGACCAAAATGGTCATCCTTTCCTTCGGCAGCAGACGTAAGACCGATCCTTTCAAGCAAAGTCCACCAGAGGACCATCTATCCCCACCATTAAGGTTCGAGGCACCTAAAACGCCATCTTCAAGGTTCGAGGCACCTAAAACGCCATCATCTTCAAGGTCCGAGGCGCCTAAAACGCCATCATCTCCAGGGTCAAAGTCCCGAACTACGACTGGCTTGATTCCCATTCGGGATACGTAGGTAGCCTATCGCTAGGTTCAGCCACTCGATCACTTGATCATCCTGCCAAATATGGAGCCTTACTCTTATCGACGACCCCGCTTCCTTCGAAAGCGCCGTCGCCGAGGGGCTACTGTAAGTGCTCCAATTTGAGTTGGTAGTTTTTTCGTTAGAAAGTTAACGAAAGTTTTAACATTTCTAACATTTCTAACAATCTCTAACCTTCCTAACCAAGCAAGAGTAGGTTAGGGTTTGCCATTTAAAGTTAAACCAAAAAAAGAATCCAAAAAAGCAAAAGAATTAAGAAAATCCCGAAACAGCAAGTTGAAAAACAATTTCTGCTGATATTTTGAAAAATATTCTTCCTGTTCAAAGCCTGGAGCAGCATTTAATGCACCAGGCACGTTTTACAACCCCCTCCGCGCGGATGTCTTTGTCACTCACAGTGTCCTATAAATTGAACCCTCCTCTCTCAGTTTACACAACACATTTTGACACAGCAACGAAGTTCTGGCGAAATATAGAGAGAAAACAGTGGGAATCCTTTGATTGCCACCATTTTCTCTTGAATATTTCCCAATCCACTCCAAACATTCTCAAATCACTCTTAAACACACCAAGCTCAAGCTTGAAACACTACTCAAGAGGAAGATTAGGGAGAAAACATGGAGGACTTAAGTGTTATCCACTTGTTTTCTCTTTGATCAACTCTATCATCAAACCCTAAACACATTCAAGCCTTGAATCCACCCAAACACAAATCCAAACACCAAATCTTGATACTCCTCAAGTCAAAACACCAAATCTTGATACTCCTCAAGTCAAATTCCAAGCCTAGGAAGATAGGGTGTCACCATTGGTAAAGCCCTCCTTCTCAAAACCCTAAAATTCTCTTTTAACTTCTTGTTCATCTTGTTCTTCTTACTTGGGTCTTTTTGATGTCTATTTTAACTTAAGTTTTGACCCAAGATGGTCATCTTGAAGTTCATCTTCATGAATGACCATCTCAAATGGTCCACATTTTAGATCTCTAGTTGATTTTTCTCTTAAATTTTATTTCTACAAAACATCCCCTTTCCCTTTGCAAAGGACATGTTTCAACCCCATAAATTCCCCAAGGATGACTTGAATATGATAACCACTTAACAAAAAGTAGTGGTATCAAGTCTAGGGATGAAAATGGGGTGAACATAGATGCAAATCCCCCAAAAATCACATTTTCCCTCAAGAACATCTTGCTGTCCAGTAGCATTGTTCTGAGACCTCAGTCCATTTTCCTATTTTTTGGACCCAGTAAAACTTGGAATTGGACGTTGACTACAAAACACTTTTTGTAGCCAACATCTAGATCTTTCCAAACATATTTTTATTTTATTTTTTGGGTTAGTAAAACTCCTCTTTTCAATTTTTCTTTTAGAGGCCAGTTCATCAGCTTCTGGAAATCCAGATTTCACATCTGAGATTTCCAGAAGGTTTTGACCCCTCAAATTACTTCCAAAATGGAAAGTTTCTTTGCAGAAACCCTATTTAGGGTGTTTTAAGCAACTTTCATTCTCGGACTTTCCCCAGATTCTGAGGTTTTGAAGCCTTTAAGTCCATTTCAAAGTCAAGGGTCAACTGCCTTCTTTCATTCTGGCAGAATTGCTTTTCAAATCCAAAAATCTTTTGAGTGCCAAGACTCAACCCAAAAATTTTCCAAAAAATCATGGGATCAGTTTAAAGTCTTAAAAAGAGATCCCAATTTTCACTTTTCCCAGTTTCAAATTATTTTGGTCAAAACACACACACACACACACACACACAACAAAGGATTTTGAATGTTCGGAAGACTCGTTTTTACGAGGCGTTCCGGGTGCACACTAACGTCCTTCCCGGCGCGTAACGTGACCTCCGAACTCGAATCTCTTGATTCCGGGCATTTTTCAAAGTTTTGGCCCTTAAAACAAAAATGGCGTGGCGACTCCGTTTTAATGGCACATCGTTACAATCAGCCATTTTTTTTTATGTAAAAAACTGAAGGTTTATAGAAGGTATTTTAACTAGGCAAGTATACATATATATACCTAAAATCAAACCACAACAACATTTATGACAATTGATTAATTATCAACAACATGTGTTAGGGAAATGGAAAACATTAATGAAAATAAATATTAACTACACTTCTAGCCTTAGTAGAGTTTTAATGTGAAGATATCAGTCATAAAGATTTGGATATCATCTTGGACACTTAAATATTTAATACACTTGTAGAAATAGTGGGGTTCTATAGCAGCCTAATCTATAAGCCATTAAGTCAATTTTACTGCAATTAACTACACTTCTAGCATTAGTGGAGTTTTTATAATTTGTATAACTATCAGACTTTCTCTTCTTGCATATTATCATTGACTTTGTGATCTTCATTGTTCCTATAATGATTTATGCAGCTTTTTTTTTTTTTTTTTTTTTTTTTTGTAAGATAATAGAATTTGAAGACTGATTGGAGTAAAGTAAAAAAAAAATCCTGATATGTGATAGACACTTATATACAGCATGATCTTATACTGACAGTAATTATGTTAGGGAAATTCAAAGAGTCAAGTGAACATAGATATAAGAGTTGTACCAAAAGTGTTATTTAAAATACAAAAATTATAAATAAAAGTGATGAACAAAAAAAATAATAATAATAATGTATTAAATCTTTTATACAAAGGAAATTAGGTTTCATTTTCAAATGCTACATCTATAGTGAATAGTAGTAACTAGTTGGATAAACACATACAAGGTTCATTAGTGAAAATGAAATAAAAAATTATTTTGTATACTTATTTTATCTGAGATACAATATTCTGTGTTAACATATACTGTTTTAACAAACATTAATTTATTAGTAAGATGATTGGAGTCATGACTTTAGTTTTCATATAGGACAAAATGACATTGCCAAGCGTTGACGCTGAAGAGAAGACAGATCTCGAGAATTACTGATTTCAAGAATGGCGTACATGAAAAGAAGGTATTTTTATAGCCTCATTCTAATAGATTATATGTAACTTATTTATATGAAATAAAGAGTATATATAATGTTTTTGTGTACTAATTTGCCTTATTCTAACAATACGTTTAATTTTCCATTATGTTATACCAGCAATGCAGGTGATTCTGGTATGGATGCCTTGCAGAGGGGTCTTATGTTCGATGACGAGTGAATTTCTCTAATCTATCTTCTATTATATTCATTTTACTTTGATTCTTTAGTTTGTTATCTTTGAGAATGCCTTGAATCTGTTTAGAGTAAAAGCATGATTAGGGATTTGATTTTTGGGGATTTTTATGTGAAATGATTAAATTGGCTAATTGTATTTAGATTAAAACATGATTGTTATTTTTTGAGAATGCCTTGAATCTGTTTAGAGTAAAAGCATGATTGATTCTATTATATTCATTTTGACTTTGATTATTTAGTTTGTTATTTTTCTATTATTAGTTTGACATAATCAAGATATAGCTATTTAGTCATCTTATGGCACTTTCTAGTAAAGTAAAAAATAAATATAACATTTTAATAAAGGGTTTGCAATTATTCAAAAAAAAAAATATGAGTGTAGAAATAAATGGCCATAGATTTAGTAGAATCAGTTTAATGAGAAGACATAATACTTTTGGTTCAAAAGAAGACCAAAATAATAACCCTACAAAAATTATACAACCAATATTTAGAGTAAAATTAAACAATTATTCATAAAATAAGGTTCTATGGAGTATTAAAAAAAAAACAATTCAGTAAGTCTAAACTTAATTTATGAAAAAACAAATCAAAAGAAAGTATAAAAACACTTTGCCATTGAAAGAAAGGAAATAAGTTCAATCAAGACATAAAACTGTTAAAGTTTAAAATACCAAGAAATAAACCCCAAAATAAACACCAAAACCACAATTCTGACAAAAAAAAAATTGTTCAAAATAAAATGTTCCCAGCAAATTCGAAATAAAACATTAAGACAGTAAAAATTTCAGTCTTTCTCAATCTTTATCTCCTTGGGTAAATGAATAACATCCTTGTTGCTTGATCCACCATCACCTGTTAATGAGCTTGTTGCTGTGTCTTCAAATGACAAAAATCTTCTCTTCAAACCAACACTTCTGGAGTCTTCTCATCATTATCAACACAAGAATCATCTATCTAAATTACAAAATTGATACAAGTAAGAAAAAGGAAAATTTGTTAATGAAAACAAAAAAAGGTAACTTAGTCAAGGTTCATACCTCAATAACTTCTTCACCAGCCTCCTTAATAGCTGCCAAAACATCAATCCTCTACAAAAGAGTGTCACAAAATGAATAAAGTAAATAATTTCAAGTGCATTTGAAAGGGTATTTAAAAACATAAACACAAACCTTTTTTACTTTAATTTTTTCATGAATATATTTCTCAACCAATGATTTCCCTTGATAGCAAGTACCAGAAGAAAAATGTTGATCTTTACCACTTAAATTTACATTCCTCAAATGAACTTTGAAAATAGCAGTTTTCCCTATTATGACAATTCTTTCATCTGGACAATGTGGGAAACTATATTGTTTTTTACCACTTTCTGTAATCTGAAATAAAGAAAAATAAGTGAAAATTAAAATAGATCACTTAATTTGCGGTAGTGGGAACTATATTGTTTTTTACCACTTTAAATAGTATTTCTTTCGTCCCAAAATAATTGTTTCACTTTAATTTTTATTTACATCTCCATTTTTCTCACAAATTTTGCGACAAAATTTATCAAAATTTTATGCTAATGCAAGGAAGGATTCTCTAATATCATAATTTATAATTATAATACTCCCTCCGTCCCAGCGAAAGAGCCATTTATTTCCTTTTTGGGCGTCCCATTTAAAAAGCCACTTTCCCAAAAAGGAAACCTTAAATCACTATTCTCTCCACTCATTCTCTCTCCTACTTTACTTTTACACTCACAACATTCTCTTTCTTACATCACCTCCCACTCATTCTCTCTCCTATTTAATTTTTCATACTCACAACATTTAAATTTTTTCTCTTTCCTACATCACATTTCTTATTTTGCGTGCCGAACAAATTTTGTGGCTCTTTCGCCGGGACGGAGGGAGTATTAGTCTATATATTCCCAGCTTCAAGACTAATATCTAAAACACACACACAAACTACACACGCAAACTGAAAGAGAGAGATGGGAGAATGAAAGAGATTGAGTGAAGGCATGCTCATACAAAAAATAATGGACCTTTGTTGCTGTAAGCAACCAACTTTATAGACATGGAGAAGAACACGTGGATTGATAAAAAAAAGTATTAGTATATGAAGAACACGAATATCATTTTTTTTTAAAAAAAAAACTTAATAATTGATTAAATCAGGTAATGAAAAACATGAACTTATAGTTGTCACATGTATATTCCTCTGCCATTTATCTATTGATTTGTCTCTAAAAGAAGTCATTCTGCATCTCAAAGCATACAAATATCAGTTGACTCAAATTTACCCATCTTATAGATTACTGCATTGGTATAGCCCATCTTTTTAAATCTTTTTAATAAAGATGCTCTCTTTATGATTGTAGCAAAACTTTTTGCAACTTGTGAGGCATTTCTTGAATTGGAACTTTAATGGAAAGACAAATTTTTCCAGATTCAAGACCCAAACACAAGGACAAAATATCTTTTAATGCACCCTTAACGCAAGTTAGACGTGTCCATTTTATAAACCGAACCGGTCAACCGGGAGGTTGAAAACCGGCCAAAACCGGTCAAAACCGGTCAACGGCGGTTAACCGGAACCGGCTAACCGTAACCGGTTATTGGCCGGTTCGGTTAAGGTTGAAATTTTTGAAAAACCGGTCAACCGCCGGTTAACCGCCGGTTTTTGACTTGCTCGGCCGAGTCATATGAGTTGCTCGGCCGAGCAGAACCTTCCAGTTTGTTATTAACAACTGAAGGTTCTGCTCGGCCGAGTCATATGAGGTGCTCGACCGAGCAGAACGCCAGAACATGTTCCAACGGCTACTTTTTCAAAAACTAGCCGTTATTTTTAAAAAGTAGCCGTTAATTTTGTTAATGGGCAGTCAAAAATTAAAAAAAAATGTTTTTTTTGCCTAATTTACTAACTATAAATATCACCCTCCTCCTCCCATTTTATTTTCACCTTATTTCTCTCTACTCTTTCTCTTCTACTCTCAAATATTCACATATACTCTCACCCTCATCCAATTTTCGCTTAAATATTGTTTCATTTTCATTAGTTTTCTAATGAAATTAGTGCTTTTCTCCATTTTCATCCATTTTTAAGCTCCGTTTTGTTCCCAAACTTCATTTTCTCTTATACAAATGGCTGCAAATCAAAGAAGAAGCAATTTAGGTAAGTCCGATGTTGATTCTTCCTCCGCCAACGATGATTTTGATCATCAAAATCCAAATATTCAACAAAATGAGGAAGAAGAACAAGTTGAAATTGAAAGTGGTAATGCTAGGAGTGGTAGGGGCAATCGAGCTAGGGGAGGTGGTCGGGGTCGGGGACAACGACAACCCTTAGAGAAAGAGAGCCACAATTCGATACCTTCGCCATCCATTTCACCAAAAGAAAAATTACTGCCGAGGATGATTATAATTTTCGAGCATGTTGCAACTATTGTAATGCGACTTACGCATTCAAAAGAGGCGGAGGGCATGGGACGCTCAACGGGCATTTGGCGTCAAAACATCCCGAGAAACTTGGCATTTCCGCTTCGCAAACTCAATTACAATTTCAACGTAGTTCGGGTTCGGGTGCACAAGGTTCGTCTTCCCCTTCTTCCGTCCTTTTTAAATTTGACAAGTGGGTTTATAGGGATGAACTAGCCAAATTTATTTGCGTTAAAGGCCTTCCTTTTAATTTTGCGGATTGTGATTTTTATGAAAATTTTGCTCGCCTTTCTTTGAACCCCGCCGCCACGAGAGTACCACGCACGAATCTCGTACGTGATATTACTAGAGTGGTTGAAAGATATAAAAAAGATTTAATTGGCGTTTTATCAAAATTAGAAAATAAAGTTTCAATTTGTGCCGATGGTTGGAGTGATCATTGGCAAAGAAATACTTATTTGGGCGTTACTTGCCATTGGATAGATAATTCATGGAAAATCCAAAAAAGATTAATTGCTTACAAAGATTTTGAGCCACCGCATTCCGCGGAAAATATTTGTGCGAAATTGCTTGAGATTTTTCTTGAATATGGTATTTTAAATAAAATATTTACTATTTCATTTGACAACGCAAGTGCTAATACGGCTAGTTTGCCCGATTTAATTACCGTTTGTCAACCCTCACTTGGGGGTAAGTTTTTTCATATTAGATGTTTATGTCATATAATTAATTTATGTGTTAGAGATGGTTTAGATGCATTAGAAACTTATGTTAAGCCAATTAGACGAGTTCTTCAATTTATTTCAAAAAAAAATTCTAATACAAAAAAGTGGATAAAGTTTTTAAGAAGTAAAAGTGTGCCGGACAAATATTTTACTTACGATGTTCCAACTAGGTGGAATTCCACCTATAAAATGTTAAGCGATGGTTTTGCTTATAAAGATCTCCTCACGCAATTTTTTATGTCAGTTGGCTATCATGAACCTCTATTTACTCATCATTGGAATGCATGCATTAATTTATGTGAATTGTTAAAGATTTTTAATACCGCTACTTTGGCTTTTCGGGAGTTTATTATCCAACTTCCGTTTTGGTGCTAGATCATTGTATTGCAATTGTTACTATTTTTGACAATTTAAAAGATTGCCCTATTTTAAACCAATGCATTTTTAACATGAGACAAAAGTGGCTTAAATATTTTGACACTATTCCGTCTCTTTTCTTGGTTGCAAAGTTATTAGATCCTCGAGTTAAATTAGATGATTTAGAGTCCATTATAACTTATTATTATATGAAATTATATCCCGATGGTGACGGTAGTTATGAACTTCCGTCAATTATTGTTAATGACACAAAAAATGATTTGATTAACCTTTTTAATGAGTATAATGCCTTATATGGAAACACTTCTCAAAGCCAACAACATGAATATGATTCCTCTACTTCTCAACCAAGTTTTACTAGTGGGGATCCATATAGTTTTATTGCAAATTTGTATAGTAAAAAATATGGTCCTTCTCGAGGTTCATCTTCATCATCATCAAACCTTCCCGTGGAGTTAGAAACGTATTTCACTACAAACTTTGAATTAAATCAAGATCCAAATTCAAATGAATTTGATGTTTTACAATGGTGGTCAAGAAGGAAAGACATTTATCCTATACTTTCCATAGTTGCTAAAGAAGTATTAGCCTCTCCCGCTTCAACGGTGGCGGTTGAATCGGCATTTAGCGTTGGTGGAAATGTTTTGGATGAAAGACGTTCTCAACTAACAAGTGAAAACTTGGAACATCAACTTTTACTTGGCGATTGGGTTAGAGCGGAAAAAAGGCAACAAGACATGCCTTATGATGAGGATCTATTGGATCCAAGATATCAATACGATGTCGAGGACTCCACGGAAAGTAGTGATGAATGAATGATGTTTTAGATTAATTTTTATTTTAATTAGATTAGTTTAGACTTTAGATTAGATTTATTTTTAATTAATTGTAATAGTTAGGTTGAGGTAAAGGCTCCTAAATGTCCCCCTTATTTATAAAAGGGTAAGGTTGGTTGTCCCCTCTTTGTAATTTTATTTTGATTAATAAAATTTAAGGGTACCGCCCTTTTTCTTTTATATACTTGTTTCTTTTAAAAAAAGTTAAGTTTTCTTTCTTTCAAAATTCATAACTTTTTATAAACCTTTTTCAAAAATGTATGTAGATAACTTAAGTTTAAAATAGTCTTATTTATCCAAAAAAATTGAAAAAAATTAAAAGTTAACTTTTTTCAAAAAACCGTTAACTTTCATTTCTTTAAAAATTCATAACTTTTTTATAAACCTTTTTGTAAAAAATGTATGTAGTAAACTTAAGTTTAAAATAGTCTTATCTATCCAAAAAAAATTGAAAAAAAATAAAAGTTAACTTTTTCAAAAAACCGTTAAAAAATTAACTCGAAAAATGATATGCTCGGCCGAGCAACACCAAAGACTCGGCCGAGCAACCCTCAACCCCTAAACCCTAAAAGGGTTGCTCGTGAGCAGCACCAAAGACTCGGCCGAGCAACCCTCAAAACCCTAAACCCTAAAAAGGGTTGCTCGCCGAGCAACACCAAGGACTCCTAGAGCATATCCAAACCGTCAAACCGGAGGTTAACCGGATAACCGTTAAAACCGTGAACCGCCTAAACCGTAACCGGTCTAGCCGGTTAGGCGGTTCGGTTCCGGTTGGGGTTTTCAAGGTTTGTAACCGCCGGTTGAAAACCGGCTAACCGGCGGTTTTTGGAACCGGCCACGTCTAACGCAAGTGAAGGGGTGTTCGGGCTCTAGGTTTTAGGGAGGGGATAAGAGGGTAGGGTCATGTAAATATAAATGAGTAGGTTTTGGGGGAAACTAGTTTCTTTCTAATATTATAAAAAGTCTTGTTTTAAAAACCAAAACAAAGGCACGTACAATTTTTTTTAAAAATAAAAAACAAGACTTTTTATAATATTTGGGGAAACTAGTTTTCCCCAAAATTTTCTGAAGCGAAAAACTCACAAAAAACGCGTTTTTTGTTAAGCTTAACAAAAAAGTGTTTTCCCGTTAACAACACACACGGCTCTCTCTCTTTCTCTCTCTATCCGGTCTCTCTCTCTCTCTATACGCAAAACCTCACTCTGCGTCTTCTTTTGCGTCTTCTTTCACAGGGGAACAACTCCCTCCATTGCCGGCCAAGCTCCTCCCTATCTCACCTCACCGGACAACAACCCAGCTTCAACCTCACCCTTTCTCTCTCTATCCGGATTCCTCTTCTCTCTATACGCACAAAAGCCATTGCCGTCCCCCAATCTCCCTAACCTAGCTCTCCTTCTCCGGCAAATTCAACCCAATTCAACCTCCATCACCGTCGACCTTCACCTAGCTCCGGCCAAACCTCCATCGAATTCCTCCCTCTAAAATCAACAACAACCTAGCCTACTCCCTCCGATTGATTCAACGACAATTCCGACCTCACCATTCCCTGTCCCTCTCTCCCGTTCGCGGCGTCTTCCCGATCCCAAAACCAATTAACCTAAGCAAAGAACCTAACTCTAACCTCTCAATTCCTTCACCGTTCTTTCTTGCAATTGCCGGTCTTCCTCTGTTGATTTGAGTATAAAATGTGCCCGTTCCGGTTCAAACTAATGCCGGTTTTGTTTTTTGAGTCTTAGGTTTCATGTATAATCAAGTGCCCGTTGGTGTAAAATTGAGTGCCCGTTAGTGTATAATCAAGTGCCCGTTAGTGTATAATCAAGTGCCGATCCATGTATTTTGGAGTGCCGGTTAGTGTATAATGAAAGTGCCGTGAAGTGTGTAGCGAGTGTCAATGTATTTTTGAATGCCAGTTCTTGTAATTTTGAATGCCAGTCCATGTTTTTTTGAATGCCAGTTCATGTTTTTTTGAATATCAGCAAAAATAATTATAAGTGTTTTTGAGTGCCAGTATATGCATTTATGAGTGCCAGTAAATGTGTTTTCAAAATGCCAGTCCATGTATTTTTGAATGCCAGTGCTTATATTTTTGAAGAGATGCCAGTTTATGTATTTAAAAGTGCCCGTGTAAAAAGTGCCAGTTTCATGTTTATAAAATGCCAGTATGAAATCACTGGTCATTTGTAATATTAACACTGGCATTTATCATGGTTGCCAGTAATTACAAAAATGCCACCGTTTATTTTGAACATGGTTGCCAGTAATTACAAAATTGCCACCGTTCATTTTGAAAACACGTTTTTCCTTATCTTAAGAAAAAACTAGTTTTTCATAAGACCAACTCTTTTCTGAATATAAATAGGCAATGTAAACAAATAAATTAAATATCATTACATTCTCATTATAAGATTAGTGAGTTGTGTGAGGAAATGAAGAGGGCGGAGTGGAGCCATGTAAATATAAAAAAGAAAATGATTTTAAGTTCAAGAAATAACTAAAGAATGGAAATTTTTGAAAGGGTAATAATGAGATTATAAAAAATATATGAGAATAAAAATAGAATAATAAAAAATATTGTCAAACTTTCAATTTTTTTCCTACCAATTTCTCTTAATTTTGGGAGAAAAATCCTAAAAAAAATTATTCCCTTCCTTTCCCTTCCAACTAAAAAATCTAAAACAAGCTAAATTTTCTTCCCTTTCTTTCCCTCAGTTCTCTCCATTTTTAAACTCTCGGAAGCAGGGCTTAGGGTTTATACAAATTTGCACTATATCCCAATTAATTTCCCGTTTCAGATTAACCAATGGATTTCAAACCCTTCAAACTCGACATTGATGTGCTTATCGATGAATTTTCCCAGGTAATCAACCCTAATTCCGATTTCCCCTTTTCCTTCTTCCTGATTACTGTATCTTCTATTCATGATCAATTTCGAATTCATTATACAGGCTGAATCAACGACGTTGATCGACATGAAAAGAATCTGGCTTTCTAGAAAGTCCTCCTTCATTTTTGAGGCCAGTCCTTCCACAAATCTTGCTTGCTTCATGCAATCCCTCTATTCCCATTGCATCGGTATGTGATTTTAAATTTACTTGTTTATCAGTTATCTCATTATTGTTACTCATGATTTTCCGAAGCACCCAAAACCTCACTATTTTTTGGCTTGGAAATATGATGAAATAAAGCAAAATGGCTCAATGAACTGTCTACGCTTCTTTGTTACGAAGCGGCAGTCTGTCCATGCAATTTTCGATGCAATTTTCATCGTGAGTCATCCGGAAACAGCCTCTCTATGCTTTAATACAGATGCAAGGTTGTGTACATCCGACCTCCCGGTACCCCACCGTAGGTGGGAGCCTTTGCGACACTTGGGGTAATTTTGTTGTTGTATAGGGATGATGTGTTAGTGTATGCATTTGGCCTACATGAATACAACCTAACTACGATTACTGTGCTCAGTTTTGTATTTCCTTGATCATTTTTGGGTCAATTAACGGGGACTAAGCTGGATTGATTAAGTAGATTTCCGTAATGGGAGATGTAGTTTTAAACTCCTTTTGCTGTTTTCTTGAAATTTTTGGTTCTACCAACTGGGACTGAGCTTGATTGTTTGAGTAGATTTTGCCATAATGGGAGACTTAGTTTTAAAGGATCTTTCATGTTGCACTATGCTATGGAGGAATGTACTCCCCTTTCTCACTAAGAGAGAGTCCTGGTTTAATTGCTCTTTCCTGTTGCGTTGCGATGCATCTTTTGAGAATTATTTTTCTTAAGACATTCTATTAAAAGAAAGATATGTACAATAATGCATGTGATTTCTATTCTATCTAGATCAATTCATACCCAATTACTTCTTGATAAAACAAACAGTTGGTAATTATTTGGTGTGCAGGTTACATGGTGTCTACAGCCTCTTTATCTCATCGAGTGGGTGGTCTCTATTGCCTTTATTGCCTTCATGAAACTCAGCCGTTTAAGCCTCGCTTCAAGATTTATTTATCCCTTGGTATCTTTGATATCAGATGCTTATCATTATTCAAAAAGTGGAAGCATTCTATGATACTATTCTTACTCGCATGAGTAGGTAATGGTCTCTAATGTGTTTCATTGACAACAAGCTACGATTGTGTTCCCATTATTTGTCATATATGAGACAATGTGCATCTAGAAATGAATTTTATATACCCCTAAATCATTATACTTTATCATTAGTGAATTTTCTAGAAGGGTTTTAAGGTTTTGTGACAGACCATTCAGGTGGATTGAATTAGTAGGTAAGAATATCCTCTATTTCCTTCTCTTAGATGTTGTAATAAACCCTTCTTTCGTACATATTTTCTTTTTCCTAAAGCATTTTGGTTCATCTGAGGTTTAACAAAGTACCCTAGAATTTTCTTTGAAGTAATGTTTCGTTTGTGTGTAAATATCTATTGCAATCATAATTTCCTGCTAAATAATCAGATGTCAAAACAAGCTTAAAAAATGACTGCTTTCCCTCCTCTCCCTCTCTCTCTCTCTCTCTCTCTCTCTCTCTCTCTCTCTCTCTCTCTCTCTCTCTCTCTCTCTATATATATATATATATATATATATATAGAGACCCACACACCTCAATTTGTTTGATAGCTGAGTGCATCTGCTTACTCTTTCCTCCTTTGAACTTCTCCCATCAGTTTAATCTACATTTTACAGGAGAGCTGAAGAAGCTTAAGCATCTTGTTGTTGATGCGAAGAAAAATGGTATAGCAGTGGTATCTACTTTAGTCAAAAGTATGCTAGAAAGGAACCTGTTCCTTTTTGGGGCTGTGGGACTAAATCAAGGTTCTGTGGCAGAGAGAGTAAATGAACTTACAGATCAACAGAATGCCCGTGTTCGAGTTGCGAATAAGAAGTATATTTCTTACGCTTTATTTTTATCTATGTTTAACAATATCCCTTCTTGATCTAGTGTAAAAAATCAGCAAATTAATGAGTTATGAGATCCTTACTATGTATCATTTATTTCAGGCTATTTGCAGACACGAAGGTCGAAGAATTCATCCACATGAACATGGTAAATATTGGTACATATTTATGTATCATTGTACTCCTTTGGCACATACTCCCTCCGTCTCACGTGAATGGACACTTATTTCCTTTTTGGGACGTCTCACGTGAATGGACACTGCCCAAAATGGAAACAAATATTCACTATTTCACCCACTCATTCTCTCTCCTACTTCACTTTTACACTCACAACATTCTCTCTCCTAACTATTCCTCCCACTCATTCTCTCTCCTATTTAATTCTTCATACTCACAAACACCTCTTCCACCTATTTCTCTCTCCTACTTTTCCTTAATTCCCACACCCATAAAGTTAGTGCCCATTCACATGGGACGGAGGGAGTATTTAGATAGTTTTATTTATTTTATTGTGAGAATCAATTTGTTCCAAGTACTTGCCGGTAGGGTTGTAAACGAATCGAATCTTTATTATTCGATTGGGTATTCGAATTCGATATTCGGTATTCGTATTCGAAAAATTCGAATTCAAATTTTTATTTTGATTCGATAAGTATTCGAATTCGAATAATATCTCACGATATTCGATTCGAGTATTCGCGAATATTATTCGAATAATAAATATATATATTTAATATATATTAAATGTATTAATATACATATATATATTTAATATATATATATATATATATATATATATATATATATATATATATATTAAATATATTAATATATTTTAATATATATATATATATATACTCCCTCCGTCCCTGCCGAGCGGATACTTATTTCCTTTTTGGTCCGTCCCAGCCCAATGGAGACTGTCCAAAATGGAAGGGAATCTTTACTATTTTCCCCACTCATTCTCACTCCTATTTTACTTTTACACTCACAACACCAATTAAATCACTATTCCTCCCACTCATTCTCTCTCCTATTTAATTTTTCATACTCACAACATTTCCTTCCATTTTTTATCTCTCTTACTTTTCCTTAATCTGTGTGCCCAAATTTTTGGTATCTACTCGGCTGGGACGGAGGGAGTATATTAATACGAATCGAATACCGAATCGAATACGAATCAATTTTTATATTCGAATACAAACGAATACGAATACGAATATTCAAATATTTTCACGAATACGAATATTTGAATACGATGATATTCGATTCGATTCGTTTACACCCCTACTTGCCAGCATATCTCTTATCAATGGATAAATGTTATTCGCTTTGGAATTAAAAAACAACAAGTGCTCGTTCAAATTGCAGCCTTATCATTCGTTGCACATGCCATGACTTTCGTCATTAGATGCTTCATATGTCTATATCTTTTAATTCAAGCAGGCCCTGTAAGTGTACTGAATTATGTTTGTTTTTTTTGCATGTTGCAGGGTATGGAACTCAATGTGGATTTTCTCAAGAAAATGTCCAGGGACTACGCCGCTGCTAAGGAGCTAGCAATTGAAGGTACTATTAGCTACTACTCCCTCCGTCCCACAATGAATGTCCAAAAAAAAAATTAAACTCACTCCTGATCAAGATCAAGAGCGAATTTAAATATATATTTTTTGACAGTCATTTTGGGACGGAGGTAGTATTAAAAGCTGCTGCCATCAGCAACTTTCTTGATACTTAAACAGGACCTTTTTGAGATCTGTCAAATACGTTGACTGGCTACAAACCACTGTTATCTCTTATTTTCTTTTGGTTCTTCCCATTTTCTGCATACATTAGTTTATCCTTTTATTGTTTTGAATCAGAGGGCAGCAAGGTGGTCGATGTTCAAAATATAAAGCACATAGCCGAAGATACAAGATTAATTGGAGATATTGTTGGGGAGACCGCTGAAGACTGGAATGTTCAGAAAGAACTTTTTTACCAAAAAACAGGACTTAAACAATGTGTACCTCAAAACTCTTGCCAAAAATTTGGTGAACTACAGAATGGCAATGAAAACCTTGAGCTAGTTGAAGTAAATCAGGACTTTGGAAAGGAATACGAGGAAAACTCTCAGGAACGGATAGCAATTGAATATAATGAAGGGTTGGAAAACGACGATTTCTGTCTTGAGCTAGAACAAGATCTTTTGTCTACCATAGACTTTGATCAATTGGAAGATGATACAGCTAACAGAGATTCTCAGCAAGATAAGTGATGAATAAAGTTTTGATAACCTACTTGCTTATTTTCTACTTAAAGTCTGGTTTGTCATCTGGAGAAATTTTGATAGGGTTTGACTTTTCCTCAAGTCAAGAGTGTAATTTTTTTGATAGGGTTGACTTTACCTCAAGTCAAAAGTGCAAATTGATAAGGTTGACTTTGGCTCAAGTCAAGAGTGCTTGGAAGAGGATAGAAACTTTTAATGTTGGAGAAAAGAGAGGACAGGACCTCTATATATAGAAGAATGTTATGACATTTGAATGGCAAACTTCATGGTTTAATTCAGACTCAGAGAAATAATACATATTTTCACTCTTCCCTATCTGCCCCTATGCATATCTGAATCATACTTCAATTTCAACAAAATGAACTCTCTGTCCCTCTTCAGGCATACGTTCCAAATCCAAGGTCACTAACCCTGACAACGAATCATAAACAAAATCGACCGCAAGAGAGCCCACAGTGCATTTTCTTGGCTTTGTTGATGAGTAAAGACCAAATTGCCCACGTCCCTTAACCTCCATTGACACCACTAGGGACTCATATTTCAGACCTTCAATGGCACCTCCAGAATTGTACATGTTAATGAGCCCCAAAGGTGCAAATTTGAATCCTGGTGCTAAATCCTTGATGGGTGTTATTGTAAATACTTCATGTTCAAGGACCTTGAGTGATACAGGCTTAGCAGCATTGCAAGGCAGTGTGATAAGTTCGCCACTGTGATGACCATATATTACACAATCGCCATTCCAGTTAGCATCAAGGGCAATCTCGGAAATGAGATGAACGTCACGGCCACTGACGTAGCCCGTTATGGCGTCTGCTCCAGTTGGGTGGAACGCGTTTTTCCTTTCTGTGCTACTCCATGCTGCTCCCTGGCAGTTGTAAACTCCAACTACTCCAGTGTATTTGTTCATGTTCCATATCTTCAGCAAGCTGATGAAACCAAGCAGGTCATTTTAGTCAATGCTCAAGACAGGTATGTATCGGTACGTCCTGTACCACTGTTGATCCAACAATTTATATGTTTGGATGACCTCAGGGTGATGTTAGCCCTAATAACTGTGAGTCAGGGGATCACCAGTGGTATAGAGTGTACAAGAAGATCTTAGTACCTAAACAGAGGCTGAAGAAATGCTCACCTGACACCATCGCGGGCTGGATCAGTGAACAGGCAATCCTTAGTGGGCCGACCGGGCAAGCGGGCCCTAAGCACCGAACTATCGGGTAAAACAAGCTTACTTAAAACATCAAAATTGTGCTTCCCAGGAGCATCACTGCAGCAAATGACTCGCATTACTATTTGTATGCAGAAATTGGATCATGAAGTATGTAACAACTGCATCAATGGCTGAAATTATCTTACCTCACGTAAATGGGCCCACCGCTGATGGCCCTGGCTGATGCGTGGTACTCGGCTGCTGGATGTAGCGAATGGAACATATCCCAATCGGGCTGCATAATTTCTCCAAGGAAAATGCTGTTGTAAGCAACAGATGCAATATGGATAGTATGTGAAACTGGATCACGCGGATAATAATCATCGGAGGCTCTAATCACAGCCGTCTGTTTAGAGCTGCAAACACAACATATCAGAGCCGTTCAAAACCTCATTGAAAAATTGTACAGATTAGAATGTCTGAAAGGGTTAAGAAATTTACCAATAAAGGGCATCAGTATTGTGGCTCATGCAAGCAATGCAGCCATTATCTGGAAAGTTTCTAGCAATTGAAGCATCAAGAGCTTGATGATACTGCTTGGTTAGCTCGACTCGTCCACCCAAACCAGTCCCGAGCGTTTCCAGTATGCTTTGCACGTCCACCTTGACCCCATCGACACCAGCCGAAGCTAAGTACTCGTGTAACTCGTTGTAAAATTTGTACACATTCTTTGGGTTCACTAACCCTAATCCATGTACAGCTAGAACATCTGTTTTCCATCCTGGCTCATTGCCGAAAACGCCCTTGGATACCGATGGATACTTCAGTAATGAATCGTAATGCTCCATACCCTCAACCCCCGGGCGGACCCCACCCCAGTATCCGACAATCGCGTGCCAGACGTACACACACTTGAGCCCGTACTTTTGTTTCGCAATGTTGACAACGTTCTTGAGTCCCATGCTTTGGTCGTCTTTGTTTTGGAACTTTGTATTTTCTTTGATCCCTGTTAGCCTCTGCAACGGCGGTGGTTGTTGTTGTTCCTGATCGCCTCCGACGGATTGCCACCCGTCGTCGATGATTACGAACCCCGGTGGGGACCCACCGGCGGTTAGGCTCTCGAGGCCCGCCTTGACTCCCTCTGGTGTCACATCTTGATAAAATGCATCCCAAGTGCACCACCCAAAATAATCAACAATTGGAGGCAACTTCTTCTCGTGGCGCTGTTTAAAAGTTCCGAGATGAGACTTAACAGCGCCGAATGCGTCAGTTATCGTCTTGAACGGATCCGTTCCGGCATTGACGTACACAGATCTCGAGAAAACCGACATCTTTGTGTCTACATCACCACTTTCCAAGCATAGTTCAAGCTCGTCTGCAGAATTGCCCTGCAGACAAGCTCGAAATGGGCCTTCTACTAATGGAAGGAAAACGGTATACACTATTTGATCATCTTGATTCTCCGATAGGTGGGACCCACCTTTGGTTTCCACCAATAAGAATTGAGTCTCTAGAGGAATGTCACGGCCTTGGTCTCCCATTTTCTGAGCCATCCACCATAACTTGAACCGGAAGCACGCCATGAACCGGACACCACACAGTTTTCCCAATGGCACCACGTGCCGGCTGTCATCTTTGTCAAATCCAGCTCCGATGAAAACACCATCCGCCGGACCTGAATTGGATCCGGCCGCCACGATCACTTTATCCGGTACGTCTGTGAGTTCAGTCCGCCCCTTCACCTCTAGTTTCTGACCCGATACCCGGATAGCTGATCCGATTGTCATTGTCGATTCTACCATCTCTGTTCTCTCCTCGTCCTCAACACAATTCAAATCTGACTGGCTGCTCTACAAAAATTGTTCCCATTTCAAAATTGAATCACAATATACCATCTACTAAATAAAGCGGGAATTAATTTACAAAAAAAACAACAACAACAATAATAATCATTAAAATCAGCATACATACCTTGATAATGTTGAATATATCTGGGGGAGTTTCGAATTGAAGAAGGTTAGATTTCTTGAAATGGGTATTTGGGGATTGAATTTGGGGGTTGAAGTGTGAAAGAAAGCTGAATTTTTCGAAAAGGGTTTACGATCGGAGATCGAAAAATCAGAAAATGGTGAGAGAAATGATGAGGTTGGGATATTATTTATAGGGGTTGAAAATGAAAAAGATCGAATCGCCATTGTTGACAGTAGAGAGAGAAACTGCCTAGACTCGAGTATTTCTCTCTCTCTCTCTTCGGAAGAAATATTTTACAGTTTATTCTGTTTGGATGTTGCCACAATTTTGGTTAACTCAGCCACGTCAATTTGTTACTTTTTGATTTGTTATTTTAAGGAAACTGCACTTAACCTCCCTTGGTTATTAGAAATAGTTAATTAGTCCTTTTATTCTGTCCCTTTTTTATTAAAGACATTTGGAGAAGTCACCTAAGCAATTTCTTTAGTAAGGCTTCCGTTTGTTTCGACGTAAAACGTTTTTCGGAAAAATATTTTTCGTAAAATAACTCGTTTTTCGGTGTTTGATTATTTTTTGGAACACGTTTTCCCCATTTTTCAGTGTTTGGTTGTTTTCTGAAAAATGTTTTCTGTAAAATAACTCGTTTTCCGGTGTCCTTAATGTACAACTCATATTTCACAAGGTACAACATTCTACTTCCTCATTCTATTCTCTTCCATTTTTGCTTTATTCATGAAATGATTAACACATTATATATATATATATATATATATATATATATATATATATATATATAAAAAAAATTAAGTTTATTTTTAACAACTCCCCACTCTATCTCTTTCAACTTATCTCAAATTGTATTTTTATCAAAAAATATTTTTATTAAACACATTAAAATATTTTTTGAAAAATATTTTTCTTACCAAACAGTCAAAAATATGTTTATCTCATTTTTCGGAAAACATCTTCATTTTTCGAAAAAACATCTCATTTTTCGAAAAACATCTTCATTTTTCGAAAAACATTTTACGAAAATATTTTTCGAAAAATATTTTACGGTGAAACAAACGGAGCCTAAATATATATAGATAGTTTTTGGTACCATTCTTCTTATAGACTTAGTGTGAGTTTGGGAGTGCTTTTTTGTAGCTTATAATCACTTTTAAAGCTCAAAATCACTTTTAATAGCGTTTGGATAAGTGCCTGTTTGGTAACCAAATTAAGATCTTAATTTGGAATACTTTAAGAGATTAAAAAATTAAGCTTGTTTGGTAAGGTAAATTTGAATCACTTAAATAATTAAGATTGTCTTAAAAAAAGACTATTAATTTTAAGTGGGCAAGGAGTAGCTTAATAAGGTAAGAGGTGGAAAGAATGAGAAAAAAAGGGAATGAGTTCAAATCCACACATCAACATATTTTATTTATTTATTTATTGTTACTTCCTTTTGTTGAAATATTTTTTCTTTTTATACAAATTATATTTGACCAAGTATGAAAATATATTTTTTTTTAATATTAACATTTAATAATATTTTTATTAAAGTATCATTATATAATTTTTTTGATTATTTGTCAACATTTGTGATCATATTTACCAAACTAATCAAGATAAATATTATCATGGGATAAAGAAAGTACAAATAAAAATATTTAAATATTATAAGATTAAAATTTACTTATAATATATATATATATATATATATAAATTTAAGTTTATTTTTAACAACTCCCCACTCTATCTCTTTCAACTTATCTCAAATTGTATTTTTATCAAAAAATATTTTTATTAAACACATTAAAATATTTTTTGAAAAATATTTTTCTTACCAAACAGTCAAAAATATATTTATCTCATTTTTCGGAAAACATCTTCATTTTTCGAAAAAACATATCATTTTTCGAAAAACATCTTCATTTTTCGAAAAACATTTTACGAAAATATTTTTCGAAAAATATTTTACGGTGAAACAAACGGAGCCTAAATATATATAGATAGTTTTTGGTACCATTCTTCTTATAGTCTTAGTGTGAGTTTGGGAGTGCTTTTTTGTAGCTTATAATCACTTTTAAAGCTCAAAATCACTTTTAATAGCGTTTGGATAAGTGCCTGTTTGGTAACCAAATTAAGATCTTAATTTGGAATACTTTAAGAGATTAAAAAATTAACATTTAATAATATTTGACCAAGTATGAAAATATATTTTTTTTAATATTAACATTTAATAATATTTTTATTAAAGTATCATTATATAATTTTTTTTATTATTTGTCAACATTTGTGATCATATTTACCAAACTAATCAAGATAAATATTATCATGGGATAAAGAAAGTACAAATAAAAATATTTAAATATTATAAGATTAAAATTTACTTATAATAATAATAATGTATATGTCAATAATGAATTTATTTTATTATAAAATCATAAATATTATTCATATAATATTTTAAATATTGAGTTGAAATTTTGAAAATTCAGATGTAAGTGATTTGTCATTATCAAACAAATATAAGTCTTCAAAATTCAGCAACTTAATGATTTCAGCTCTTAATTTTCAGCTCTACATTTTCAGAGCTTAATTTTCAATTTTACCAAACAGGCCCTAACAATAGTGATTATGGTTTTAAGCTGTTAAAACGCAAAAAATCGTGTTTCGGTAGAAGCAACTATTACCCAGCTTTTGCTAAAAGTGATTCTTAGAAGTTATTATTTGTGTTATATTTACAATAATAACCTATATCTCTTTTGTACATTTATTATATTAGATTAGATACATATCATAAAGGTTATTTTTGATATTTATCTTTCTTAATCAGTTTTGAACATATACTATTCAAACATACCTATAAATTTTAATATTTATTACAAATAATCAATTTTTAAAAAATTACTTTTAAATAATCACTTTCGAAGAATCAGAAGCAATGCCAAACTCACCCTTATAGCATTACACATATGTTTAGAAAAAAAAGTCTACTATTTTATAGAAGTTGAGGGTAATACTGGACTAGTGAGGACATAGAATCATAGAACTAAGGGAATAAATATTATTGTTCTAAATTTTTTATCTATAAATATGTTTTAACCTTTAAAAATTATTATATTTCATTGTATACTTGCAAAACTAAAAATAAACTAAAAATTTTAAAGGTGAATAATAAGAATATGTAAACATATCTTTACTCATGTATTTACTTAAAAGAAAGTTTTAAGAATGTCATTTAAATGAAAAAATGAATGCTTCCTCCGACTCGAAAAAGATAGTCTCATTTTTTTTTAGTTAATTGAACTTGATAAAAAAAATCAGCCATTTATTTCGAATAAATTCTTTATACTTATTATTAATCATCATTATTAAAAATATTGTCAATAACAATTGGAGTGCTATATTTTTATTTGGATAAATGAATTAATCTACTTTTTGTTCAAATCAAATTAACCTTTAAAAAAAAGAGTTGTTTTTATTTGATGAGTGAGAATTTATTCGGGACGGATTGATTGAGTAATACTCTTTTCTAAACTAAAACAATACTCTCTTCGTCCCATTACAAAATGGGTTTTGCACAAAAAAAAAATAAATTAAAATATATAGTAAAATAAATATTGTGAGTATGAAAAGTGAAATAGCATAGAGAAAGTAGGTTAGAGAAGAGTAAGTGAATAGATGATAGGAGTATGACAAGTGATTACCATAAATAAACAAGTGTTAAAAATTTCCATTTTTTGTAAATGGACATCAAAATTGAGCTTTTGTTTCTTTTATAAAGGGATACTTTTATAAAGGGATAGAGAGAGTATTCAAGAGAAGACAACATTGTTAATCAAACCTCATTATGAACAATGAAGTTAGGATTAGTGATTTTAAATTACAAGGGGTTGTAACAAAGTGAAGTTAAACTTGAAGGGGCAAGTAGTCATAAGCCTATACATTTTCATTTTTTGGTCCACATCAAAAGTCACATTAAACAGGTTCCGTTGCGTGATTGCATTTATTTAATGGTCAAATCTTATGACGCCGATCAGATTGACACGTTAGATCCACGTTGAGCCAATCCGAAAACAACTCTGCTGTATTATATACTCCCTCCCTTCCGTCCCAAGTAGAAACTTTTCATTTTGCCATTTTTGGTATCTCGTTAAAAGCTTTCACTTTTTTTTTTGGCAAAAAATCTTTACTATTTCTTCCACTCATTCTCTCTCCTACATTATTTTAATACTCACAACATCATTATAATTTACTATTCCCTCCACTCATTCTCTCTCCTGTTTTCAAATTACACTCACAACATTTTTTCTTCCAACCCATTTTCTTATTTTGCGTGCAAAGCCAAAAGTGGGAAGCTTATATTGGGACGGTGAAAGTAATAGAGAAAGTGAAGTAAGTAGATAATTGTTGTGAGATTGATAAGTATGTCTCATTTTTATTTTTTTTTGAACTTTGTTGATTACTTTGAAATGATAAAAAAAATAAAAAAATTTGGCATATTATTATAGGACGGAGAGAGTATCTGGTTTGGTCGAGATTTTTTTTTTGAGAATAATCGGAAAATTTTAAGAAAGTATTATAATATCTGAATTTTTTTTCATCATTTTGTATTATATACTCCCTCCGTCCCGTCCGACTTAGGACATTCATTCCCGATAGGGAGATTAAGGAATACTATTATAATATTAGGAGAGAGAATGAGTGGAGGATGTGTTGTGAGTGTGAAAAATTAAATAGGAGAGAGAATGAGTGGGATAAATAGTGATGGGATTATTGTTGTGAGTATGACAAGTGGGTCTCATTTAATATAAAAGTAATATAAACTTTTCATTTTGGGCCGTCCTAAGTCGGGTGGGACGCTCAAAATGGCAAAACGTCCTAAGTCGGACGGGACGGAGGGAGTATGCAATAGCTAAAATCTTTTAAAAATATGCGTTTTTCCTTAAGCTTAAGGAAAAATGTATTTTGTTTCTCCGCTGGTGCCAGTGTGCCAGTGCATATGTAACAAAGTGTCAGTGTTAGTGTAAAAGAGTGTCAGTGCATGTGTAACAAAGTGCCAGTGAAACGCCCTAGGATGCGATCGCCCCTTCCTAAGGCGCGATCGCTCCCTTTGTCCAGAAACTCAGTGCCAGTGTATGTGTAACAAAGTGTCAGTGCCAGTGTTAGTGTAAAAGAGTGCCAGTGTGAAGAGTGTCGGTGCATCCAAGGATGGGCACGATCGCTCCCTTCGTCCAGAAACTCAGTGTCAGTGCATGTGTAACAAAGTGCCAGTGCATATGTACCAAAGTGTCAGTATTAGTGTAAAAGAGTGTCAGTGTGAAGAATGTCAGCATGTATATTAAGTGTCAGTATAAAAAGTGTGGTGCATGTGTAACAAAGTGACATTGTTAGTATAAAAAAGTGTCAAAAGTGTCGGTGCATGTATTATTAAATGCTAGTGTAAAAATGATTTTTTCTTAAGCTTAGAAAAAAACGTGTTTTTTATAAGACCAACTCCATATTATTTTCATATATTAGTGAATATAATAATATTGTATGCAGCATTATATTTACTACAGTATATAAAAACTTTTGAATCATTTATTTAATAAGAAATTTGAAAGGTATTGATTTGTCTCATAATAAATTTTCGGGTTAAATTCCAGAAAAGGAAGGAAAAAACAACAGTTGGTTTCAGGAATTCATAGCAAGGGCAAAAATGTTACAGTATTTAAAAGGGCTAATTGCAATTTGGTGACCTAAGTTTTACACATAGTTGCAATATCGCAGCCAAGAGTTCAATTTAGTCAATCAATGCCCTAAGTTTGCAATTTTTAGCAAATTGATATAAAAACTAACGAAATCGTTAATTTTTTTGACGGGATGAATTACATATGCCTTTCACGTGAGTATGTAAGGGGTAATTTCGTCATTTCATGGTCCATGTGCAAGGCATGTTTGAACACTTCATTGAGTTCCCCCTTCTCCTTCTACATTAATACCGTCAACAACCAACCCTAGACCTCCATTAATTCCTTGTGCCCATCTACTCCTTAAAAGCGAACCAGGCACTTTAGTACTACTTCTTCTCCATCCTTCTGTACTACTAGTCAACTAGAATGAATTGCCGATGTGGGTTAATAGCAAGAGAACAAACCTCTTGGACTGATACAAATCCTGGTAGGAGGTTCGTCAATTGCCCTAATAATGGGGTAAGTTTTAATTTTCAAATGTGTATATGAATTTCGAATTCTATTTGAGAAATTTACAGTCAATTGGACATAATCAAAAGGGCATGAACAAACCCAAAAGAGCCCAAAGTAAAAAGGCATAAACCACTGCCTTATACAAATTGTTTTCTACCAATGTGACCAAATCAAAGGGCATAAACAAACCCAAAAACTGTCTTGTACAACCTGTTTTGTACTAAAACCAAAGTAAAAGGGCATAAACAAACCCAAAAGAGCCCTATAAAGTATATGTACCAACATTAACAGCAAAAACACAAATGCATACACAAATCTCAATCACATTATCAGTTGGACTTGAGGTTCTTTCTTAAGTTTCTTCTTTCCTCCTCCTGAACCACTTCCACTTGCACCTCCCTTCTTTGCTTGAGCTTTTAACTGAGACAAGGTAACATATTTCCCCCCCCCCCCATTTGAATGTATACTTCCTTATGTTGAGATTGACTATCTTTTGCTGGTGAAGATAGTCCAATCTCTCCAAAGCTCTTATTAATTGCAGCCTTCTCTCTTCTAGATGGAACAACCATTTGCATCACCCCTGGTGGAGGTACATTACACTCTTTATTCACTAAACAGGGTGGGGACTGAGTTGCAGGGGGTGGTGGTTGAGTTTGAGTAAAGAGCACCTAATAAAACAAGAGAGAGAGAGAGTTGTTCTTTCTCTTCTCCAACTCCTTAAAAATCTTAGGACATAATTTCCCTTTAAATATCTTTAATGCTGTGTCCCTGTTATTTTGAAGCCTAACCATCAACAATGATCTAATTGCTTCCAGACATGATAATATTGGCATTTCTCTTGCTTGCAGAATGTAACCATTAAAACTTTCTGACAGGTTATTGAGCAAAATATCACACTTCACAGGTGTATCAAATGCTGACCTTGACCAGTGTTCGGGTAGCTTATCATCAAACCAATGAAATGCATTTCTATCATTCTCTGCCATCATCTTCATTATCTAGCACACCACTATCCATCTTTTCTTTACCATTACCCTTATATTGTCTTTCTAACACAACTTTCTTTTGCAAGTTTTGAGACTCACCATTCACATCCTCATTAACTATCATTTCAATATATTTCTGCCTCCTTTTACTCTCTTTCACAAAAGTACTTCGGTATGTCTAGCACATCAGTATCATTATTAATTACTTTAAACCCAACATGACCATCCATTATATAAATTTTCTGAGTAAACTGTATGATTTCACTATCTTTAACCCCTAGTTGATTTGCCATGTCTTTAAGGTCACAAAGTCTAGTCTTCTCAGGTATTACATAATCAAACCAACCAACCCCACTTCCACTGTAACAATTTGAATCACTTTCCAAAAAAAAATCCAATATAAACCATTCTAACAGTATAATAATTGCTCATTCCTACATAAAATATTCAATAAAGCATTCAGGGACCACAAACACACATGCCAATGAATAAAAAGTAAAAAAATGCTTATTTAACCTGTAAAGTTAAAAGTTCATGGACCCATTATGCATAAAGACAACAAATTTAGAATCTATGAGCTCATTCAATACAAAACCCTTAGGGGCCGTTTGGTTCAATGGAAAAAAAGTGAAGAAATGGAATGGTCAATGGAATTCAATTCCTGAAGAAATTGGAATGGAAAAAAACTGGTCAAACCCCTTCGTTTGGTTGGCACGGAATGGAATGAAATTGTCATTCAATTCCTTGGCAAATCATGTTTGGTTTGAAAATACAAATTATAGAAATGGAATGAAATCATATAAAATGTCCAATTTACACTTCTTTTAAAAAAAAATTTGGGGGGGGAGGGTAGGCAGGTGGGTGGGTGGGGTAGGTAGGTAGGGGGTATACAAAATGAGTAAATTTTTTTTTCGTGGGGGGTGGGGGTGGGGTAGGGGGGGATTTGGATGGGGTGGGGTAGGCGGGGGGTATGCAAAATGAGTAAAAAAAATTTTCTTGGGGGGGGTGGAGTGGGGTGGGGGTGTGGGGTGGTAGGGCAGGGGCTGGGTAGGCAGGGGTATGCAAAATGAGTAAAAAAAATTTTGTGGGGGTAGGGGGTAGGTGGGGGTGGTAGGGCAGGGGCTGGATGGGGGGTAGGTAGGGGTCTTTAAAAAAATAAAAAATTGGAGGGGGTGGGGTAGGGCAGGGGCTGGGTGGGGGTGGGCAGGCAGGGGTCTTTAAAAAATTTTGGAGGGGGTGGAGGGTGGAGGTGGGGTAGGGCAGGGGCTGGGTGGGGGTGGGTAGGAAAGGGGTAGGGGTGATTTTGGTTTGGAGGTATTTTGGTCAAAAAAAAAAATTTACAATTTCATTGCCAAAGGAATTGAGCATTCCTTCCATATTTGGAGGGAATGACCAATTCCTTCATTCAATGAAATTTGCCATTCCTTCGAAATGAAAAATCTAAACCAAACATGGGTCCGGAATGGGTCAAACGGAATTGACCATTCCATTCAATTCCATCGGCGGAATGGTCAATTTCGCGAACCAAACGAGCCCTTAATATTTAACATGTATAACACAATGGTTAAATAACATGCTAATTTTATACTCATCATATACTGCAGTACCATCAAGCAAGAATTCATCCAAACGCTTGAACCAATTAACGCCATCCGCAGTTGACATTGTAGCGCCGTATTTCGCCTTTCGACTCTAACAATCGGGAATTTGGGAGAAATGAGGAACACTTTGCCCTAATTATGAAGGTAATGAGTTCATTTTGACTAGGAAATGACTATAGTGCCCTCACCATTAACGATATGTTCAAATCGATCAAACCTGCCTTGCACATGGACCATGAAATGACGAAATTATCCCTTACATACTCATGTGAAAGGCACGTGGAATTAATCCCGTAAAAAAATTAACGATTTCGTTAGTTTTTATACCAATTTGCTAAAAATTGCAAACTTAGGGCATTGATTGACTAAATTGAACTCTTGGCTGCGATATTGCAACTATGTGTAAAACTTAGGTCACCAAATTGCAATTAGCCCGTATTTAAAAACCAAACTATCCTTTAATCTGTAATTTGGTTCATAACCTTTCAAATTCGGAAATTGACATCAAGCCATTCTATATTTGAGGGAATCGACGTAAATGGCTCGTCCATAATTTGGAAGATCTCATTTCTTTTTTATATGAAATTAAAGAAATATGAGTTGGTCTTATGAAAAACGCGTTTTTTCTGTCAGTTAGGAAAAACGTGTTTTGAGTTTCCCCGTTTATGCCAAATACTCGTTTAACAAATGCCACGCACAAAGTGCCAAAGTGCCAGTGCATGTGTAACAAAGTGCCAGTGAAAAAAGTGCCAGTACCAGTTTAACAAAGTGCCAGTGTAAACTGGCACTGGCACTTTGTTAAACTGGCACTGACACTTTTATACGGGCACTTTTATATACATAAACTGGCACTCTTCACACTGGCACTCTGTTACACTAACACTGACACTTTACACTAATATTTTTGCTGGCTCTCAAAAACACAAGCACTGGTATTCAAAAAAACATGGGCTGGCATTCAAAATCACGTACACTGGCACTCAAATACACATACACTGGCACTCAAAAAACACTGATAATCATTTTTGCTGACATTCAAAAAAACATGGACTGGCATTCCAAAAAACATGAACTGGCACTCAAAAAAACAAACACTGGCATTAGTATACACTAGAACTGGCACATCAAATCCCCCGACAACCCCTTCGCACTGGCACTCCTAAATACATGAACTGGCACTCAAAAAAACAAACACTGGCACTTCAAAACTAATGCACTGGCATCTAAACAAAGCCAAAATCAATCAAAGCCAAAAATCAATACCAATGGCTACCCATCAGATTAACAACCATTTTGCCCAAATTCAACAATCCGTCTGAGTCCCCGCGTCGGCGGCGAAATTTGCAGCGAGCTCTCTGCTCGATTCGCATTTGTACACCACATACTCCTGTGGATTTCCGAACGAGCTCCATGACTGATTCCGCCTCCGGATTGTTGCCGTTGCCGCGGTATTACAGTCTTCGCCGGTGGTATTGGTCTCTGTTGTCGGAGCTTGCGTTGAATTTGATTCGTACGATCTGAAATCCGATGTTGTTTGGAGTTCAGTACCTTTGAGAATGTAATCATGGCCGCTCGTTGGATGAATCAAGTCGTCCTCAACCTCCATTAACATAGCACCAGATATGTTAATGGAAACGGGAATAGTGATGGGTGATTGTAATTGGAGGTAGGGAGATTGAAGGGGAGAGGGTCGCCGGCTTTGAGAGGGAGGATCGGTGAAGAAGACGGGGAGAGAAAATTTTTGTTTGCGTCTAGAGAGAGAGTAGTGAGAGAGACATGTTCTAAAAAACACGAAAACACGTTTTTTTTTTAAGCTCACAAAAAACGCGTTTTTTATAAGTTTTTGGCAAGAAATACATTGATAATAGATTAAAAATTATGAGTATGAACAACAGCAAAAATAAAATGGGGTAAATAATAGTAAATTGTTGTGAATATAATAAATAAATTTTATTGAATGAAGTATTACATAAAATTTATTTCAAGAAATTAAACTGAAACAACCGTCTGTCATTTCTTCTTCTTATTATTCACCAATTATGCCATTAATTTTTCTTGATTTTCTTTGTTAGTTCCCATTGCTGTAAGCATTCAACAACTCCACAGTTTTTTTTTTTAATTTTTTTCTATTGAGATTACAAATAATTTTGTTGTTGATATTTTTTTTAATTGTATAATAATTTTTTCTCCTTTGTGTATGTGAGATCCATTGTTTTTTCTTTTACGTGAGAGTCGTTGTTTTTTCTCCAGTGTTTAGAGTTTGTGTTTGTTTATTATTTTGTTTGTTGTTTTTTTCATCTTGCAATTGCAACGATTCTCGCATTTTTTGTCAATCAGGTGTATACCATTGTTTTTACTGCACAAAGATGTTCGTGGATTTTGAGATTTATATAGTGAGCGTTTTCTCATAAACCCGAATTTCGTATAACAAGTGCTCAACGCAAAATATTATACGAGAGAGAATTATTTAAGTATTGGATTGAGGAAGTGTTCAAGTTTTTATTGAAATGGAATCCAAACGTTTCAATATTTAGATTTGACGTATTGTTGTAGGTTAAAAGATAAAACTGTTATTGATATTTGGAATGAGCCTGTGATCTTGTGAAATGTCATCCATTTTTCTAATCTTAATGAAATTTAATTTGCCGTTTACAAAAAAAAAAATTAAAAAAATAGGACAAACAAGTTTATCATTAAATCTATAATATTCATTGCAGCCATGTGGTAAAATGTAATGAACTTATTGTGTTTTGTGCTTTTAATTGTTTAATATTAATGCGGCTTAAATAATTGTGTTATGTGCTTTTAATTGTTTAATAATAATGCGGCTTAAATAATTGTGTGTAAGGTGCTTTCAATTGTTTAATGCTATTTAAATTTTTATGTATAGCGGCTTACAGCTTTATGAAATGGAGTGGCATTCAAACCAAACAAACAAGGTTTAATTTCTTAAAGGGCCTTTCAACTCAAATGAAAATTTATATAAATCTATTTAATTTACTAAATTCCACATATATTCGAAATTCAAATTAAAAATTCTTATATACTCAACACTCCACTCTCTCGCATATAAAACTCCTCGCTCCCCTCTCTCTACTCATCCACACTTCAACCAACACACGCACTAAAATGCTTTTTCTTTTTAGTCATTGTTTTTTTGCATCACTTTTTAGTTTTTTTTTGGATTAATTTTCCGAGGACCCTCTTGTTCAGATTTTATTCTATTTTAAGGAGATGCCTTTTATAAATTCAAAATAAAGAGTTAAACAGAGATTATAATTCCACGGACACCCCTGGCTCTCCTCTTTTCCTTCCCTCGCGTCATTTCCTCTCCCTCCCTTCCGTCATTTCTTATCTTGCTTTCTCCCTCAAGAAAAACACACACACACACAAGAACCCCTTTTCTCTCCAAAACTTCTTCTCCGACACAGTAGGTCCTCCCCTCCCCCAATCTCTCCAGCTTCAACCTACGTTCGTCGATTCCCTCACTCCGAACGGATTATCCACACAGATCAAGTAATTAAAGGTCTCTCATCTACCTGTAGTGACTTCCGGCCAGATTCGATCGTCCTTCACCGATCTCCCCTATTTCGTTCGCCTGAAAAGCTTCCACCGTCATCTCCGGCTAAAGCTCTGGTGAGAAACCTTCATCTCCAGTAACATTTCGGCCGGCTTCTCACACCTAGATCTGGCTGGTTTTTCAATTTTTTCGGTCCAATTGTATGATTCTTTCTCCATCGTCTTCATCAGATATGTCTAGATTTGAAACTCAATGTCTCTCTCTCTCTCTTTCTCTCATATTTATAGACAATTCTATGAAGAGACTTTATTTAAAGTCAACTAATTATGGCTAAATAGATAAAAGGGGTTTGACTCAACTAAAACACAAAATTATTCTAAAACACAGAATTATTAAGGTTGTGTTTGGTTGGAAACTAAATTATAAGCTTGTGGGGGAAATTAAATCGGCCGAAAAGTATGGTGGTGGGAAGTACTGGAGAAGAAAAAAATGAAAAGAGACGGAGACTTTGTGGGTGGAGTTGGTACGGCTCAAGAACACAAAATGAGGATTGGTCTGTATTATTACATCTCTTTTGATTTGTAGAATATATCAGTTTTACTAGTTTATAAATTATTGTTAGTATTATTAATTTGGCCTATCCGTTAGAAAGAGATAAAGTAGTCTTATAATTAACTTATAAAGGGTTGTAAGTGTGTTATAAGAGCAATTCGTTGTTATTATTGAAATTTTTAATTTTTTTGGTTGAAAAATTTGTCTTATAAGTCAATTATAAGAGACAAAGTAGTCTTATAATTAACTTAAAAGATTTTTTAAAGTTTTATTATAAGTTACTTAAAAGACTTTTTAATAAGTCTTATAAGTAACTTAAAAGACTTTTTAAAGTCTATTATGTTACTTATAAGACTTTTTTACATTTTAAAAAAGTCTTATAAATAACTTATACGACTTATTAAAAAGTCTTATAAGTTATTTATAAGACTTATTAAATTACTAATAAGACTTATATAAGACTTTTTTACTTTTTTTAAAAAAAATTATAAATAACTTATAAGACTTATTAAAAGGTTACTTATAAGACTTATTAAAAAAAGTCTAATAAATAACTTATAAGAGTTTAAAAAGTCTTATAAGTTACTTATAAGACTTATTAAAAAGTCTTATAAGTTACTTTTTAATAAGTCTTATAAGAGTCTTATAAGACTTATTAAGTTACTTATAAGACTTATAAGACTTTTTTACTTTTTAAAAAAGTCTTATAAATAACTTATAAGACTTATTAAAAGGTCTTATAAGACTTTTATAAGACGTTAAAGTCTTATAAGTTACTTATAAGACTTTAAAAAGTCTTTTAAGTAACCTATAAGATTTTTTAATAAGTCTTGTAAGTTAATTATAAGACTTTTTACTTTTTAAAAAAGCCTTATAAATAACTTATAAGACTTATTAAAAAGTCTTATAATTAACTTACAAGAGTTGTAAATGTGTAAATTATGAGAGCAATTCGTTGTTATTATTGAAATTTTTTGTTGAAAATTTTATCTTATAAATCAATTATAAGAGACAAAGTAGTCTTACAATTAACTTATAAGAGTTGTAAATGTGTAAATTATGAGAGCAATTCGTTGTTATTATCGAAATTTTTGAATTTTTTTTTTGTTGAAAAATTAGTTTTATAAAAGCCAAAGTAATCTTATAATGTGAAAAATATAAAAAAATGGAAGTGTTTTTGGAAAGGCTAATGACTGTTGTGATAATCTGAAAAATTTGTCTTATAAGTCAAATTTTAATCTATATTTTTTGAGATTGAAGTGATCAAACTGAAATTATTTTGAATCAAATGATTGATCCAAAATATGTGAATATCTAGTGATCAATATATAATTTTGAAAACCTCAGTAACTAAATTATTATTTTCAGTTTTGGACTTAGTTGGCCCATTCAGTGACAAAGCCTTACAGGTGTGCGTGCGTGGAAAAAAAAAAGGGGGGGGGGCATTTATGTCTTTGTCTTACCAAAGGGTGTCTTTGGAATTTGCAAAATGTTATTTCTTAAATTGGGTTTAAATCTCGCATGAGGGGCTCTAAAGAAAGTGGGCCTTTTTTTTTATTAATTTGTTTCTAGTCTTATACTTTAGATATAAGAGTGAACTGATTATTAAAATATGAGATTTTTTTTATTAATTTTTGAGAAAAATATGAAAAATTGTAAAAAAAAAAAATACTATTATGCCTAACGTATATGAGTAATTTTAGTCTTATACACTGGTATATGAGCGGACTGATTAATAAAATATGAGATTTTTATATTTATTTTTTTAAGAAAATATGAAAAATTGTGAAGAAAAATTACTCTTATACCTAGAGTATAAAAGTAATTTTAGCCTTATACTTTAAGTAGGAGCAGACTGATATGAGCATAGATTTATACTGTATAAATTTTTGAAAATTCCATAAATATTTAAAGGTTTTTGATTTGACCAAAAGGATTTAGGGTGGGGAAGGCTTAGGGTCCGAAGCCCTGCAAGGCTACAACAAGTATTGTTATGAACTTTAACGTAAGACATAAGTTGGTTTAAGGACCACATTTATCAAGACCAAAACTATAGGTTGTGGAATCGATAACGGTTTGTTTAAATGTTCTAGCGAAATCAAAATTAAACAATGTCATATGAAAGTTCTACCACACAATGTAAAGTATTTTGAATAAATATAAAACACATTTTTTGGTACTAAATGTGATGTAAAAGTAAAAAAAACGTTATAAAACTCCACTACACAATGTGATTTTTTTTACATTGTGTTATACACTTTTTACATCATGTAATATATTTTTTATATTTATTGTTCGATTTTAATTCGATGAAGCGTTGGAACTTGAAACTAACTAACGTAGATCAGAATCCACAAATTGCATTAAAAAAGAAGTAAGCAATAACCCTTTAAACTATTTTTGGTGGTCCAGATGCATTCTTAAACTGTTTTAGATGCCATAAAAATGTAAAATATTTAACATAATATTGCGGGCAAGTGTATATTGCCCGGGTCATTTATTTGTAGGGACTTGTGGCGGGTGAAATATTTATAGAGCCGTTAAGTTGGGACGGTTCCGTTGGGATTTTTCGTCCCGTCATACAAATGGGACGGGACGGGACGGAATATTTTAGTCCCGTCCTGTTTCGTCTCGTCCCGTCTCGTTCCGTTTTCGTCGCGGGACAACATAGTGCGGTCTCGCCCATCTTGTCTTGTCCCGCATTGAAAGAAAAACAATAAACTGTGCCTTGGGCATTGGCTCGGCCTTGGCCGTGGCCTAATTCACACTTTTTCCCACATTGAAAGAAAAATAATAAACTGTGCCTTGGGCCTTGGCTCGGCCGGCCTTGAACATTTTTTCCCACATTGAAAAAAAAACAAAGTAAACTGTGCCTTGACTGTATATATATGAGGCTTAAGCTAGGTAGCAAGCATCATTTGGCCTTGGTCTTGGCCTTGGCCCGGCCGTGGCCTTGGCTTTGGCCGTGGCCTTGAAGGAATCCCGCCTGGTCAATGTCTAATCTTGCCTATTCAACGGGTCCCGCATTGTCTCGCGTCCCGCAGTAGATTTGAGACAGGATGGACTATTTAGCAGGACAACATAATTTTGTCCTGTCCCGTTATCCCGTATTGACGGATCTAAATATTAACTATGGTATAGAACAGTAATCCGAAATAGTTCAGGGGTCTTACAATAATTTTCTCAAAATGAAAAGGGAAATTCTGTTTGGCGCGAAAATTGAAGCAACTTAGTCACTTACCGCGTTCGAAATTAGGGCACATTCAGTCGATTCATCCCGGAAACAAACCTCATCGCCCAACCCTAGCACAATCTCGACCGGAAAGATGGAAAATTACGGCGATCGTCTCAATGATCTGAAAATACTTTTATCTTCAAGTTTCAATCAAAACAAATCATCTGCTTACTCAAAACTCTTACACCTCCAAGAACAGTCTATCACCGACTCTTCTTTGATTCAAGCCCTTGCCGATTCATCTCGCGCTCTTCTTTCATCAATCTTAATTGATTTTTCTTACGAAGACGAAGAAATGTAAGTTTTTTCGCAGTGAACTTTTTTGACGTCTGATTTCATACCCCCTTTTTTTTTTTTTGCTTATTTATGTTTTTGGTAATTTTAGTGCTACACAGGCTTTGAAGTGCTTAGGGTTTATGATTTACCATCCATCCATCGTTGATGCAATTTCAGGTTAGTTGCTTTATTAGTAAATTAGTGAAGAGTTGATTGAAGTTGTTTTAGCTTATGCCATTTAATTTTTATTTTGTCGATTACATGTGAGATCTTCACTATGTAATAGTAGGATGTTCCTGAATGAGTCCAATTTCATAGACTATGTAGACTATCTCTTTGATCGTTAAAGTTTTCCATCAGACTTCATTTTCTTATCGAAATGCTACTGATTCACAATTATGAATGAGAGGTGGATCGGGAATGAGGGATGCCGCTTTGGTTGGGTAGTACTGCGAAGCTGAATCCATTTCGTGTAACTGTAGGAACTTGTATGTGCTTAAACATTTTTTATTTATGGCTGATTCCAAGGTACTAATATAACCCTTAACCATTAGACTTTTCAAATTTGGACTTTTAATCAGAACTTAGGGGGTAGTATCTCAGTTTCCCTTTCCATAAATTTTTTCTTCTTTCATTTGAAAACTTAAGTAGTTGTGTTGCCTCATTTGACTTCTTTACAGCTACGATCTTGTGGAATTTGGGGCCCAAGACAAGCTATTTGGTCGGGCCCCTTATAATCCTCCACGAGCAACAATGCGGTGACATTCTCGAATATATACTTATCTCTATCTTTAGGGTTTAGGGCTTATTACGATTGTAGATGTTTATTTCCGATTTTTATTTGATTTTAGCATTATTGAACAGTTGTTGAATAGTAAACTAACAACGAGACTTGGAAAATTTTACTAATAAAAATATTGAGTTTTGTGCTTAGAATTGGGTTTGGTATTTAGATTGGATTGAAATAATTGTAAAGAAAAACAATAAATTTTATTAATGAATGCAAAAGATTTAAAGAAAAATTTGACCAAAATGAATAAATGCAAAATTTTATAAAGAAATATTCCAATAATGTTGAAGTAATTAATGCAAATACTTCACTAAAATATATTGCAAAAAGAAAATTAAATTTGCTAATCAAACTTGGAATAATAGAATGCAAGCAAAAAAGGGGGAAGAAAGCCAACTAATTAAAATTTAAGATTGGAAAAATAGAAGGAAATTAGGTGGGACAAAAGCAAAGTTGTCTAGGAGAAAGAAAAGGAAATTAGAACAGAGAGAAGCAAAACAGGAAAAAGAAAAGAAAACTAAAGTTATAACTTAAAAGTGAACAAGCAAGACTCGAACACGAGTGGTAAGCAAAACACTACAGGAGCTTCAGTTTCACTCCAACCGCTGGACCAACAACAATTACTAATGATTGTCCAAGAGTTTTTTTATATATAGACAAAAGAATTTAAATTTGGGGGCCCTAAAATTTTTGCCCAAGGCGACCGCCTTACTCGCCTTGGGTACATGGCTGGGCTTGATAGTGGAGTAGGTGTTGTGAGTATAAAAAATAAAATAGGAGAGAGGAAGTGGGGTAGGTAATAGTGAGTGGATTGTTGTTGTGAGTGGCAAGTGGGTCCTATTGAATACAGAAGTATTATCAAGTTACCATTTTGGGATAGTACGCACAAAAGGGAAAGAAGTAACATTTATTATGGGACGGAGGGAGTATATGTTTGTGTCTCTAAGAAAGAGACTAGTATATCCAAACCTAGACATATCTGACTACTCTATGAACAAATAAGAGTGGGTTTATATTTTAAATAATCATTCTATTAGCTACAAAGGGTTTAGTTGTATGTGTTCTGCATGCATTTTTCTTTTACGATATTGCCATATTACATGTCAATAGTTCTGACAGCAGTCAGAATCTGACAATCTGTTTACTGGGTATGACAGGGGAAGATGCTTATAAGGTCATGGATTTGTTGGAGAAAGTCATAATTACCACTAAAATCAAGGTACACATTCATCTTTACCTCTAAAATTATAACAGCTAGTAGTTTTTGAGTTAAAGTTCGTGGTTGTGTTATGTTTACTTTGAATTACAGTCAGTTTGTAATTTGGGAGTTTGGTGCATATCGATTCAACAACTCAATGCATCTTACTTGGAGGGACACTTCAACTCTTTGCTTAGGGCAGTTGTTCATGCCCTTGACAATCCTATTGGTTCTCTGTCGACGACGTTTGAGGCCATTCAGGTGTGGCATTTTGTACATTATCCATTCTCTTGCTTGTGCTTTATAGTTGGTTACATTCTCTTAGACCACTTTATTGCTTAAAAAGAAAAAAAAAATCCACCAGCTTTAACATCTCAGGATAGTATTCGAAATCTTTTATAGGGCTTTCCATCATATATTCATAGAAGAATGAATCCAACCTTGCAATTGGTCTTGTATGCAAAACGCAGTTCAAGTTCATCCACATTGTCCGAGAAACACTGATTATTTTAAACCCATAATTGTTGTAGAACATATCTTGTGGCATGAAAGAACCAATAATTTGCCAAAGGTGTCTGTTTTACATGTTTGCTTTGGTTGAGGACACTTAAAATATGATGATGAAGCTTGTTCGTGATCACCTAGTGCTGACAGTTTACCATGAACGCGTCTCGCTGTTTTTAATGTTATATTCTTATTTTTAGTGACTTAAACTTGTCTCGGATTAGTATATGTAGTTGCCAAAGAGAAGTTGCACTCAAATGAAGAAAAACTAAGTTCTCCAAATGGTCAAGCTTTAAAGATTTCAACTGTATCTTTAT
Organism: Adenophora triphylla var. japonica; assembly: GCA_022495995.1. Lineage (NCBI taxonomy): Eukaryota > Viridiplantae > Streptophyta > Magnoliopsida > Asterales > Campanulaceae > Adenophora > Adenophora triphylla. Next base: position 1,028,445 of record JAFEMH010000097.1, on the reverse strand, counting down.
GCCCCATGTTACCCTACTAACTTTGTACTGCTTTTCTTATAGGCTGTGATGAAGCTGGCAAGTCAAGTAAATGAAAAGATGAGAGAAACTTCCAACATATGGGCTCCTCCAATATACAGAAGATTAATCAGTACAGATAAAAGGGAGAAAGATATGGCAGAAAGATGTCTACTTAAGATAAGGCCTACAGTGTGTCCTCCAACAGCGGCTCTCTCCAAGGTACTAGCCCTATTGTAGCTAGTTTCATCAGCTATGTGTGGAGTTCAGTACACATCTCAAATTAGATGGGCTGCATTAGGGAAAAAAATACGGGAACATGCACACTATTAAGATCCATATGATCTGCTTTGAATGCAAGCACATTCAAGGTTGTTGGGTAGAAAAGACTATCATTTGGCTGAATTTAGTAGCTCCAAAGAGGCTGCTATTTTATCGCAACAAATATGGTCTTTAGGCATTCAGGTAAACCATTAAAGGCGGGTTTTACTTCTATTATTGTCACGCATATTATTTTTTGGGCGATACAGAGGATAGCAGATTTAGAAGTGAGGGGATTCATAAGGCGTGGTTTAGTACATTTTATCTGGATTTGAAAAAAAGTTGAGTTATTACTGAGCAGTATTTGTCTTGAATTGGTTTGCGAGTTCTGGTTTACTAAATAGGACAGGTCGCAATGTAAAGGATTGTCTTAGTTAAAGTCTCTTGTAGTAAGTGTGGCCAGAAAGTACGGATCATAAGCTTTACAAGTAGTACAAAACCGAAGAGAGATTGTAGGATTCCATCTTAGATCTCCTTATCTTTATTTTTTCCTCTCTTGTTGTGTGTCTGCATGTGTTTTGTAGGTAAAATAGGAGTTCCATTAATAGAGGAATAATATATTTACCGAGCTGATGAGTCCAGCAGTAAGTGGAAAAAGTAAAAACCTTAAATGAAACAGCTCAATATCTGGATGTTAGAAGTCACTAACCACGAAAACACCGCACTGTTTTTTCTTATATTAACAAAAGCCATGAAAAACACCATAGCAGATGCTCAGAACCAGGTAAGAAGAGCACCCTATACAGCTATGCCTGAATAAAAATAACGACATAGAATGGCTAATCTGACTAGCACCCTTTCTGCCTAAAGACTTCAAAGAACCGCAAAAGACCCCATTGCCAACAAGCTGTGCTACCCGCCATTTTGAAAGACCTCTAAACTGAGTAGAAACTGGGAACTGAGCCTCATTAGAGGGTATCTCCTATGTCCCCTTGAGAGTCGGCCGAAATCCAACGTCACATTGTGCATCATCCTCACCATTTCAACTTTCCGTAGAACAGCCGAAGTACAGACTCCTCTCTTGTACATTATCAGACTTTATCCAAAAATTTGAAGTTGGATAATTTAGAGTTATTAGTCAACTGTCTATATATGTATGACTGCAAATAACTAGTTTGTTATATGTTTAAATTCTTCATTAAGCCCCTATTTCGTCGGTTTGTTTTTTTTTTTTTTGAACATTGTCCCATAGTCAATCGTGAGACAACTTGGAAAGATGTTTCTGCAAACCTTAAATTGGTTGAAAATTGCAAATGCTGACGACGTTTAAGACTGTAGAGAAACAAAAAGATTAATGGCAAGAGACTGGACACTGTCAATGGAAAGCATTACCTTTGGTATTAAGTAAATGTTTTATCACCTTCTTACATGTATCATTGAGGAAGATTAGTTAATCAAATTTAGAAAACTTCGCCTTCTTTGGTTTTTAAGCGCACACGTGTTTTCTGAACAGGTACTTGCCACAAATCTGAAGAGGAAACTTCTTTCTGCGATGAAGGAGCTGTTAAACCAGGGGATGAAAACTCAAGCCCTGCAGGCATGGGGATGGTTTATTCGCCTGATGGGACCTTATGCTGTGAAGAATAAGCACCTGGTAAACGAAATGCTGAAAATTCCTGAGCAGACATTTTCTGATAGTGACCCGCAAGTGCAAATTGCTTCACAGGTACTCAGCCAACAATTAGGGGATGCATTCTTCAGTACTGAAGCAAAGTTCTTTCTAACCAAAAATATTTAAAAATCTGTTCTTTATAAATCAATGTTCCACAAAAATAGTCTTAATATTCGCAATTACTATTTACAGTAATATTTTTCAGTGTCTTGGTGTAGGCATGTTATTTCTATCAACTAATAAAGCTATTGACCTCAATTCTGCAGGTTGCCTGGGAAGGTCTAATTGATGCTCTAATTAACCCTCCAATCCCAGATCCTGACACAAAGGCAGACATGGAGCATAGAAATATGCAGATGAGAACATCCGAAGCCATTGATTCCGAGCTTGAAGCCATTGGAATAGCAAAGAGTATTAAGCTCATTATGACACCCTTAGTAGGAATTATGTCAAGTAAATGTGATCCATCTGTTCACTCGTCCTGCCTAAACACGTGGTCTTATCTGCTTCATAAACTTGACATCTTCGTCAATAGTCCAGCAGTCAGGAAAACTGCTTTAGAGCCTATCCTTGAAGTGGTCTTTCGAGCTGGACCTCATGGTAGGAACCTCTCGTCATGGAATTTCTGCCTGGATCTGCTTGATAATTTGTCTTTAGCACGAAGTGAAGATCCAAGCATTGAAATGGCAAACACTGTAAGTGACCAACCGTCAGCTAAGTCCCCCACCATCATGCAGAAGCATTATCCGATTAAATGGATGGCTTGGGATATTAGTCAGCTGGACTTCTACATAAGGATGATTCAAAATCTCGCAAGTCATGGCTTTCTGGCAGGTGTTACCCAAGAAATCAAAACTTTTGCATGTAATGCTGCATTCAGAATATTTCAATCAGCTTTGGTTGGAGTCAGAATTGAGTTGAAAAGATGTAGCATTAGTCATAATGAGGTCATGTTATGCTTGAATACTATTGTAATGTTCCTAAAGCAGATGTATGAAGATGCAGATTCAGATGGTGATGCTGGTAATGATATGTGTCAAACTTCTCTCAGGTTTATAGAGTTGACTATCGAGGAGTTGGAAACCTCCACATTAGGATCCCCACTTTACAAGTTGATGATAGATGTCAAGTACATAGACAACTCGGAGCAAGATAATGAATTTCTACATGCAAAAGGGCTGAGTATCTTTTCTGGGGATGAGACAGATATGGTTTCACCAGTAGAATATTTAACAATACTTTATTTCCGCATCATGCTTCAGCTTACTTCGAGTGTACCCAGGATGTCTAGATATGTAAGGTTATTATTATCTTCGTATGAGGTTCCTGATATTCTCCATGCCTTGACGGGTTTATTGTACAAAAACCTTGTATCCAACTGCTTAAACATATGGATGGCAATAGCAAATGGTCTGAAGGATTACATAGAAGGGATCAAGGACCTCTCCGCATGGAAAACAGAGTTTGATAGCACTGGGTATCTTTTTGTTTCACATCTTTTGTCCTATCCATTTGTGCTATTTGCGAGAAGTATGACCCAAATGAAGGCTACCCGTTTCTTGGAAACATCTCCTCTTTTGCTGGAGTCGCAAAACAAACTTGAGTTTGGAGACATTGCTGTAGCATGGAAATCACTTTATGTTTCTGTCGATCATAAATTAGGATTGGAATATTCGACCTCAAAGAACTTCTCTGAAGATTTATCTTCTATGCTAAGTGATTGTATGGATGAATACATAATCATGCTTGTCTCTGGTACAGAGCTTGCTCCAACAGAAAAGACTCGGGAATGTGATCTTGTTTGTCTATGTGGAGACGTCGCATCATGTCTCATGGAACGGATTTTGGCATCCCATGTGTGTTGTGAAGGAAGCAAAAATAAAGATAATTCTGGCGGCTTTAGGAGAATAAGTTGCAGAAAAAACAGCTTGGGTTTTGTTGCCAGGTCAGCAGATATATACATATTGTTTAATTTAGTACATCGCCACAATCTTGTATAGAGTTTTTCTCATTGAGGTACTGCAACGGCTTCCAAAATTTAAGCTAAAAGAGAACAAAAAAAGCTTTGCTATTTGTATCAGTTTTTCTTCTTTCCCCATTTCTTCTCTGTTTTACTTATTGGCTGGGTTTGAAATGAAACAAATTGATTTTCTTGAAACTCGCATAACATATATTAGTTGACCCTGTACAGATTTCTGAGGCTATCATATATGAAGGCAGTAACAAACACACAGATAGTGCTTGATGCAACCTCAAGGTACACTTTATTTTTTTTATTTTTCCATAGCTGATGGCTCTTATGATGTGTGCTTTGATTCTAACTGTGAGTGTTTCAGGGTATTCTCCGTATTGGTGCGTTTTATAGATTCCCTTCGTTCCTCTGAAGATATCATTCCATTTGTCGAGGTGTGTCTTTCTTCCTTCTATACAGCCACAATACCACATTGCTAGAATTTTCATGCTTAAAAAACTTATTTTAAATGTTGGAAATGTACAGATTTTGAAAAATTGAGCTGCCTCGAGCTTGACCTAATTGTTGTTTAACTGGGCTTGTATCATATGCCGTTTGAGTCGAGCTCGAGCATGGTTTTAGGCTCTTGTTGATGTGTAAATGAAGTCCGCTTGAATTGGCTTGATAATCACAGAAGATATCCACAATTTATGTATATTTCAAAGTTCCTCCGCCTATAAATTAATGTCATTTCATTGAAAAACTAAAAACATGTTCCAAAATGTGGATTTTTTTCTGAGTCAAAACATTTACATATCTAGCTTTACTATTATAGTCTTACATGCCTGCCTCAATAGGAAAAAAACATTAGTGATCCATGAACTAGAGTATTATTTACTCCCTCTGTCCCTAAATGGATGTCGAAAAAAGTTTCAAATTTGCTCTTGATCTTTCTTATTCTCTATGCAAACTTTTGGTCGTTTATGCGGCCTGGGTCATGAGAAAAACAATAATGAAACAAGTTTCCCTCTTCTTTTGAAACAAGTGGTGTTGCTTTACTACACTTATTTCCACATCCTTAATTTGCTTTCGAATAATATCTCCTCCGTTGTTGATACACAACTAATTATTAATCCGTATGTTGCATCTTTCATTTCGCTTCAGATTATATCGAGCCCATTGGTTGAGTGGCTGTCAAATGCAGACCTTCAAAACAAAAGCACCAGTCATGAACTTCAACAATTATGGGTTCAGACACTTAGCTGTGTGCAAAAGAGTTGGCCACCCGTAAATTTCAATTCCACCCTCCTCAAACTCCAAGCACCCTTACTTGAAGCAACCCTCGACCACAAAAACCCCTCCGTCTCAAAGCCAACCATCACATTCTGGAACTCAACTTATGGTGCACAGTCCAAGCTAGACTACCCTCAATGCTTACTTCCAGTCTTAGACAAACTCTCAAGAACCGGAAAGATAAATCTCTGCAGGAGAAGCCAGCAGTACAAGGTAGTGGTAAAGCCTTGACCCCCTTGTCTTTTGAAATTTAACATTTTACTACCCTTTAGATTTGTAAAAAATATAGTAGAAGGTAGTGGTGAAGCCTTGACTCCCTTGTCTTTTGAAAGTTGACATTTTACTTCCCTTTAGATTAAAAAAGTAGTACAAGGTACTCAGGAAGCCTTGACCCCCCTTGTCTTTTCAAATTTACATTTTACCACCCTTTAATTTATTTATTTTTAAAAAAGCACTAAAATGATAAGAAAATTTCAGTTTCAACCCTCTTTTATTGAAGAAAAAATAACACTAAGTTGTTATTTGGACCCCATTTCTAGTTAAATTCGTATATTACTATGCAACATTATACGTCTTTAATATTCTGACCCTCTTTGAAAAAAATATCTGGTTTTGCCACTGGTACAAGGTAAGTGCAACACTCAACAGGTGCTCAAAACGAGTGGAACTAGTAGAGGGGGAGGTGGAAAATGGCTGTGGGTCAAAAAGGAAGCGGACAGAACTAACGGAGCATCAGAAGGAAGTGAGAAGAGCTCAGCAGGGGAGATCACTCGATTGTGAAGGAAGAGGACCAGGGTTTCGGACTTACACCAGCGTTGACTTTTCTCAAGGGAACGAGGAATCACAAGATAGCCAGGATATTCCGAACGTCGATTCGATCTTGGAGATGTTGAAGAGAGATGGGTAATTTAGTTTGCATTTCTTGCAGAGTTTATTTTCAGTTGAGTTCCAGTTTACTTGATTTGTTGTGAGATGGAATTTTGCTATTGTTTACGCTGTCTGCATCTGTATTTTATATTTATACTTATGAATTTAATGCTGTAAAGTTTATGTATATATATGTATGTTCATCTTGTTGTTGTACTTTTTTTTTTTGGGGGGGGGGGGGAGAGGGGTTTAAAAGCTTCAGTATACTTTTTTTTAAAAAAAATTTAAGATAATAATAGATGAATTTAGTAATACAAACATTTATTTGAAGTACGATTCTTTTTTTTTTTTTAAAGGAAACCACTATACTTATTAACAACAAAAAATAGTTAAAAGTTGGCTATCCACGAACGATAGCTCAACTGCTTAGTTAAAAGTTGGCTATCCACGAACGATAGCTCAACTCAAAACAGTGGGGGTTGCATTCGCAAATGCTGCTCTAGATATTAAATCTGCCAATGCATTTGCTTGTCTACAAACGAAAAGAACCAAAAAAATGATGATAGGAATTGAGCACATTCCTGCAAGCAGCAAGGAGAACATCAAGCTCAGATCTTTCGCAAGGGAGATAATACCAACTTTGAATCTATCTCAAACTCCAATTTGTCATGGCCCATCTCCGATGCCCGGCACATAGCCGAATGAAGTCCCATGGCTTCCCCTTCTGCTACTCTAACAATGCCGAATCTGGAATGAGTTCTAGCATCCAAAACAGCGCCTGAGTCATCACGAATTACTTGCCCAAAGCCCGTCAAATGTTCAGCTTGAGAGAAAGAAACATCTGGATTCACTTTAACATACCCACTTCTTGGACGGTGCCAACCTTAACATCTCTCAGAAATTTGAAGAGAGGGAGTAGTGGACTCACATTTGCCAGCTTCCAACTTGACAAATCGAATTCAGCCCCACGTACCAAAACAGCAGCAGGCTTCATGGAGTGTCATCAAATCCTGTTGTTCTGTTCCTTCTAAATAACATGCAACGCAATAGCAAAAAGCGATAGATCTTCTCCGGGAAGGTTGGTAATCAATGCCTTAAATCAATCCAAAAAAGAATCATGCAAATTGCTGTAGGTAACATTAGTAGATCTCATATCGTAACACAGACCTCGAATCACTAAAGGATTGAGACATCAAGTCAGACCCCGAAGTAATTCACAATCAAAATGAGGAATTCAAATCAAAATTTGTGTTAATTTGACGTTGTAAAGACTCTATCAACAGCAAGAATTTTTGTTACATCGTTCAAGAACTTAAAAAAAGAGTCAAGAGAGCGTGAAAATGTGAGGAGAGGGGGGGGGGGAGACCGAGGATGTCGAGAGGAGACTTTCTCAAATTTAATCTCCATTATTATTTTCACAAATCCTAAACTACGTGAGTAAGCGAAATTTGTGAGTTCGTGTGTTTTTTTGTTTTACTTTGGATTCATTACTTTGAAAACGAAGTAATCGAAGTAATTCACAATCAAAATGAGGAATTCAAATCAAAATTTGTGTTAGTTTGACGTTTGTAAAGACTCTATCAACAAGAATTTTTGTTATATCGTTGAAGAACTTACAAAAAGGGTCAAGAGAGGGTGAAAATGTGAGGAGGGGGGAAGACCGAGGATGTCGAAGTAGACTTTCTCAAATTAATCTCCATTATTGTATTCACAAATCGTAAACTGCGCGAGTAAACAAAATTTGTGAGTACGTGTGTTTGTTTTTTTTTTACTTTGAAAACGATGCAATCGAATCGAAGTAATTCGAAATCAAAATGAGAAATTCAAATCAAAATTTGTGTTAGTTTTACGTTTGTAAATACTATATCAACAACAAGAATTTTTGTTATATCATTTAAAAACTTACAAAAAGGGTCAAGAGAGGAACGTGAGGAGAGGGGGGGGGGAGACCGAGGATGTCGAGAGGAGACTTTCTCAAATTTAATCTACATTATTGTTTTCACAAATCGTAAACTGCGTGAGTAATCAAAATTTGTGAGTGCGTGTGTTTTATTTTTTTTATTTTGGATCCATTACTACTTCCCGCCCTAATTAAATATCGATTTTCAAGTTTTTTTTTCAAAACGAATGTCATGTTTTTAAAAAACTTTATCCCTATATCTTTATCAGCTTTTTTCACTAGTATATTTTTACTTGCAAAAGTTAACGTTTAGAAAATAGATAAAAAAATATTTATACAACTTAACTTTTTAAATGTATAAAAAATAAACATTTTTGAAATACTTTTTAAATGAAATTTGAATACTCAAAGAAATTAGATATCCATTTAGGGACGGATGAATAATTTGTTTGACTTACAAATACAACAATTACAAGTGACTTTAAAAAAAAAAAAAAAACTTTTGAAAATTGAGTGTGGGCGGTGGCCCAACCTCACCATAACCATAAGGTGGCACCACCCTATATATATATATATATATATATATATATATATATATATATATATATATATATATATATATATATATATATATATATATATATATATATATATATACTCCTTCCGTCCCGGAAAACTTTACCCCTTTACTATTGAGAACGGAAAATAAGAAATAATGTTATTAAAGTATGTGTTGTGAGTGGGAGGAGAGAGAATGAGTGGAGAGAATAGTAAATTTGAAAAGTGTTGTGAGTGGGAGGAGAGAGAATGAGTGGAGAGAATAGTAAATTTTTTTTCCTTTTTAGGAAAGTGGGACTTTAAAGTGGGACGCCCAAAATAGTAAAAGGGGTAATGTTTTATGGGACAGAGGGAGTATATCACTAAAATGCTTTCAACTTTTTTATTTAAAAATAAAAAGTAATACTCATTTAGAAGGATGCAAGTTAATAAGATAGTGAACACCCTAAAATTGTTTAGAAAGCATTGAAAAGGGCCCTCCTGTCAAACCAATAAAACACATAAGAATATTAGATATTCTATATCTCATATAAAGGATTTATCCAGATCAATGTTCCAAGTAAACCCCTTGCTCCGTGTCCCAACTTTAATGTAACTTCAAATACCGTAAATGCCTCCTATAAAATGCCTAACCCCTGCTCCTCTCTCCCTCAACTTCATTTTATCTCATCTTTCTCTCTCTCTAAAAACACACATGCAATCTCTCTTTCTCTACAAACACACACACACACACTTGTTGTGGATTTGTGGTCTATCAGAGTAGTACTGTCCATACCAGTTACCGATGGCGAGATTCAACATCCATGCAATAATCATATGAAAACAATAAATAAATAAACACACAATTTGTTCACCAAATTTACCCCTAAAAGGGACTACATCTGGGGGCAATACTGAGCCAGGATATTTAATATAAACACAAATTCGTCGTGTTACAATATAGAACATATTTTGTCTCACCAAAATAATTCCACTATATGCCCACACCTTTAAACAATCATGCCTAGACATGCTTTCTGTCCATCCAAGGAATTCCCCTAATGGCACCCCAAAGGCCGCCCCGCCCTGCTCTAGGCTCTCATGTTGATCTTACAGATTCTATATAGACATCCTAGCTATTTCTCTCTCTAGCACACAATAATTAGGTTATCACTTGTCTTTTGTATGATGCAATCTAAAGCCCTAAAGGATCTTAATTTCTCCAAGAGAAATATCCTACTTCTTGCCAAAGAAAAGAACTCTGCAGCCAAAAGGATTCCACGCCACAAAAGGTAACAAACAAGTCCCACAAGTCTCGGCCAGCCCAAGTCCTCTGGCCGATCGCACGGCCATGTGCCTAGCCTAGCATGCCCGTGCAACAAAGTTCGTGGCTATTGTGCCTCGATTTTGGTCCTGTACGATGGTGCACAATTCAAGGCACGACCGTGCAACTGTTTTGTCATTTTTCCTCTTTTCTTGTTGCAACCTCGATCCTCCGTTCTCGGTTTGGCTACAACCCCAATAACTCTCCCTTCAAACCCTACCACCACCGGCCATACTATTTCTTCCGAAAACCATCGGCGCTCCTCCTCCCTTCACTTCATCTTTTCCGGCCAGAACGGTTGGCCACCAGATCTGCAAATCTTCGACAAACACGAAATCTAGTTGCACCTTTTGACGTTGTCCTCCGTCCGCCTCCTCTCTATGTCACCGTTCGTCCACCCGCTGATTCCCTCACTTTTGCATGATTCGCGCTCTCCCGCATCCGCTCTACTTCATTACATATCTGGTTCCTTCTTTTAATCTCATGCTGTTGATTTTACTCTCTGACCGACAACATGTAGATTTGTGTAGATACGGTCTTGCACTTCCTCTCCAACACTTTCTCTCTTCTTTGACTAGAAACCAAAATATCTACGGCGCCTTGTCCCATCATATTCACCGGATCTCGAACTTGAGTTGCACATTTTTCATTTTTTTAAAATATAAATAATTGTTTTTTATTTAGTTTTTCCTTGTTTTTTAGACAAAATTTTGTTAAGAGATCAGAAATTGGTTTGAGTTTTTTGAAGATATTGTTGAATTAGGTTATTTTTTGTTAAATGTATAGAATTTTTGAATTGAATGTGCTTGTGCGATTCATGTGTTTGTGTTTATGTATTTGTTACATGAGATTGTTAATTTTTATGATAAATATGTTATTATTTGTTCAAAACTAGGTATTATATATTATGCATAAGAATAATCTTAGTCTTATACTTTAAAGAATTTTATTTTTGTATAAAATTTTATCAAAATAACTTTTATACTTTTGGTATACTATTTTATTTAGTCTTATACTTAAAGCATAAGAGTCACTTTTTATAAAATATCAAAGTGTTTAAAAAAAAAACTAAGAAAAAAGTGAAAAATGACTCTTATACTTTTGGTGTAAGAATTTATTTAAGACTCGTTTGTTACAACTGGTGACTGATAACTTATACTCCCTCCGTCCCGCCCGAAAGGGCAATTTTGCCTCCTAGCACGGAAATTAAGAAATGAATAAGGAAAGTGATGTAAGAAAGAGAAAAAGGTTAAATGTTGTGAGTATGAAAAATTAAATAGGAGAGAGAATGAGTGGGAGGAATAGTTAGGAGAGAGAATGTTGTGAGTGTAAAAGTAAAGTAGGAGAGAGCTTGAGTGGGGTAGGAAGGGTATAAAAATAATAAAAACTTTCCTTTTTGTGGTTGTGCCCTTTTAAATGGGATGCCCAAAAAGGAAATTTGTGTCATTTCGGGCGGGACGGAGGGAGTAGTTGACAGCTGGTGGCCGGTGACATATTGACTTATAATTGATTAATTGATAACTCGTTTGTCGCATCTCATGGCCGGTGATTTATAGCTAATCGCTGACTGGTGATGACGCATTGACTAATTATTAATGGATTTAATTTATAATATTTATTTTTTTTTTTTTTACAAAATTGTTAATAAATAAATATGAATCTTTTCAATGAAAATAAATATGATTATTTCATAATCATAAATATAATAAATTTAAATGTATATATTGAAATAGAATATTAATCAAATAAGAAAAAATAAATTTTATGAAATATAATAAATGACACGATTTGAATTACCATTTTATTTTTTATTTTTCATTTACATATTGTATATTTTTTGTCTTTTGTTAATTTATTTATATTTGTATTTTTTATAAAAAGTAAGAAACAGAATAAAAATGAGCCCAAAAATAAATAATATGTTTTGGTAATATTATATAATAATAAAAAAACAAAATAAAAAGGTCAAAGAATTTACTGATATGCTTATTAATGCTATAACTAGGTTGTACTTTATTGGTATGCTTATAGATTATAAGTGAAAACAAACACTACAAATTATGTTTAATTTAAGCCATAAGTCAGAAGCCCCTTCAAATAAGCCAAAACAAACGAGCACTTTTTCTTATATTTAAAGTATAAGAACAAGTTTTAATAAAACTAGCAGTACCCCCGTGCGATGCACGGTAAAATTATGATTTTTTTTCTCAAATAATTTCATTTTAAAAATCTAAATCCCAAAATAATCCACATTTGAAACTATTTGCCAAAATGATCAAATTTTTGAAACTCGCTACACGGTGTAGGGAGTTTATATTTTTTTCGGTTAAAATCGCTACATGATGTAGCGAATTTAAATTTACTCAATTTTATTTTCATTTATTCTATTTAAAAAAAAACTAAATTTTGAACTCGCTACACAGTGTAGCGAGTTCAAATTACCAATGCAGGCCACAACCGATCCAAACCACGCCACAACCGATTCAAACCAAACCAAAGGTACAAACTCCGTCTCACTTTAAATTACAAAATAATAATTATTAATAAAGAAAACTAAATAGAAATATTATTTTTTCCATCTCAACTAAATACTTTAAAAAATATACTTCTATAAAATATTATATTATCTATTTCAAAAATAAATATTACTTTCGACTCAAAATGAATAACCAAAAAATAATACTACATTTTTTATCCAAAAAAATGAGCATTACTTCATTCATCCCAATGAATATTTTAAAACTTAATAATACTTCATTCGGATTTTTTTCTCAGATAATTCCATTTTAAAAATCTAAATCCCAAAATAACCCACATTTGAAACTATTTGTCAAAATGACCAACTTTTTGAAATAATTTTTCCGGTTAAAATCGCTACACGGTGTAGGGAATTTAAATTTGCTCAATTTTATTTTAATTTATGCTATTAAAAAAAAAACTAAAATTTGAACTGCTACACAGTGTAGCGAGTTCAAATTACCAAGCCACAACCGATTCAAACCAGGCCACAATCGATCCAAACCGATTTTTTACTCAAAAAAATCGTTTTTAAAATTTTATTTCCCAAAATAACTCATTGTTCAAACTACAAACCAATCCATAACCGATCCAAATTGATTTTTTTCTCAAATAATTCATTTTTAAAATTTTATTTCTCAAAATAACTCACTGTTCAAACTATTTCCCTAATGACCACTTTTTTAAACTCGCTGCTACATCGTTTTGACTGTGACCGATCAAAATCGCTACACGGTGTAGGGAGTTTCAAGTAATAAGGCTTTGCCGGTTCGAAACCCTATGAGGAGGCCAAACCATCAGTTAACCGATCAAAGCTAATTTTAATGATACATCGGTTGAGGAGGAGCATGTCAAAAAACTTGTTGTGATCGATGTTGCCACCTCACTTGCTACTAAATGATTTAAACCTTCAAGTTGCCCTTGCTATCAGTCAAGGAAGGAACCCACAAGTTGCCAATTAACCAAAGTTGAAAGGGCATTTCCGTCATTATTGAGTAGAAGATGCTTTCTTTGTTAACCGATGTCTTTGTTAACTGTTGTTGCCTTGGGTCAGTCATCTCTCAACGTTGCATTTGCCTTTGGTTTGAGAAAAAAATCTCAAATCAAAAAAATCAAAGGTACAAACTCCGTCTCACTTTAAATTACAAAATAATAATTATTAATAAAGAAAACTAAATAGAAATATTATTTTTTTCATCTCAAATAAATATTTTAAAAAATATACTTCTATAAAAATTATATTATTCATTTCAAAAATAAATATTACTTTCGACTCAAAATGAATAACCAAAAAATAATACTACATTTTTATAAAAAAAAAATGAGCATTACTTTCTTCATCCCAATGAATATTTTAAAAATTAATACTACATTACAAATATTAATTTTATAGGCAAATGAATCAGTATTCGTTTTTTAAATGTTCATTGAGAAGAAGAAAGTCATATTCATTTTTTTTACATAGAAAAAAAATCTACTTTTTAAGAAAAAAATTACTTCAATTCAAAAATGAATATTACTTTCGTCCCAAAATTAATACTATTTTCTATATCAAAAAAAAATGCTTCCTTTGTCACAATGAACATTTTAAAAAAGAATACTACTTTACTTGTCTCAAAAATTAATATTCATTTTCTGAGAAGAAGACACTAATATTATAAACATTAATTTTTACAAAAGAATACTGCATCGTCTAAAAAATTAAATTACTATCTTTGTCCGAATGAATATTTTATAAAATATTGCTTCATTTATTTAAAAAATTAATGTCATATATTGAAACGAATACACTAACATTACAAACATTAATTTTTGAGGCAAATGAAGCAGTATTATTTTTAAAATATTCATTGGAGTATTATTTTTAAAATATTCATTGGGATGAAGAAAGTAATGTTTATTTTTTTGGACAAAAAATGTAGTATTATTTTTTGTTATTCATTTTTAGTATATATATATATATAAATATGCTCGTTTAGGCTCGAGTTCGATTACAACTCGAATTAGGGCTCGATAAAGCTCGTTTGATTTCAGATTTTTTTCAAAAAATAAGTCGAAGCTCGAGCTCGGCTCGTTAATACTCGAGTTCGAGCAGCTCGCGAAAAGCTCGCGAGCCGGCTCGCGAAAAGCTCGAAACTTGATTCGAGCCGAGCTCGAACAGAAATTCTGGGCTCGAGATCGAGCTCGAGAAAAGCTCGAGCTCGTTTAAAAGTTAACGAGCTCGAGCTCGAAACATCAAAAGCTCGGCTCGGCTCGTTTACAGCCCTAGTCAGAAGCACCCTCAATTTCGTGTCAATCATCACAAACCGAAACCAAACTAAAGTGAGTGAAAAAGAAAAAGAAAAATATAATAAGAAAATATTCACTCAAAAATAATAATATAATAACTATGATTAGTTGTATGAGTGACTTGTTATTGAAAATATTGTGAAAAATAAAATATTTCAAGTTTTGATGAAAGCACTGATAGTTCTAATGCTATGATAACTGGATGAATTGAATGAAATGAAATGTCAGATAGGGGGGTTAATATAGAATTCGAAGAGGTGCAGGGTTGTAAATGAATCGTATCGAATCTTTTTTATTCGATTCGGTATTCGAATTCGATATTAAGTATTTGTATTCGAAAAATTCGAATTCGAATTTTGATTCGATAAGTATTCGAATTCGAATAATATCTCACGATATTCGATTCGAGTATTCGCGAATATTATTCGAATAATATATTTAATATATTAATATATATATATATATATATATATATATATATATATATATATATATATATATATATATATATATGTATATATATATATGTATATATATATATGTATATGTATATATATATATATATATATATATATATATATATATATATATATATATGTATATGTATATATATATATATATTAATACGAATCGAATATTCGAATCGAATACCGAATCGAATCGAATAATTCGAATATCAATTTCGAATCGAATGCGAATCAATTTTTATATTCGAATACGAATATTCGAATATTTTCACGAATACGAATCGAATACGATGATATTCGATTCGATTCGATTCGTTTACACCCCTAGGTGCAGGGGCCTTTTTAGAGAATATGCTTAATTTTGCTTGAATCGACCATTGCCGTCGAATCGCACCTGATCGAGGTACCAGATTCATCGAACTGACTTTGATCCAATGTGAAGAAGTGCAACACACAACTTCTCTAACTGCCACCTAATCCGTGCCCGTACGTGAAGGGACACGGATCAGATCCGCGCTTCAAGCATGCGCGCCCCACTCGGCCAACCAATGCATGAACAAAACCGCCTAGTTCGACATACGAGTCCTCGAGATGAACCATCAAACTAGGTGAGTTGGTGTAACGACCCTAATCCTAGGTACTACTTTTAAATATCATATTATGTGCTTTTAATATTTATGTTAACCTTATGTGTTCAATTATGTCTTTAAATTCGTATTTTAAGATAAATTGGGTGAGAAGTAAAATTAGGATCTTTTAAGAAGTCATTGGATATTTAATAAAGAACCATGGGGAATAATAAAAAATAGAAAATAGATAAATAGTAAGAGGAGGAGAAATGGGTAAAATAAATAAGTGGTAAGGGATTTAAATTTAAATGTAGAAAGCCTAAGAATTTAGCTAGGCATGGGGGGGGGGCATACCATAAAATACTCCCCTTCACTCTTAGTCAATGACACCTACTTACTCCCCATACCTCCCATATACTTCCCTTCACTCTTCCCCTACTTTCCCTATTCATCTCCCTCCTCATTCTCATTTTCTCTACAATTCTCCATGGAAAGAGCCTTGTGAAAGCCTCTCCTTTCCAAGATTTTCTAGCAAGCCATTTCTCAATCATTTTCAAATTCAAGTGTCCTTTTGTGAGTGGTTCATCTCAAGGAGTTGATCAAGCCTAGAAAAGCTTCATTTCATCTTGTATTGGCTAGGTGAGTTGTTATGATTTCCCTTCTTATAAATGTTCATAAACTCTTAAATGTTGTTCTTGTTCATATGATGTTTGTTTCATGCTTGGGAAACCTTATAG
The DNA here is from genome assembly GCA_022495995.1 of Adenophora triphylla var. japonica. NCBI lineage: Eukaryota > Viridiplantae > Streptophyta > Magnoliopsida > Asterales > Campanulaceae > Adenophora > Adenophora triphylla. The sequence goes on along the minus strand of JAFEMH010000097.1, from coordinate 1,012,064 downwards.
AAGTTGTATGATTAGTAAATGAAGTAGAAGGAAGTAAATGTTCATGTAAGATGATTTAGAGGAAATGAAATGGGTGGAAGATTTAGGGATAAAGAATCTAGGGTTACCTTATCTTGGGTTTACATGATTTAGGTTGCACTTTGTAAAGATAAGAAATCCTCTTGGTGTTCTTGATGTTAGGGTAGAGAAAAAGGTAAGGAATTGAAGCTAAGGAAAATGTGTTGGAAATCTGGAAATGTTGGCTGGGCACTTGGGCGGTCGCCCAATGGGGCAGAAACTTAGGGTCAACTTGAAATCCACTTGGGCGGTCGCCCAAGTGGTATGGGCGGTCGCCCAAGACCCCAGAAACCTAACTTTAAATCTGAACCAGAAATTGTTTAGCAATCTTGTTTGGTCCCTTATAGATTGTGACTCCCACCTAGTAAGTTGAACTTGAGCCTTCATAGAGACTATGTATTAGTGTATAATGACCTTGTAGGATGGATTGATGATACTTACTTGAGTTCATATACATTATTTATATTATGCATAGTGTGGAATAAATGTTACACTGTGATATTGGTTGGACATGAGTATAAATTACCATGTTGTTATATTGTTATCCCTTTTTGTGGATTATGCTTCAAGTAACTATTATGTGCTTTATATTTGTTAATCAACTGATGTTGGGGGTATAACATAATACGATCAATTATGGAAGTGTGACCTAATGTGATCGGATTATGTTATATCTGTGACCGTCCCCTCCTGTGGCCACAGGTCGGGGTATAGCATCTGTATTGAGCCAAAAGCCTTACAGAGTTGCTACTATCTTATTTGGTTCTCTGAAAAACGGGTCTTATAAGATGTGAGTATTGCTTAAGCAGCTCACTGTAAGATTGGAGTATTATTATACCCAATGTTGTACGACTACTGTTCAGACGGGAAAAGGTAAACCAAGGTAATGGTATGTGTTTACAGCTTTTCCAATGTGTTATGTGCGACTGTTTATGTGTTGCATTTATCTGGCATATTGCTGCATTCATAATAGCTTGCTGAGATTTATTCTCACCCCTCTCCCTTTAATGTTTTTAGATCCCGAGACAGGAGGACCGGCCAAGTAAGGGCGGAAAGGAGTTTGGCAGTGAGCTTTTGGGGTATTGTCGGGGTACGTTAGGTTGGCGTAGAAATTATATTTTGTTATAAATCCTTTATGGAGTTTGTAATTAGAAACTTTACATTTCTACGTTAAAACCAATATCTTTTGTAACTAAACAGGTGAATGTTTTCAAAGTTGGTCAACTCCTCCTTCAATGTGGAGAGGAGTGGAGTTATTTTGAAATGACAATGTTAATGATGTTTAAGTTTGAAGTTTAATTCAAAGTTTTAAAAGTCTAGTAAATTTGGGGTAGTTTGGGGACGCTCCAACTCGGGACACGTGTAGGTTCCGGGTCGGGGTCCTCACAGTTGGTATCAGAGCTCGGTTAGAGTTCTCGGGTAGAGTCTAGCTGAGTGAGAGTGTGTGATAACTGACGTCGAGTGTTTAATGCAGGAGCTTGTACTAATGGCGGGTAATGATGGAGATCAGGATCGGGCTTTGGGTAATGTTGGTAATCCGAATGCCGAAATGATGGATATGTTCCGAGTATTTCTTCAGAATATGACAGCTCAGAATCAAGGTAGGGGACAACAACAACCCGAAGGTAGGCAAGGGCACCATGGTCTAGAGAAGTTCGTGAAGATGTCTCCTCCTAGCTTCAACGGAGATCCGGATCCGGTGAAGGCGGAAAGGTGGCTTGAAGCAATGAATAAGATTTTCTTAGCTATGGAGAGTTCGGATGCGGAAAAGGTGAGATGTGCCGTTTTCAAGTTGGAAGGACCCGCGGAGCACTGGTGGCAGGTAGTGAAAGATGGTTGGGACCGGGATTTGACACCGCAAACTTGGGAGAATTTCACCCGTAAGTTTCGGGATCACTTTGTTCCGATGGTGACTAGAGATAAGAAGGAGGTTGAGTTTCTGAAATTGGAGCAAGGGGCAATGTCTATAGCACGATTCAGCGAAGTTTACGGAGTTAGCCCGATATTGTCCCCATTTGGTACCGGATGAAGAGAGGCGTATCTACCGGTTTGTGAAGGGCTTAAGGGTGGAGTTCCGGAAGCAGCTTTTGACTCATGACTTCGCCAACTTCCAAGCGGCTGTGAACATGGCGTATCGGATTGAGAATGACATAGAGGAGCATCGTGGTAAAAATGAAGGCGGAAACAGAAATAGATTCCAAGGTCAAGGTTCGGGACAGTAATGTAGGGCGCCAAGGACATTCACTCCGGGAGTAAACCGAGGAGGAAACGTAGCGGCTCCGGCAAATCGTTCGACTTCCGGTCAGTTTGGGATAACGTGTGGATATTGCAAGAAGCAAGGGCATTCGGAGGACAAGTGTTGGAGCAAGCAAGGCAAGTGTTTGGAGTGTGGGTCGACAGGCCATTTTCGGAGGAATTGTCCCAAGTGGCAGAGTAAGCAAGCTGCGGGTAGTGGTCAAGGGGGACAAGGTAGTGGTGTGAAGAGAGATGTCGACGGGAAACCAAAAGATAGAGTGCAAGGTCGAGTGTTTGCTTTGGGTCGAGAAGAGGTCGATCCCAATGCCGTCATTAGAGGTATAGTCCCTGTCTCAGGAGTTAAGGCCCGCATTCTTATAGATCCCGGGTCTTTCCATTCATTTGTGGCATCTCATTTTGCATTCTCATTGCACATTTTGCCTGAATCTATGCCTTATGTGTTGGAGGTCTCTACTCCTATGGGAGAGTGCCTTGCATCTTCTTTGATATATCGTGGTTGTGATGTGACTATATGTGGGCATGTATTGCCGGTGGATTTGGTCGAGTTACCAATCCGTGATTTTGATGTGATCCTTGGGATGGATTGGTTGAGTCAGTGTCATGCTTGGGTAGACTGTCGTAGAAAACGCGTCTCATTTGCTATGCCTGATGTGCCTACTTTTATATTTGATGCGGATAAATCTATGTTTGGTTTACATGTTATTTCCGCCTTAAAAGCTAGAAAGATGTTATCTAAGGGGTGTGCGGGGTACTTGGCTTATGTGGTAAATTCCAATAAGAAGTCGCCCGAGTTAGCTCATGTTCCGGTTGTGAAGGAGTTTAGTGACGTGTTTTCTAGTGAGTACTCTATGCCTCCGGATCGTGAGGTAGAGTTTTGTATTGACTTAGTACCCGGTACCGCCCCTATCTCTAAAGCACCCTATAGAATGGCTCCGGCCGAGTTAAAAGAGTTGAAGGTCCAATTGCAAGAATTGCTAGACCGGAGTTTTATTCGCCCTAGTGTGTCTCCATGGGGAGCACCGGTTCTATTTGTTAGGAAGAAGGATGGTACCTTACGATTATGTATAGATTATCGTTTGTTGAACCAAGCCACCATAAAGAATAAGTATCCTCTTCCTCACATAGATGATTTATTTGACCAACTCCAAGGTTCCGTTATCTACTCAAAACTTGATTTGAGAAGCGGATACCATCAGTTGAAGATTAGGCCGGATGATATTGCCAAAACAGCTTTCCGAACTAGATATGGTCACTATGAGTTTGTTGTGATGCCTTTTGGGTTGACTAATGCTCCAGCCGTGTTTATGGATATGATGAACCGTGTTTTCAAACCTTATCTCGATAGCTTTGTGGTGGTATTCATTGATGATATCCTTGTTTATTCTAAGTCCCGGGAAGAGCATGAAAAGCATTTGAGGATTGTTTTGTCAGTTCTTCGTGAGAAGCAGTTGTATGCCAAGTTCAGCAAGTGTGAGTTTTGGCTTGAAAGGTGTTTCTTTCTTGGGGCATGTAGTATCGAGTTCGGGAATTTCTGTGGACCCTTCGAAAATTGAAGCCGTGGTTAATTGGAAGCAACCTTCGACTGTGACCGAGGTCCGTAGTTTTCTTGGTTTGGCGGGGTATTATCGGAGGTTCATTAAAGGGTTTTCTCGGATTGCTACTCCATTGACTAGGTTGACTCGGAAAGATGTATCATTTATATGGGATTCCAAGTGTGAAGAAAGTTTTAACGAATTGAAGAAGAGGTTGACGACGGCTCCTGTTCTTACCCTTCCGGATGGTTGTGAGAATTTTGTGATCTATAGTGATGCCTCGAAGGCGGGTTTGGGTTGTGTTCTAATGCAAAATGGGAAAGTTATTGCGTATGCCTCTAGGAAGTTATCACCGGCGGAACAGAATTATCCTACTCATGATATGGAATTGGCGGCGATTGTATTTGCGTTGTGTAAGTGGAAGCATTACCTTTATGGGGCGAAATTTGAGATATTCACCGACCATAAGAGTTTGAAATACTTGTTTACTCAAAAGGAGTTGAACAACCGGCAAAGAAGATGGTTAGAGTTTTTGAAGGATTTTGATTGTGTGATTTCTTATCATCCGGGGAAGGCCAATGTAGTGGCGGATGCGATTAGCCGAAAGGCGTATGTGACAGCTTTGAGTTCCCGAGAATTGAAGAGTGAGGTAATTATTGCGAATGTTCGAGCCGTTCCTACATTGTATGGAGATTTGAAGGAAGCTCAACAAGGTGATCCGGAGTTGAAGAAAATTTTAGATCAAGTGCAAGATGGGAAAGCCGGGGATTTTGCGTTGAATAGAGATGGGATTTTAACCTTCCAAGGGAGAATTTGCGTTCCTTCATCACCGGAAATCAAGAGGCGTGTCTTAGAGGATGGCCATAAGTCCAAGTTTGCGATTCATCCGGGTAGTACCAAAATGTATCAAGACTTGAAGCGTGGGTATTGGTGGAATGGTATGAAGAGGGAAATTGCGGATTATGTTTCTAAGTGTTTGACTTGTCAACAGATTAAGGCAGAACATCAAAGACCGGCGGGACTACTTCAACCATTGGATATTCCGGAATGGAAATGGGAAGGGATCTCGATGGATTTTGTTTCGGGTTTGCCTCTTACCGCGAAGAAGATGGATGCTATTTGGGTTATTGTGGATAGATTGACAAAGTCAGCACATTTTCTTCCGGTATCAACCAAGTTTTCGCTAGAGAAGTTAGCTCAGTTGTATATGAAGGAGATTGTGAGACTTCACGGGGTTCCGGTTAGTATTGTTTCCGACAGAGATCCGAGGTTTACATCTAGATTTTGGAGAGCATTGCATGAAGCCTTGGGTTCTAAATTGTGTTTCAGTACGGCGTTTCATCCTCAAACCGACGGTCAGTCCGAGAGAACTATTCAGATACTTGAGGATATGTTACGGGCTTGTGTGATGGATTTCCAATTGTCATGGGAGGATCATCTACCTTTAGTGGAGTTTGCCTACAACAACAGTTATCAGTCTAGCATTGAGATGGCTCCGTATGAAGCGTTGTATGGTAGGAAGTGTCGATCTCCAATGTGTTGGGACGAGGTTGGTGAAGCGAGACTTTGGGGCCCGGATTTGGTTAGAGATTCTACGGAGAAGATCAAGGTGATTCGGGATAGATTGAAGACGGCTCAGAGTAGACAGAAAAGCTACGCCGACAATAGAAGACGGGATTTATCTTTTGAGGTTGGTAACTTTGTGTTCTTGAAGGTCTCTCCGAGGACGGGAATCAAGAGGTTTGGTAATAAGGGTAAATTGGCTCCGAGGTTCGTTGGTCCGTTTGAGATCTTAGAGAAGATTGGGGATTTGGCTTACCGGTTGGCATTACCTCCGTCTCTTTCTTTACTCCATGATGTTTTCCATGTTTCTATGTTGAGGAAGTATTGTCATGATCCTTCTCATATCTTGAGTTCTCCCCCCGATGATGTCCAAGCGGACATGTCTTATGTTGAAGAACCGTTAAGAGTTTTAGAATTCCAAGTTAAGGAGTTGAGAACTAAGAGTATCCCTATAGTGAAGGTCCTTTGGAAGAATCATACCGTTGAGGAAGCAACGTGGGAGCTAGAGTCGGAGATGAGAGCGAAATACCCGTGGTTATTTGGAAATCCAAGTAAGTCTTTTTAAAATTCGGGACGAATTTTCTTTAAGGGGGAGTGAGTGTAACGACCCTAATCCTAGGTACTACTTTTAAATATCATATTATGTGCTTTTAATATTTATGTTAACCTTATGTGTTCAATTATGTCTTTAAATTCGTATTTTAAGATAAATTGGGTGAGAAGTAAAATTAGGATCTTTTAAGAAGTCATTGGATATTTAATAAAGAACCATGGGGAATAATAAAAATAGAAAATAGATAAATAGTAAGAGGAGGATAAATGGGTAAAATAAATAAGTGGTAAGGGATTTAAATTTAAATGTAGAAAGCCTAAGAATTTAGCTAGACATGGGGGGGGGGCCCATACCATAAAATACTCCCCTTCACTCTTAGTCAATGACACCTACTTACTCCCCATACCTCCCATATACTTCCCTTCACTCTTCCCCTACTTTCCCTATTCATCTCCCTCCTCATTCTCATTTTCTCTACAATTCTCCATGGAAAGAGCCTTGTGAAAGCCTCTCCTTTCCAAGATTTTCTAGCAAGCCATTTCTCAACCATTTTCAAATCCAAGTGTCCTTTTGTGAGTGGTTCATCTCAAGGAGTTGATCAAGCCTAGAAAAGCTTCATTTCATCTTGTATTGGCTAGGTGAGTTGTTATGATTTCCCTTCTTATAAATGTTCATAAACTCTTAAATGTTGTTCTTGTTCATATGATGTTTGTTTCATGCTTGGGAAACCTTATAGAAGTTGTATGATTAGTAAATGAAGTAGAAGGAAGTAAATGTTCATGTAAGATGATTTAGAGGAAATGAAATGGGTGGAGGATTTAGGGATAAATAATCTAGGGTTACCTTATCTTAGGTTTACATGATTTAGGTTGCACTTTGTAAAGATAAGAAATCCTCTTGGTGTTCTTGATTTTAGGGTAGAGAAAAAGGTAAGGAATTGAAGCTAGGGAAAATGTGTTGGAAATCTGGAATTGCTGGCTGGGCACTTGGGCGGTCGCCCAAGGGGGCATGAGCGGCCGCCCATGTGTCCAGAAAATGGTATGCCTTGGAAATCCTCTTGGGCGGTCGCCCAAGAGGGCAGAAACTTAGGGTCACCTTGAAATCCACTTGGGCGGTCGCCCAAGTGGTATGGGCGGTCGCCCAAGACCCCAGAAACCTAACTTTAAATTTGAACCAGAAATTGTTTAGCAATCTGGTTTGGTCCCTTATAGATTGTGACTCCCACCTAGTAAGTTGAACTTGAGCCTTCATAGAGACTATGTATTAGTGTATAATGACCTTGTAGGATGAATTGATGATACTTACTTGAGTTCATATACATTGTTTATATTATGCATAGTGTGGAATAAATGTTACACTGTGATATTGGTTGGACATGAGTATATTTTACCATGTTGTTATATTGTTATCCCTTTTTGTGGATTATGCTTCAAGTAACTATTATGTGCTTGATATTTGTTAATCAGCTGATGTTGGGGGTATAACATAATACGATCAATTATGGAAGTGTGACCTAATGTGATCGGATTATGTTATATCTGTGACCGTCCCCTCCTGTGGCCACAGGTCGGGGTATAGCATCTGTATTGAGCCAAAAGCCTTACAGAGTTGCTACTATCTTATTTGGTTCCTTGAAAACGGGTCTTATAAGATGTGAGTATTGCTTAAGCAGCTCACTGTAAGATTGGAGTATTATTATACCCAATGTTGTACGACTACTGTTCAGACGGGAAAAGGTAAACCAAGGTAATGGTATGTGTTTACAGCTTTTCCAATGTGTTATGTGCGACTGTTTATGTGTTGCATTTATCTGGCATATTGCTGCATTCATAATAGCTTGCTGAGATTTATTCTCACCCCTCTCCCTTTAATGTTTTTAGATCCCGAGACAGGAGGACCGGCCAAGTAAGGGCGGAAAGGAGTTTGGCAGTGAGCTTTTGGGGTATTGTCGGGGTACGTTAGGTTGGCGTAGAAATTATAATTTGTTATAAATCCTTTATGGAATTTGTAATTAGAAACTTTACATTTCTACGTTAAAACCAATATCTTTTGTAACTAAACAGGTGAATGTTTTCAAAGTTGGTCAACTCCTCCTTCAATGTGGAGAGGAGTGGAGTTATTTTGAAATGACAATGTTAATGATGTTTAAGTTTGAAGTTTAATTCAAAGTTTTAAAAGTCTAGTAAATTTGGGGTAGTTTGGGGATGCTCCAACTCGGGACACGTGTAGGTTCCGGGTCGGGGTCCTCACAGTTGGACTAATCTTTAAGACTCCACAACTTTCAACGACCGATGCGTTCTTACAAATTAAAGTGCAAAGTACGCCTAATGCGCCCTTTGCGTGGTGCAGGTGGTGCTTCGCACCATCCTTGCACCTTAGTTGGTTTGGATTGGGCTAGCTTGGATAGCTCAATGGGCAACTAGGTGGTATCGGAGGTTATCACAAGATTGAATCCTCTTTGGATGGGTTATCTTTGATACACTCATCATTCCCTTTGTTTAACTTACATGAGATATATGTATTTTCATATTCCTAACTCTTCAAAACTCATTATATTGCAATCTTTAGCCTTTAATTTCTCATTCAATCGAAAATGCATTTGAGAAAGTAAATGAATTTTCTTAATCTACACAAAATGTATATTTAAATTTTGCAACTTATTTCATTTGTAATTAAATGACTCTCATTTCAAAATTTAGTCAAACTTGGTCAAACTTCGTTTTGCAAACCCATTTCCAATGTAACTTTCATTTTTATATTTTAGTATAATTTTGAACGAAATAAACTAACTAAACATGGATCAATCAACCTGGCTTGGCCTAGCTAACCATCTCGAGCTCGATATTAGTCAACTAGAATTGACTTCTTCAACGAAGCGTTGGCGAGTTGCAATGAGGTGACCCCCACGATGAGCTGAGATGAGGTCGACCCCCATGGCGAACTTGGTATCATAAGACTTGCCTAACATTAATAGACTTCTAGACGGGCAATACCTCTTCTCACGTAGGATTTTCATCAAATATAGGATTCCAAACAAATACGATGTCCATATTTACAATTTCGATCTGCATGGTTATTTATTAGGGCCATCCTTATTCCTAACCGGTGTAAATAGGGGACTACCCTCCTATTACGGATTTTCAATTAACTTACGTTTGCTCATTGATTTTACACAAAATCTAAGAAAAAACATGTTTTACACTCACGTAGTGTAAAACGTGTCCTCAAAATGCACGATAACTCTTTTGTAAATAAGTGAAACTTTTTTTTTTTAAAACGTGAGGCGGCATTTTTGTGAATAAATGTAACTTATAAAAACTCACTGACAATTTTTGATACTATAATCGACACTTTTCAAATGATACTACAATCGACACTTTTAATACAATAATCGACATTTTTTAACACCATGACTGATACCATTTTCAACACTATCACTGACACTATTTAACACTACAACTAATAATTTTTAACACTATTACCGATACTATTTAACATTACAACTTGCAATCTTTAACACCACCGCTAGTCATCTTTTAACAAACGTTAAAAATGTCAATTTTTGAATGTTTATAAAGCAAGTTTGAATGTTTATAAGTATCTTTTGAATCCGACGCTTTATAATATTAGAACTGACACTTTATAATATTAAAATCGACAATTATGAAAAACCCATTTTTCAGTATATAACACATTTTTCATAAAACAGATTCTTAGTGTGAGTTTGGGAGTGCTTTTTTGTGGCTTATAATCAATTTTGAAGCTCAAAATCACTTTTAATAGCGTTTGGATAACAATAGTGATTATGATTTTAAGCAGTTAAAACGCAAAAAACTGTGTTTTGGTAGAAGCAGCTATGACCGAGCTTTTGCTAAAAATGATTCTTAAAAGTTGTTATTTTTTTATTTTTACAATAATAACCTCTATCTCTTTTGTGCATTTATTATATCAAGATACATATCATAAAGGTTATTTTTGGTATTTATCTTTCATAATCAGTTTTGAACATATACTATCCAAACATACTTATAAATTTTATTATTTATTACAAATAATCAATTTTTCTAAAATCACTTTTGAAAAATCACTTTCAGATATACAGAAGCAATGCCAAACTCACTCTTAGTTTTATGCGTGGTTCCATTAAAATTAAAAAAACAAAATTACTATCTTAAAATAGTTAGTCTTATAAAAAACTAGTTTTTTCTTAAGATAAGGAAAAACGGGGGACGGTTATTTGCAAGGCACGCTATTTGCAAGGCACGGAAAATGGACAAAATTGCCCTCCCGTACGCGAACGTTTCGTGTAATTTTACACGACATTGTCAAATACGTTTCGTATATAAATATACGAAATGTATTGAGTTATTTCGTGTATATTTACACGAAATATTAACAAATATTTCGTGTAGTTTCATACGAAACATATCTGACAGTCTGAATAATTCATACTTCCAAACATAAAAACTGGAAAAATTCAAAGACCAATACAGCTTTATTGAAAAAAAAAATCATAAAAAATGGTATACTTTGCCATATTTCACATCACAAATCCAAACTTCCAAACAGTTTTTAATGATTCATACATACAAATAAAAAAGGCTCAATAAGTCAAATGATACACTCATACTATGACCTATTTCTTGAAACTCTTTCTTCGTTCGACGCAATTGAGAGTCGGTTGAATGTCTCTATCCGAGCTCTGTATGGCATGACCAAGTTACTTGCGCTTGCATCACGATGAGCCTCCCAATATAACGCTGGCGATGGCATTGGGTAATCATTATCTAACATGTGCAGCAATATAAAATGGTTTCCAATGTGTGTCAAGACACAAGTGTGTGCGTAGGTGGTCACACTCCTTGTGGTACGATCCACGGAAGGCATGTGAAGCCACCGGTTAGCGTGTACGAGATGAACACCACATTATACCTCGTGGCAATGATGTGCCCTAGCTGCGGGAGGGTCATATAATAATACTCAGGGAGACGGGAGGAATAGTAAGCAATGCGACTGTAGAGCTCGTCCATACTAGTCCAAGATATAACTCTCTCGATAAAGCTCGCGTCGACTATGCGGCTCAAGGCAACAATCTGTGCGGACTTGAGGCCACATGTCCTCATCTCCGTATATCTGCGCAGCTACGGCTCTATAGTCACAATGTCCATCACCCCTCACATCTGTGATGCCTTCAATAAATGGGACCATGAAAGGCATAAATGACATAGTATACCCATAAGTATGTAGACTAGTGACTTGTCCATTTCCCTTTCCACGACCCCGACCCTGACTCCGACCTCTGGCCCCCGTCCTCGTCCCCGACCTCGTCCTCTCCCACGAGTTTAAGAAGCTAGTGGTGGAAGAGACGTAGGAGTAGTAGGGCTAGATGGTGTAGTGTTTGAACCTACTTTCGGATTGGGCGTGGACTTCAAAGAGTTTGAGTCCCACGACATCATACCCGATTGGGTTGATGCAATGAATGTAGATCTAGACCTGTTTGCCGGTGGAGGGTGGTGTAGTGGGGACTCCAAAATATCCGTACGTATGCTCCCAATGCGAAAGTATTCTCGAACTGGCGGTCCGGGGTTTATTTGCCTTTGAAATATGAGGTGGCTCAGAAGCATCTCTGGTTTGTGGATGTAGCTCTTCATTATCGTTTGGAATAACTTTCTCTTGATCGGTTCAGGTGCGTTCTGTACTTCGTTCCACACAGCTACAAAAGAATTTTCATTGATCGAAGACCTAGTTGGACGGTTACTACGGCTCAATGTCCAACTTCTTCCAAAAGCATGAATCGAAGACAACCCAATCCGTCCCCGCAGCTGCGTATGCGTGCAATCTCGTGATTGCATGGAAGTCCATGTGTTCGCCTAACATAACACCCACATTCGAGGGATCCATGACATTATCCCCACTACGAGACCGCTCTTTTTGATGATGTCCAAGGCTACATTTGACACTCGCCCCAATATGTCCCGATAAAGATTACAAGTCTTCATATCAACCGGAATGCTCTTTGCCATCTCCATGCTAGCTTTGATTTTTATTATTTGAATTTCCATGATCTCGTGAGCAACTTTGAAAATTGTGTCAAAAGTAGAAGAAGTACTTCCCAACGCATGCTTCAACTCGCTATGCTCACTCTCGGATACGTTCGTGGTGTGGGTTCCGAAGTGTAGCAACGTATCCGTATGCGTAGGACGAGAATATTTTGAGAGTATGGAGTAATCCATGTATCGCGGAGATAGCTCAATAAAGCGGGATAAGCAAGAAAACGTTTAGAAAACCGTTGCCAACGGGTGTTCCATTCTCCGAAGTAGCGGGTGATATTCTTTGCATTGAATTTATTCATGAATGCTTTTGCGAATTCCGGGTTCCCGGTATGAGCCAACGCCCTCTTTCGAACATTGACTTCTATATGCCTTCGACACAAATGATGTGCGGTCTCGGGAAATTACGCTTGGACGGCATTAATGAAAGCCAAGTCTCGATCGGTGAAGAAAAGCTGTTGGCATGTTGGGAGGATGAAAAAGACTACGCAAATTCTTGAGTGCCCATGCAAAATTATCGGTCTTCTCATTTTGGAGAAACGCATATGCAATTGTGAAATTCTTCCCGTGGAAGTAAATCCCAAAATATGTAGGAATGGCAGTCCATAGCGGTTGGTGTTGTAAGTGCAATCACCTAGTAGGATTTTAAAGAGAAACGAGAGTCGAGACAACAGTCACGAGAATTACATTTCGTGTACTTATATACGAAATTGTACATTTTATATCGTGTATTTTTACACGACATAAATGATACCATTTCGTGTATGACCACACGAAATATAGTCTTAAAATTATATATCCTTTTCGTGTAGTTTTATACGAAATATGAACATATGTTTCGTATAAAAATACACGAACTTGTAGGCAAAATTTCGTGTATAACCACACGAAATGAAGTACGAAACAGATGTATGTACGAACGAGTAAAAAACACATTGAAAAAATTCACAAAAATTTACCTTGGACTACGTATGGAAAGCGAGTTGAGCATATGCGATGCTAGTGGAGTGAGAGAAGAATACGTCGCCGATGATGTCACTGTCCTTGGCTTTCCTCGTGAATACAATATATTGCTTATCGTCGAGTAATTTCATGAATTGTTGCGGCGGTGATCTCCCTGCTCGTTCCCTTGCTTTGAACTTCCACGATGGCATTATGGGACGTGTGTCCCGAGTACTCACATTCTTCTTATCCTTCTTCTTTAACATTGTGAGAATGTTATTCGGACGCATGGACGATTGACTTGCGATACACACCTCCTCATACTCATCTTGTGACAATTTCCCGAGCGGATGACCTTCGGATACGTTGGAAAGTCATGATTATGAGAACCATGCTTGACAACATAACCCCATAACCCGGCACCCATATCTTTGGCCCGAAGTTCAAACTTGCACCCAATCCTCTTCTTTGCTAGTTAGCCTCGATTTTTAGATTTGCCAGGCCTATACTTGCCACCAAAATGACATATAATCTTTGCGTAGCCTTGGATATTCCCACTAGTCTTTCTCGAATCTTGTATAACAAGTGTTATATTTTGAAGGGCATGATACTTCGTACGTGTTTTAGAAGTTCATCTCTATTTTCAAATAATTGTGATGTCGTGAATTGATCACTCAAATCCGGATATTGACCACTGCAAATTATAGTTGCATAAATAACTAATCAAGCAAAAATTTCAAGATTGGATTTTTATTCGAATGTGTATTTCAAGATTGCATTTTTATTCTAATGTGTATATGGAACATTGTCAATAGAATCCACGTATGACAAAGATAAGATAGTAGCATATGAACTTACTTCATTGGAGCTTGGATTTTGATTTTGATGCGGAGAAGGAGATGAAGGTTGTGGAGAATCTTGATTTGGTGCCCTTTCGTCTTCTTCTTCAAAGATAAATTCTATATCATCAAGGTTAATATCATCGAAACAATGTGAGGAATCCATAATATGATTGTAAGAACTTGGATAATGTGTGTTATTGAATGGTGAATGGAAATTTCTTGGTTTACTTATTTCTTGGTTGCGTTTCGTAATAATTTCTTTGGGACGAAAATATGATTGACGGCGTTTAATATAGCTCCTGGTTTAACTCGTTTCGTGTATAAATACACGAAACAAACTACGCATTTTCGTGTAATAATAAACGAAATCATAAAGAGGTTTTCGTATAATAACACACGAAATATGAAGCAATAATTCGTGTATTTTCATACGAAATTAATTTGAGCAATATATTTCATCTATTTATTTTTTATTTAATTTTTTCTAGATTCTAAATGACATTTAAAATGTTTTCATCTACATGAGTTTCCTCAAAATCCAAATGGAGATTGAGTTACAAAATTTTGCCATTATTTAGGGTGTTTAGGGTTTTACGTGTCCCGATCTTGCCAAAAATGGTATACGGCTACCTCGTTTATTTTTTTTTTTTTAATTTTTTTCTAGATTCTAAATGACATTTAAAATGTTTTTCATCTACATGAGTTTCCTCAAAATCCAAATGGAGATTGAGTTACAAAATTTTGCCATTATTTAGGGTGTTTAGGGTTTTCTGTGTTCCGATCTTGCCAAAAATGGTATACGGCTACCTCGTTTATTTTTTTTTTTTAATTTTTTTTTTAGATTCTAAATGACATTTAAAATGTTTTCATCTACATGAGTTTCCTCAAAATCCAAATGGAGATTGAGTTACAAAATTTTGCCATTATTTAGGGTGTTTAGGGTTTTACGTGTCCCGATCTTGCCAAAAATGGTATACGGCTACCTCGTTTATTTTTTTAATTTTTTTCTAGATTCTAAATGACATTTAAAATGTTTTTCATCTACATGAGTTTCCTCAAAATCCAAATGGAGATTGAGTTACAAAATTTTGCCATTATTTAGGGTGTTTAGGGTTTTACGTGTCCCGATCTTGCCAAAAATGGTATACGGCTACCTCGTTTATTTTTTTAATTTTTTTCTAGATTCTAAATGACATTTAAAATGTTTTTCATCTACATGAGTTTCCTCGAAATCCAAACGGAGATTGAGTTACAAAATTTTGCCATTATTTAGGGTGTTTAGGGTTTTACGTGTCCCGATCTTGCCAAAAATGGTATACGGCTACCTCGTTTATTTTTTTAATTTTTTTCTAGATTCTAAATGACATTTAAAATGTTTTTCATCTACATGAGTTTCCTCAAAATCCAAATGGAGATTGAGTTACAAATTTTTGCCATTATTTAGAGTGTTTAGGGTTTTACGTGTCCCGATCTTGCCAAAAATGGTATACGGCTACCTCGTTTATTTTTTTAATTTTTTTCTAGATTCTAAATGACATTTAAAATGTTTTTCATCTACATGAGTTTCCTCAAAATCCAAATTGAGATTGAGTTACAAAATTTTGCCATTATTTAGGGTGTTTAGGGTTTTACGTGTCCCGATCTTGCCAAAAATGGTATACGGCTACCTCGTTTATTTTTTTTAATTTTTTTCTAGATTCTAAATGACATTTAAAATGTTTTTCATCTACATGAGTTTCCTCAAAATCCAAATGGAGATTGAGTTACAAAATTTTGCCATTATTTAGGGTGTTTAGGGTTTTACGTGTCCCGATCTTGCCAAAAATGGTATACGGCTACCTCGTTTTTTTTTTTAATTTTTTTCTAGATTCTAAATGACATTTAAAATGTTTTTCATCTACATGAGTTTCCTCAAAATCCAAATGGAGATTGAGTTACAAAATTTTGCCATTATTTAGGGTGTTTAGGGTTTTACGTGTCCCGATCTTGCCAAAAATGGTATACGGCTACCTCGTTTATTTTTTTTTAATTTTTTTCTAGATTCTAAATGACATTTAAAATGTTTTTCATCTACATGAGTTTCCTCAAAATCCAAATGGAGATTGAGTTACAAAATTTTGCCATTATTTAGGGTGTTTAGGGTTTTACGTGTCCCGATCTTGCCAAAAATGGTATACGGCTACCTCGTTTATTTTTTTAATTTTTTTCTAGATTCTAAATGACATTTAAAATGTTTTTCATCTACATGAGTTTCCTCAAAATCCAAATGGAGATTGAGTTACAAAATTTTGCCATTATTTAGGGTGTTTAGGGTTTTACGTGTCCCGATCTTGCCAAAAATGGTATACGGCTACCTCGTTTATTTTTTTAATTTTTTCTAGATTCTAAATGACATTTAAAATGTTTTTCATCTACATGAGTTTCCTCAAAATCCAAATGGAGATTGAGTTACAAAATTTTGCCATTATTTAGGGTGTTTAGGGTTTTACGTGTCCCGATCTTGCCAAAAATGGTATACGGCTACCTCGTTTATTTTTTTAATTTTTTTCTAGATTCTAAATGACATTTAAAATGTTTTTCATCTACATGAGTTTCCTCAAAATCCAAACGGAGATTGAGTTACAAAATTTTGCCATTATTTAGGGTGTTTAGGGTTTTACGTGTCCCGATCTTGCCAAAAATGGTATACGGCTACCTCGTTTATTTTTTTTTAATTTTTTTCTAGATTCTAAATGACATTTAAAATGTTTTTCATCTACATGAGTTTCCTCAAAATCCAAATGGAGATTGAGTTACAAAATTTTGCCATTATTTAGGGTGTTTAGGGTTTTACGTGTCCCGATCTTGCCAAAAATGGTATACGGCTACCTCGTTTATTTTTTTAATTTTTTTCTAGATTCTAAATGACATTTAAAATGTTTTTCATCTACATGAGTTTCCTCAAAATCCAAATGGAGATTGAGTTACAAAATTTTGCCATTATTTAGGGTGTTTAGGGTTTTACGTGTCCCGATCTTGCCAAAAATGGTATACGGCTACCTCGTTTATTTTTTTAATTTTTTTCTAGATTCTAAATGACATTTAAAATGTTTTCATCTACATGAGTTTCCTCAAAATCCAAATGGAGATTGAGTTACAAAATTTTGCCATTATTTAGGGTGTTTAGGGTTTTACGTGTCCCGATCTTGCCAAAAATGGTATACGGCTACCTCGTTTATTTTTTTAATTTTTTTCTAGATTCTAAATGACATTTAAAATGTTTTTCATCTACATGAGTTTCCTCAAAATCCAAATGGAGATTGAGTTACAAAATTTTGCCATTATTTAGGGTGTTTAGGGTTTTACGTGTCCCGATCTTGCCAAAAATGGTATACGGCTACCTCGTTTATTTTTTTAATTTTTTCTAGATTCTAAATGACATTTAAAATGTTTTTCATCTACATGAGTTTCCTCAAAATCCAAATGGAGATTGAGTTACAAAATTTTGCCATTATTTAGGGTGTTTAGTGGTTTTACGTGTCCCGATCTTGCCAAAAATGGTATACGCCTACCTCGTTTATTTTTTTAATTTTTTTCTAGATTCTAAATGACATTTAAAATGTTTTTCATCTACATGAGTTTCCTCAAAATCCAAATGGAGATTGAGTTACAAAATTTTGCCATTATTTAGGGTGTTTAGGGTTTTACGTGTCCCGATCTTGCCAAAAATGGTATACGCCTACCTCGTTTATTTTTTTAATTTTTTTCTAGATTCTAAATGACATTTAAAATGTTTTTCATCTACATGAGTTTCCTCAAAATCCAAATGGAGATTGAGTTACAAAATTTTGCCATTATTTAGGGTGTTTAGGGTTTTACGTGTCCCGATCTTGCCAAAAATGGTATACGGCTACTTCGTTTATTTTTTTTAATTTTTTTCTAGATTCTAAATGACATTTAAAATGTTTTTCATCTACATGAGTTTCCTCAAAATCCAAATGGAAATTGAGTTAAAAAAAGATTGCCTATATTTCGTATGAGCATACACGAAACTATAGACATTTTTTCGTGTATAACCACACGAAATACAGGCTTAAAATTATATATCACTTTTCGTGTAGTTTTATACGAAATATTTACAAGTAGTTCGTATGAAAATACACGAAACTATAGGAATCATTTCGTGTATAACCACACGAAATGATGTCTGAACAGATTTGTATGTACGAACGCAATGAGTAAAAAATACATTTAAAAAATATTCACCAAAATTTTCCTTGGACAACATATGGAAAGCAGTTGTGAAAATAAATTCACAAAAAATACATCAAAATATATAATCCATACAGTGTACATAATCCATACATAAAAAATATAATCCAAAAATACATCAAAATATATAATCCAAAAATACAGTGTACATAATCCACACATCATCCCAAACTCATCCTAAACCGATAGACACTAAATGTGATATCCTAAACTCTCGTGCACCTGCACAATGATAGCTCTGAGGTCATCAGGTAGCCGGTCATCCGTGAGCAATGGAAGTAGCCTATCTCTGATCGCGGGTAGTGGCTCTGGATGACCATGATGATGTGGAATGTCAGCTGCGGGCTCATGTATCGGATTACTAATCCGAACATGACTCCTAGCTCGAAACCACTCCATATAGTCTGGAGTCACTGGAGGAGATGTAGTCACTGATGGCCCCAAACGACGAACTGGATCGTAAGCCTCCATGTTGTACTCCATCCACTCGTCCCAAACATCATCACGATCGCCATACACCTTCTTGTACCCCTTCTGACCGGCTATCAAAATGCACGTCGAGATAGGCAAGGGGACATCCTAGGGATCCTCTTTGGATAGCAGGCTGGTCACCGGTCGGGCATATACGCCTCGGTGATGTCTAAGAAGCGTATAACACCTACGAAGTATGAAACCGGTAAGCGCATCCACCCGGTACCATAAGGCGTCCAACATACCTATAACTCTCTTTGTTAGCAAACATGAACAGAATACTTTCAATGGGACGGAGGTAGTATAACAATTTAAATATAAAAAGCTCACCCTCTCAACGGGCATCACATGCAGGGTGCGCCGAAACTCGAGCGGATGCTCCATCTCCTGCCCGGCTCTATCGGTGCGTGACCATCTCGGGCTCTCGGTGCCCCTCCCGCCAATCCGGGCTCAAAGTCGCCGGAAGTCAGGGAAGTACTCGTATATCCGGGCTGAAAAGTATTTTAGAAATATGTCAAAAAGACGTCTGTTTAGGGAAAAAAAGGAGTAATAAATAAATATTAAATATTACCTCTAGGAGAGTCGAACGACCTCCCATCTCGAGCGCATCCGGATACGGACGCCTTTCCCAACTCGCGATAGATGTACGCCAAAGCGGTGATCCCCGGGCGAGACGCCCAAATCTGCGAAGATCCGTACGCGGGGAAAGATAAGGCTGCGGGCATCTTATCCACGACTCTTGTCCACAAACGGCGTGCAACCCAAGAGGAACGGGAGATAAGTGGATGCACGCCGGTCATCCGACATGTCCGAACGGGCCTCAAAGGCAAGACGGAGCTCACGTAATGTGTAGGACGTGCCCTCGGGCGGCCGATGAGGTGTCTACGTATGCGGCGTAGGTCGGGCTGCGGATCCGCCGTCCTAACCGGAAAACCCGTACAGCTGACACCTATAAATTGTAAATGAAGAATATGTCATATGCGATCAACCAAAGCTCTACATATTGAAAATGAAAAATATAACAACAATATACCTAGAATATGAGTGACGTCATGCATCGTAATCGTCATCTCCCCCCACGGCATGTGAAACGTGTTAGTCTCAGGAGACCACCGTTCCACAAATGCCGTCAGCAGCACCGAGCTAGTCCGGCGAATGGTGGTATCATGCAGGTGATGGATACCCGTAGCATCGACTGCAGTCAACCATGCTCGATCATCCTCGGCCAGTCTATCACGCGAGAACCTGTTTAAAGATTTATAATTAACAATTTTTAGAATTTCACAATAATGATTACATTAAAACCAATGTTTCGTCAAAGTTTATTTTTGTAAACAAATAGCTTACCTATCGAGATGCTTTGCATGCAGTATGGAACTTCACCAAGACCGGCTAGTGGGGTTGCCCAAATCTCTCGGGCTCGGTGATGACCGAACCCGTATAACAAATCACAAACCTCGGGGCCGCCACTGGGTCGCTCACAATCTGCCCGTGATGGTGGCTCCTCCTCACCCGCACCCGCACCCGCACCCGCCTGCCTCCTCCTCCGTCCCTGCCCTCTAGCCACATCCTGACCCCTCCTCCTCCCATGCCTCAATGGTCTAACATCACGTCTCTCCGCCTCCTCCTCCTCCTCCGCCGCCTCCTCCTCCTCCGCTGCCTCCCCCTCCTCCTCCTCCTCCTCTGCCTCCGTCGCCTCCCCCTCCTCCGTCGCCTCCTCCTCCTCCTCCTCATCAGAGTCAGAAACTAAGACCTCCGCATCTGCCTCGGGAATACCCGTCTCATCATCATCCTCGGAACTCTCATCAAGCAAAACTTGCTGTCATGTTTCTTTTTTGGTGCGTCAGGAAATTTCGTTCTTTGCCTTCTCGGCCTTCCTCTTCCTGTTAGACGCAGTCATACGTTCACGTCCCTACAAATTTTTTTAATAAGATAGTTAAATATAACAGTTCACAGTTCACATTTCGTGTGCCTATACACGAAATGTAGTGAGTTATTTCGTGTAAATTCATACGAATCATATGGAATCATTTCGTGTATAGGCATACGAAACACAATGAAATAATGTTTAGTTCATTTCGTATGACTATACACGAAATGCTAAGAACAATTTCGTGTACTTTTCATGCGAGATAGAATGACCAGTTTCGTGTATAGGCATACGAAACAAACTAAACATTGTTCCATTGTGTTTCGTGTGCCTATTTACGAAATTTTTGGAACCAGTTCGTATAATTTTACACGAAATGTTGTGAAACAGCACGTGTAAAATTACACGAAACAATCACATTCCAGAAACATATTTCGCAATACAATTTCAAACCCAGTTCATCAATGGAAACAACAAATTCAAACCCAGTTCATAACATCTCATTTTAAAACCCAGTTCATCAAACTAATTTTTGAGTAATAATGATACTCTCTTTGACCTAAACTCCAGAAAATCGAGGCCGGGGAGGGAGGGATTACCTTCTTTACAGGCACGGTGGTAGACGATGTTCCGGCGGCCATGGCAGCGGCGGTAGCGGCGGCGGAAGCGCCGGACTTAACTGCCGGAATTTTCATTCTCACCATTGTAGCGTCGTTCGTCGTTCGTCGTTCGTCGGTTCGTGTACGAGAGAGAGAAGAGAAGCTTGAACGTTGGAGGGAACGAGAGGAATGAAAAAAAAAATTATATATAAATGGGCATTTTCGTCATTTCCATGTGCCTTGCATTTTTCATGCCTTGCAAATAAAATTCACCGGAAAAACGTGTTTTCAAAATAAATGGTGGCAATTTTGTAATTACTGGCAACCATGTTCAAAATAAACGGTGGCATTTTCGTAATTAATGGTTCTCCCGTTTATGCCAGTTTCTGTTTAACAAACTGCCAGTGTGATAAAGTGCCAGTTCATATGTAACAAAGTGCCAGCGAAAAAAAGTGCTACCGGTTTAACAAAGTGCCAGTGTAAGCTGCCGGCACTTTGTTAAACCGAAATCGACACTTTTACACGGGCACTTTTAAATACATAAACTGACACTCTTCACACTGGCACTCTGTTACACTAACACTGGCACTTTGTTACACTAATATTTTTGCTGGCTCTCAAAAATACAAGCACTGGCATTCAAAAATACATGGACTGGCATTTGAAAACACATTTACTGGCACTCAAAAATGCATATACTGGCACTCAAAAACACTGATAATTATTTTTGCTGATATTCAAAAAAACATGAACTGGCATTCAAAAAAACATGGACTGGCATTCAAAATTACAAGAACTGGCATTCAAAAAATACATTGACACTCAGTTACACACTTACTGGCACTCTATTATACACTAACTGACACTCCAAAATACATGGACTGGCACTCCAAAACACATACACTGGCATCTAATTATCCAATCCACCAATGCATCAAAATTCTCAAACTGGCACTCAAAACACATAAACTGGTAGTCAAAAACAAACAAACTGGCACTTAAAAACTAATGTACTGGAGGGTCGATTTCTGGTACAAGAAAGACCAGGTGGCAACTTATGTGGTTCTAATAAACTCAAAATGAATCAATTTGACCAGATTGTTGATCCTGTGATAAATATGGTGAAAATTCCCTCCATTCGATTGTTAATGCCGACGGTATCACTGAACCCTCTATTACACCATTGTTGTCGACGGGAAAGCCCCAAAATTGCAGCGTTTTCATCGAAAAAGGGGAAGCTGTGTTCATTGAATTACTATTATAGCTCGAATGCTGCCCGGAGAAGGCCGATCGGAAATGGCGCCGGATTTCGAATGGACGGCGGACGGTGAGGGATTTGGGGAAGACTATTAGGGCGGCGGACGGTGAGAGATTTGGGGAAGACGATTAGGAGAGAAACCGGTGGTGAAGACCTCTTTACGTTTAGAGAGAGAGTCCGTTTAGAGAGAGAATGAGAAACACGTTTTTTGTTAAGGTTAAAAAAAATGCGTTTTTTATAAGTTTTTGGCATCTTAAAAAAAAAATAAAAAAACAAAAGCACTCACTTACTTTCTCTAGATTTGTCTCTCTCTGCCTCTATCCATATTCCGAATTTACAATCTCCCTCCTTCCCCCAAATCGAACGCATCTCTCATTTTCAGAGACTAATCAGATATATATCAAGTAGAATTCGGTACTCTAGGGTTTTGAATTACCAATCTCCCTTTGATTTCAAATGTTGGATTGAAGTGAGATTTTTGGGACTTGAGAAAAAAAAGCTAGGGTTTTTGAGTTACTTAACTGCATTCGTGCGTGGTTTCTTCTTCGCTGATTGATCGATCTGTGTGTGTATGGATTCTTCTTCGTCACCGAAATCTTCAATGTCTCCTGCTGCTAATAATAGGGATTCGCTTGACGACGATGGTCCAATCTCTGTAACTAACGCTTTAGCAAAGGAGGCAGCGTTGCAGTTTCAGCTGAGGAAATTCCCTGAATGTCTCAAGGTTTTGCATCAGTTGTTGCAAATGAAAGCCGACGATCCGAAGGTATAATTTGATTTTAATTTTAATTTTTGTGTGTAGCTGTTTAGTTACTGGTTATCGACTTTGTTGAGTGTTTCCTAAGAGTGATTGGAGTAGGAAATGCATGATGTAGTGGTAATTGAAGTAGATACAATTGGGTATGTGGAGAGAATTCGTTTGTTAATTTGTGTTTAGTTCAACTGGTGTAAGTTCTGTAATTATAGAAGTTTGAGATTTTGGCTGTTAGACTAGTTGTGCCTGTTCATTATTATGTACTATTGTAAGTATTACTGAAGAAGCTTAAAACATTTCTGAAATGACGATCTGGAAATGCTGAAAGAAATTGCAATTTTTAAAAGAACTTGTTTTAGCTGGTTTTATTTGTTTTTGTGTTTGCGCTGGATTGCATCTCCTTTACCTCTGTAAGGGGGCGTTTGGTAACCCGATAAAAGTCTGGATATGATAAATAATATCGGATAGGGCTGTTTGGTACGATTTTAAACTTTTTAATTAATTAGAAGGTTGTGGCCGATAAGGGGCTTATCCCCTTATTATTTATCCCTTGAAAGGGGTGGTGTTATTAATACGGGGATGAATAATCATGCTTATCCTTATCTTGCTACCAAACGAGCCCTTAGAGCTTTGTCTACCTGCTCCTGGTAGCCGCTTGTCACCCTTGATAAGCAACTCCTATCTCCCTTGAGATGGATAAAAAATAGTTTTTAGTTAACCTGCTGTTCAGTTAAGAGAGGTCGAAGCATACCCCAGTTTGAGCAAAGCCGGATTTGAGAAAATTCTGGTCTGTCAAGGGTTAGATCACTGGGGAAGAAGAACATGAATCCTAGATTGAATGCTGATTGGATTGAGGTATTAATTGTGTATTGATGATCATACTTGTAATAAATATTACTCAGTCCGTCCTTAAACGAGCGAAAATCATTTTAGATGATTTGGTTCATAGACCACTAAATCCCTCATTAGAAATTGTGGTAGTATCAACATCAACAACTAGATTAAAAGGGGATCCCGAAACTAATACCGACTTCAATTATGAAGAAAAATAATATTGAGTGAGTCTGACTTGTCTGGTGATCTTGCATACTGACAGAATGATGAAAAAGATTTATAGCCAAAACCTAAATCATTGGAAAAAAACTTGAGTTGATCTGTCTATCATTTGGGTTGAATGTTAGCAATTAGTGACGTTTAGGGATGGGGTGATGCAATGAACATTATAATTGTAGAGGTGAATGCTAAGTCTATGGCTTGCGATGCAAATAGCATTATAATTATTCGATCTGCTTGAAGTATTTCGCTTTCGTGATCTGTATTATGTTTTTGGTTTTTTATTTTCAGCGAAGAAGCTTTAAATCTTGAGCTAGATTGAGCTGATCTCGCCAATACATCTCAAGTCCAACCCTAACCATTGTATAAACTCCAGAGTTATTTGAACTGATCAATGAAATAATATATAAATAATAAATTATAGTGGATATATACATATAATTGCTTGATGGTATGTCCAATCGTTTTCCCTTTATATAGTTACACTTCATTAGGTCCGAATCTTATGTTTATTTTTCTGCTATTTTTATTTCTTTTTTCTATTTCAGATTCTTCACAATATTGCAGTTGCGGAGAACTTTCAAGATGGTCTTTCGAATCCAAAAAGATTTCTAGAAGTACTCAGTAACCTGAAGGTATTCTCTCATTTATGCTTTGATATCTTTGGTTGTATTTAGCATCATTTACCCTTATAGTGTTCCGGAAGCATGAATTTGGAACTACTTCTGAATAATGGGTCTTTTATTTCTCTAATAAGAGATAAGATAATTTTTCTTATAGACTGAACAATTGGCACCAGCATTTCAATTCATAAGATTTAAGCTAGTAAAGGGCAACCCGGTGCACTGAAGCATCCCTGCGTAACGAGGGTCTGGGGAAGGGTCCCCACCAGGTGAAGTGTAGGCAAACCTTACCCCGCATAAATGCAGGAGGCTGCTTCCAGGTCTTGAACCTGTGACATCTAGTGATGGAAGAAAAAATAATCCTAGAACATATCCAGAATGTTATATAGTTGTTATTTGCCCATAATGGCTCTACTTGTATTGCTCCATTTTATTTTAGTTCCCGCCCCCATGTTCAGTTTCTGCCTCTCTGGTGTCTCCCCCCCTTCCATTGTCTGAACAATTGAAACAATACGATAGTTGATTTGTTTGATCATCTAAGGAGTTATTTGGTACAGAGTAGTTAAGAAGAATGATGAATGGAAGCTGTCTTTGACTCTTTCTTTGGTAGTCTTTGAAAGTGCTCCTGTGGTTTTCTCCCTCATGAGCTATGCCATTTTTGGGTTGCAATAGCAGCCCGGTTCTTTTTATTTTTTGGAGAATGGGGGACTCCACTGGCTACCATGTTCACCACATTACAAGATTTTCTTAGGCAACTGCTCATATATCTGTCTTTTTTTTTGTCAGGAAAGGGAGTTCCTATCCCTGTATTTACATCTATTCACGATCTTTATGATATGGTATGGATGAGGTAGCCTTCTGTTAGAGAATCGGCTATTTATTCATACTCTCTCTGAACTCCCATGATAGACAAGCTTGGCATGAGGATGCTATTAGATTCTTCCACCCAGCCATGCAGACTTTGGCTAGATTCCACATTCATGCTTCATTTTCTTTGGCCCCTTTAATATGGAAAAATAAAGTTCCATTCAAATATTGAAGGCTTTGTATGGCCTCCTGTGCTTACAACATAAGTGATTCGATAGAGAGATGTGGTTATCACAAGGTATGTATTATGTAGCAATGATGATGACTCATAGACACCTTAGAGTGTGCTGCTTGGCACTTTCAGAACAATGCTTATGTTCTCCCGTGCAGAGCTTTCTTCTTTTGGATTTTCAGGATTTTTTGACTGATACTGATGGTTTATGTTTGCGACATTGCTTAATTTTTTTAAAACGCGATTGAATAAAAAGTTCCTGTTGGGATTGATGTGTTTTGTTTTTTGTTATTTTTTCTGGTTTCATTAGTTTTTTTCCTTGGGCCCACTTCTCAGGTATCTGTCTCTCACTTACTTTTACCGATACTCATACTATTACTAAACCACTAATAAACCACAAAAAATAATGGAAACCACGCATCCAAACAGAACCTAACATTTTTTTGATAATATTTTCTCCTTGTCAATTCTTAGGGATTGGGTAAATTTCCCTTCTTTTTTTGGGCTTCCGCTCTGGAATCTCTGTAGGTGTTCAGTTAAATATTTGAACAGTGTTCCGTGTTTTTTTTTCTTCACTCTCCTTGGTGGGTATCTTGGTCTTCTCTCTGTAAATTTTCTTGAGCGCCCTCCTTCAAAACTCTGATCTTCCTTTTGATACTTGGTTAGTTACTCCTCCCGTCTGAGTGCCCTTCTTCGCCTTTATCCTCTTGTGATTTCACTGTTAGAGCACCTGTTCAGCGGTACACCGTGCACACACATTGTATGCCTGAAGAGTCTGAAATGGCTTCTTCGCATTATTTCTTTCATTCTTGAGCCAGCTTTGAAGGCCTTATTTAGCTTTTACTGCTTAATATATGTGGGATTTCAGAATTTCGATTGTTGGCTTAGACAATGAGCAATTGGGCCATTAAGAGCTATTTCTAGTAGGATGCGCTTGGACTTCAAGGAAGGTGGCATTACGTTTATTGGTGCTCAACTCCTCTGCAAACAATTAACAGTTTGATAATCTGAATAGAGAGGGAAAAGCAATGAAATGGAAAGTGTTATGTGTCAGCTTTCATAATCAAGACAGTATCAAAGAGCTTAAATTAAGAGGATTGAAGATTGTGAGAATAGTCAAATAAAAATTGGATTTGAAGGTTGACTATTCAAGGGGGTGAGGTTGGGTTAGCTTGGCGAACAGCCTCTTGGCAATTGTCAGGGGAAGGCTCTAGCAAATGATTTCCTCTCCCAACCCCCGCTTGGCGGGGAGCGCTTGACGCACCGGGGTTTGCCCTTTTGCCCTTTTCTGTAGATTGACTTACACATGTTATGTTGAGAGAAGAATTCTATTGCTAGGCTATCGAACTTCATAAACTACATGTGGGATGGTGTCCAAACTCACAAGCCAGCAAAAGGAGTAACATAGTTTTCCTTGCCGAGTGGCCAAGATCGATATACTAGAAGTGTATTAACGATAAAATTGGAGTGAATACATTCAAAGTTTCAACCAGAATAGACGAAGTGAGAGAAGACCAGATGCAGGACGGCAACTGCTATGAGGTGAACCGTGTTAATAGAGGTGTTTGTGAAGATAAGAATGTTATATAATCTTGGAAAAAAGATGAAATTTAAAGTGAGCCGCTTTCTTGAGATGTTAAAAGCATCCACCATAAGCCTGTCAGAAGATGGTAAATAGCGAGGTTTTAGACTGTTAGTTGCAAGATTTTTCTTGCCAATGACCGCAATATAATTATTGCGGTTATATTTATCATGTTAAAGGAAGTGTTTTCCTCAAGGCTTGATTAGGGTTACGAAGGATATATATTCAACGAGGTGTTTTGCACTCTAGATAGGACCTAAGAAGAATTGCTTGGCCTAAAGGTATCAAGTGATTTTAGGGTTGTGCACTCAATCATGGTTTGTCTGAAGTGAGTACTATGAATGAAAAAAAATTGAATTCCAAATCTAATTTCGAGATTTAATTGCAAAAAGAAAGGAAAGAATGAGGAAGAAATTAGGAGTTTCACTTGTGTTTCCGTAGATCCCACAAAGATAATCACATCATTTAATCGAAGAAATCAAGGGTGCTTGCTGCTCCAAATTTTATCTTACTTTCTTTTAAAACATGATGATGCATCATAAGTTTTGGGGTAAGGGACATACTAAAAAAATTTATCTTAGTTTTTAGGTGATGTGCCTTTAAGCGCTTGTTGTTTACTGGGTTACATATGTAGATCCATATGCATGGATATATATACATATGCATATATCCTGTTACTGCTGCTTAGAAGAGGAGTGATAGAAAGATCTTACAGCAGTTGGGGGTGGGTTGGGGTTGGGGTTGGGGTTGGGGTTGGGTCTTCTCAACTAACCAGAAACAAGAAGAATCACAGTTCTGGACGTAACAATAGCATGCTTTCCTGCATCATATAAGTTCAGTTTCAAATTTTTCGCATTCTTGATTTAGAATGAAAAACACAATGAAACTGGATATAGATCTTAAACTCAGGGTGGCAAAAGTTGAATTAAAGACTAGGTTTCATTTCCTAAAATTATTGCTGTGTCGAATCTCTTTAAACTAATACACTCTCAACAAGTCATAATGTGGAGAGTGAGGGTGGGGCCATGGAATGGCTACATATTCAGTGCAACGGCGTAGTTTTTGAAGTCTAAATGTGTTTAGATATAGATTCATTTTTCTTAATGTCCTACTGAAGGTGATTTTCGCATGCGAAAACCACTACCTTTTAATCTGATTAGTGATCTGAGCAAATAGATTAACCAAATCTTTCATTATTATGAAAGATTTGGTTAATGTTCAGAATGTGAATTGTGATCTGAGCCATATCTTCTTCATCACCTTTATTGTCATTTGGTTAGATTTTTAACAAATCAGGTCTGAAGTTGTTGTTGTAGAATAGATCTGAAGTTGTGTTTTGATTGGTTTATGTTCGGGTTCTTAATTATTGTACCACTGAAATTGTGATGTGAAAAACTGCATTTAATAGCCAAACTGCATGGTCAGTTTGTCATTCTTTCCACTTTAAACATTCCAGTGTGTAAATGTGTTTGTTTGTGGGTTGGACCATTGTATTTCAGTTTTTGGAGTTTCCTTGTTTAAGTACTAAATAAAATTTGTTATAGAAAATTATAACCACCACATAAAATATATAATTAGCTATTAATATATCCCTAATGTATCACCTTTTTAAATTTGTTTAAAGGCAAAAGCCGACAAGACCAACCTGGAAAAGGCGAGGCGTTAAAAAGGCGGCCGAAAGGTGGAAAATAGAACAACTCCGTCTCATTTGAAAGTTCTCATCTCTTTTTGAGAACGGGAATCAAGGATAAGTGTTATAATAATGGTAGTGTAGTAGGTGTGTTGTGAATATGAAAAGTGAGGTATGAGAGAGAAAGTGGGGTAGGGGTAGTAAGTGGATATTTGGTGCGAGTATGATAAATGGGTCCCATTAATAGTTAATATTATAAAATTTCATTTGTTGGAAACCAACTTTGTAATTGGACACCCAAAATGTCAAAATGGGAACTTTGAAATGGGGTGGAGGGAGTATATATGCGTGCAACTTGTAAACAATGCTTTAAGCATGTTATTAACAAGAATAAAATATTAATTCCAACAATTCCACATATAACCTAACATAATTCAAATACCAAAAGTGAGAATTCCAATACAAAAGGCTCATGAATCTAAACTACAATGCTCAAATTAACAAAGAGCAAAATAAACTTAGACGCACAGGGGAATCAAATAGAAGAGGGAATTAATTGGAAAAAAAGAAAAAAAGGGGGTAAAAGAAATGGTAACTGAAGTCGCCTTATTTAGATGCACATAGACTTTCTTCTAAAAAATTTGAAAGGAAAAAGAGGTGGAGACTAAATCAAACAAGAACGGAAGAAGAAACAAGAAATCAGAAGAAGGCAGAAAGAATTAGAAGAAAAAGACGTACCGTTGAGCTTGTCGTGGTGTCCCGTCTTTGTCGAAGGGTTGAGAGGCAGGTTCTCGTCGGAGCGCGAGGTCGTTCTCGTCGCAGCGCAGGGTTGTTCTCGTCGCTGGCTCTGTTGCAGTAAATTTATTCCTTTTGATTTCTGGATCTGAGACTGAGACTGTACGAAAAATTAGGGCACTATCTTTTTATAAAAGCCACACCCCTTATTACCAAAACGACACAGTATCTAAGAAACCCCAAAACGCTTTTGAGAAAAGGCAACGACTCTCGCCTCTACCGCAAAGGTGTACGCCTTGGTCAAAAAGGTTACCAACCGACCTCCACATTTAAAAAGCGGCCTACCCCCAAGGCTCCAAAAAGGCGAGGCGGGCGGACGCCTTTAACAACTATGTGCACGAGGATGACTAATTTTATTAATTATAACACGGCAGGCTTGGTATTTGGATATCACATATACTCCATTTAATTACTTCGCATAAATGATAATCCTCTTTACTTATTAAGGTTAGTGTTCAGAATGTGGGCCAAGGTTATTGTCAATATGGAAAAAGAGGCATTCACTTTGTGGCAACCAATCAAGAAATAATGTATTTATTCTGGTACAAACCAAGAAGGAAAGAGCGAAGGAGACCGATAGGGTATTTGATTCTGACTTCGCATGATTTTGGCTTAAGGTGCCTTGAGCACTATTTATGTATTTTTTGGCAGCGAAACATAGTTTCTTGGAGGGCCATATGAAATTCTTTCTAAAAGCCTCAATATTGTCCGAGCAGTAATGCTTAACCTCTATGTCTAAGTAAGTTCAGTCTCTTAGATCCCTGTGAGAGAGGGTGTTAGGAAATTTATGTGTATACATTTCTTGTTTAATTCTGTAATTTGATGCGATTTCAGTTTTGTTACCTTTGTCTTGCTAATGGTGGGCTTATTTACTTGGTTCAGAGACGGAATGAAGAGCTTGCTCGTGCATCTGGGGAACATGGGGACGCTGCTAGCAACCCTGGAAGCAAGGCTATTATAGGATCTAAAGGAAGTAATAGTGGGCCTATAAATAGCTCACCAAGGGCTTACGATGACGGATTTGATGTTTCTGTGACAATGTTCAACATAGTATGCTTACTTGATATTAGTTACTTTATTGATTGCCTTCGTTAACTATTTTATACATTCACACATGTGCTGACGGGTCTTCATTAATTTTTTACTCTGCAGGCTGCCACATGGTACAATCTGCATGAGTATGAAAAATCTTTCTCAGTCTTGGAACCATTGTATCAGAATATTGAGCCAATAGATGAGGTACAATTTATAAAGCTTTTGATGTAGATTTGAACAATTTTTTTTCCTAATATATCTTTTATAATATATGCAGAGGGTGGCCTATCAAGTTTGCCTCTTGTTACTGGATGTTGCATTAATTTGCTGCCGTGCATCTAGAGCTACAGTAAGTTTCTTTTCCTAGTTTGGTTGTTCTCTTTATACTTTTTCCTTCCTTGAGTAGTAAAAATGCTTTTTTTTTTGTGGGAATTGTTTTAGAAGATTCTGACGCTTAGTGTGCAAATACTTGTCTTTTTTGTAGTGGTCACTTTGGCATGACCTTATTTGGAGGGAGATTCTCACTTATAGAGTTTTCTTTTTTAATCCATTTTGTTCCTGGTTTCTCTCAATTTGGCTCACATAGAGTATGGGGTATTCTTTCAAAAACTCAAATGCCAATCTTCAGATGCAAACCTAAGTGACTAAGTCATTTAACAATTTGTTATCGTGCCTGTTAGGGAATAACAGAGAAATTCTTTATTAGGGAAGTCATGATTTTAAATTGAGGCAACATCCGAGTAGAAATCTTTTATAAAGGATTATCGGCGTTTGATTTTTCTGAAGTCAGAACCTCTTTAAACGGGCACCCCGGTGCACCAAAGCATCCTCGCATAGCGAGGGTCCGGATAAGGGTCCCCACCACAAGGGTGAAAGTAGACAACCTTATGAAAGTATATTTTAAGCTGGAGGGTGATTTTGACTGATTTTCTTACAATCCCTGTTCTACGAGGCCTCTGGTTTATTTTGTTTTAATAATGTTTTGATGAGTTTTCCTGCAAGATGGTTTTATGCATGCTTTCAGCGCGCATGGCTTGTTTAGATGCTTCTCCTTTGTACCTACTTCTTTAGTTGTGAAGGAAAGACAGTGTTGTATTATCAACATGTGTACATAGTAACCAAGACAGGCTTAAGTTTGGAAATGACAAGCTTAAGCTCAACTAATTCCTACCACAGTCTCAATCTCCTTTAATTTTTTTCGTGTAATCTGGTCATATAATGCGTCACTTTTGTCATATTTGGAAATTCTGTGGTGTTGTTGCAATAATAAGTCTAGACGTCATATTAAATTTGTACGGCAATCCTCTAATCAAAAAATATAAAATAAAAAAATAATAAAATTGTACGGCAATCCAATTACTGTCCCAATCTTTGACGTTCTTGATATATGATTTGCATGTTAATCGACTTGGCCAAGGGTTTAAGGTCTCTTGAATCAGCATTGGCATGCAATGATTTTGTATTTGGTTCGAGAAAGCATGGAACTAAAGTGAACTTTTTGGAAGTGGAGAGGCACCATATAAATCATGAAATACAATTAGGTGGCTGGATATGTACAATATAATCACACCTTACACACAGAGCTTTCCTTTTCAATACATAATTGGACATCTGCTCTGCATGTGTTGTGAATTGATAGGTTAACAGGTTTCTCTGGTAATTCCAGGGATTTTGTGTCTTATGAAGATCTGCATTCAGATCTGAAATAAAGTTTTGGAAATCTTTATCATGGTTTTGTAAATGGTAAACAGTTTAATATCTTTCTGGATATACATCCCTGACATCTCCAATGTTCTTTCTTAATATTTTGCAGAAAAAGTATCCAAACTATTTAGTACTCCCAGATAAATTTTACTGAAATATTGCCCTGTTGAATAAATGCATCTATGGTTAACTGAAAGCACACACACATACACACATTCGAGTAAGGGTTAATTATGCAATTCATACTGCACAAAGTATGACCACTTCTGCAATCTCACCTTTTAGCATGCTATAGGTCCTTCCAGTACATTGATTTCCCACTCGGGTTAGAAAACAGGCTATTGAGTGGTTCCATGTGTAAGCAATTTCTTACGATCACGGGTAAACAATTTCCTTCATTTATGATTGTTTCGAAATTGACAGTCAAATCCAAAAGAAAACTTATGAAGGCAAAAATGCAATGACTTGCAAATACGATAAGTTATCACTAATCAACACTGCTGGTCTCCATCTCCATCTACAACGCCTACCTTTATGGATCTAAAAGGATATACTCCCTCCGTCACAAATTGATCTTCCTACTTTTGACGTTATTACGAGTGAACTTTGAGCAATGATTATAGGTGATTGAATTATATTAATGTAAATCTAAAACTTGTCATTGATACACCATCAATGATTCTATCAATAACAAGTTTTACATTTTCATTAGGATAATTAAATCAACCTAAAATAATTACTCAAAGTTCACTCGTGGTAATAAGTGGGAAGATCATTTTGGGACGGAGGGCGTATAAAAAAGGTTGGTGTGGATGAGAGGAAATGCAGAAAGAGGAGAACAAGAGGAATTGAAGATGGATCGTTCATTCATCTCAACTCCAACTAGTTCAAGAGACCGGTTGTTGCATACTCTAGGATAGTTACTACTTCCTGAAACCTAATTAATGCTTAATAGAAATGAAAACTTGTAGTGCATGTAGTCATGATTAAAAATGTGAAATCACAATATATGTCTCTTTCCTCCGTTTGATGTTTCGATACTTTTCACCTTTATGTATTTTACCTTATCTGTGTCCGTTTTTTTTTTCCCTTTGTAGGATGTAATAAGCTACATGGAGAGGGTTTTTGTTGGCAATGGCTTGGCCAGTCAGGGCGACAATGGAAGCTTTACACAACAGCAATCAACAAACCTAGTGTCAAGCTCATCTTCATTACCAAACAATGCAATTGGCTCGGATGATGCAACTGCTAGTGCAAATGGTCTTGAGAGTCCTTTATCTGGAAATTTGTCAGAGGATACTTTATATGATTCCTTCTTATCAACTTTTGACACCAGTGGTCAGAAACTAGCGAGACCATCAAGTGATCGGTCAAGGACCCAAGTCGACGAGTCCTTTATAACCAGTGATAAGTTGCATCTTTACAAGATTTGGCTTTTGCTTCTGACTAGGAATCTTAAGGTAGCAAAGCGCGAAGTTAAGATGGCCATGAACGTAGCACGTGGTAAAGATTATTCCTTGGCTCTGTTTTTGAAATCCCAACTTGAATATGCTCGTGGGAACCATCGTAAAGCTATAAAACTTTTGATGGCTTCAAGTAATCGGACTGAAACAGGAACTTCAAGTATGTACTACAACAATCTTGGATGCATTTATTATCAACTTGGAAAATATCACACATCAACTATATTCTTCTCGAAGGCATTAAATACTAACTCCCACTACAAAAGGAAAAGCCTTTGAAGCTCTTGACCTTTGCACAGGACAAATCTCTTCTCATAGTATACAACTGTGGGGTCACATACTTAGCTACTGGAAAACCGGCACTTGCTGCTCGCTGTTTCCGGGAGGCCAGTTCGGTTTTCTACAAACGACCTCTCTTGTGGCTCCGGATGGCTGAATGCTGTTTAATGGCACTGGATCAAGAATCAGAAATCACAGTTCATGTTGTTGGAAAGGGAAAATGGAGGCAACTAGTTATAGAAAATGGTGTTTCAAGAAACGGACAGGCTGAATTTGTTGGGAAGGAAAATATTGTTTCGGTGATGATAGACAACAGTTTAAGCTTTCTATGCCCTTTGCTCGGAACTGCCTTTCCAATGCACTGCACTTGCTGAATATTGTTGAGTCGAAGTCTGATTTGCTATCTAATTCAGCCTCCGAGGAAAATGATACAAAAGAGGAAGCATCTAAGAGTTCAAATCCCAAAGCCTCTAATCCAACAGTGGGCCCAGGTCAGGTTAATTCAAATGGAGAAGTCAAGGAACAAAAGGCTGGAAATAATCTCAATGCTTCCTTGCAGAGCTCTATTAGCGAGTATGAGGGCATTTGCGGAAAGCAGAACCAGACAATCAGACAAGCTGTTCTTGCTGATTTGGCATTTGTAGAGTTGGAACTGGGAAATCCATTGAAAGCCTTATCGACAGCAAGATCTCTCTTGAGACTTCCAGAATGTTCTAGAATTTACATATTCCTTGGTAATCTGTATGCAGCTGAGGCACTCTGCCTCTTAAACAGGCCGAAGGAAGCTTCTGACCATTTGTATGTCTACGTGTCTAGTGAGAGCAATGTTGAACTGCCCTACAACCAAGAAGATTGGCAACAATGGCATATGGAGAAACCCGTAGACACTGAGGAGCCACATGGTAGTGGAACATTGGGTGGAAATGCCACATCAAGGGATGAATCACAAGGCGTGGCATTCCTCAATCCTGACGAGGCACGTGGAACTCTCATGGCGGAACTAGCAGCCTTGTCAGCAATTCAAGGGGATATCAAGAATGCCCAGAAACTCGTGGAGCAAGCACTATCGGTGATCCCAAACAAACCGGAGGTTGTTCTTACAGCAATTTACGTGGATCTTGTGCGTGGAAATACGCAAGGGGCAATTGCCAGGTTGAAACAATGCACTCGTGTGAGATTTCTATCCAGCAATTTAACATCAGAGGGATCATCATCCTGAAGCTTGAGAAGTGCAGTCATGTTAGTAAGTTTCCTCCCTTGGCTCTTTAACATCAAATGGACCTTCTAGATGATTAAAGACCAACATACCCTTGGTCCGTCCCGTTCGAGTTAGTAAGTAGATGGAAGGATCCTTTGAAAGAGGATTTGTAACATAAATATAGCTCAATTCAGGGGAATAAGTTTTTTTTGTCTTTTTTTTTTCTTCTTAATCTTCCATTGGTAGGGTTCCGGTGATTGGAATTCGGTGGTGGCAGAGACTGTTTGTTGTTGGAGATGGCCGCCTGCCTCACCTACAATCTGAGATGTAGTTTTTGTTTCAGGTAGACAGTCAATCAGTCAGTAATTGTGTCGTAGTTGTGGCTAATATGGATTTGAAACTCAGGGGGTATAAAGATGTCCAGTCTGCTGCTCTTTTATCAAAGAAATTAAATTTTTTTCATTCTCCATTACCTCTCTGTGTGTCTGCTGTTGAAGATCTCTGCTACAAGCTTCCTTGTGAGCAGGTTAGGGGTTGTACTGTGCAGCACATCATGTTTCTCTTCAGATTTAGATACTGTTGTAGAGACCATATTTTGCTGATCATTAGGTCTGTGAGTGTGTTTATATATACTCCCTCCGTCCCACAACAAGTGACACACTTTGCCATTTTGGGCGTCCCACTGATAAGTCACTTCCTAAAATGGCAAAGAATCTTTACTATTCCCTCCACTCATTCTCTCTCCTACATTATTTTAATACTCACAACACCATTATACTTACTATTTTCTCCACTCATTCTCTTTTCTACTCAACTATCTACACTCACAACACATCAACTTTTTCACTTTTCTCTTAATTCCCGTGCGGAACACATCAACTTTTTCACTTTTTTCTTAATTCCCGTGCGGAACAGTAACTGTGTCACTTGTCGTGGGACGGAGGGAGTATATATATATATATATATATATATATATATATATATATATATATATATATATATATATATATATATATATATATATATATATATACTGCTATTTGGGGTTTTCCATTTATGGACATTTCAAATGACCTAATAGATGACCAGCTTTATTGGGCGTGTCTTTGCTGGAAGAGCTGTTACAAATAAAGCTGGACTCAAAAGGCCCAAATATCGAGTTAAAGCCATTAAAATTTTGAAGCGGAGTCGTATATATATATAAAACTAAAAAGACAGCTTTTAAGTAAATTAACAGAAAATTTAAATTACATTAAAGACCAAAATAATCAAATTATTATAGAAGTAAAAGATATTAAGAAAGTATTGCATAATAAACACTGTTTATTCTTTCTACTATTTCGACTCCTTTGTACTTTATTTCTTTGAAAACCATCTGTACAATCTTTTGTTGTAAATTGTATAGAACTGTAGGGAATTCTGTACACACTTTCTGTGAAATAATTGTTGGGATTGGATCCTAAACTGCAAGGAAGGAAGCGACTGAGGAGTTTCTGCGGGGGAGAGCGGCCGCGCTCGGGGTGGAGAGCGACCGCGCTCGTTGGTCAAAATTGGGGCTGGAACTTCGGCAAAGGAGGGCGACCGCGCTGCAGGGGTGCGCGGCCGCGCTGGCGTCGGGGAGTTTGAATCCTGGTCTGATTTTGTTTCCTATTTTGTGTAGATCTCTTCTTTGACTGAGCTAGGTTCCTTGTATAAACTATATAAGCATAATTTCGGCCTAGAACATATTGTAGCAACATATTAGAGAGGTGTCTAATACATATTGGCTTGGCAATTGCCCCCGGACGTAGTTCACGAGTTGGTGAATGAACCGGGTAAACAACTCTTGTGTTCTTGTGTGTGATTGTTTCTTTCTTGTACGTGTGGGTGTGTTGATTTCTTTGTCTTGATTGCAACGGGGAAGCACCAATTTTACAACAACTGGTATCAGAGCTTTGGTTCGGAGGATTCAAAATTTTTTCATTAGTTGATTAATTTTGAATCGCATTCTTGGGGATTTTGGTGAAGCAGTCAAGATGAAGAACTCAATCGAGAAATTCAACGGTGTGAATTTCACGTTTTGAAAGACAAGGATTGAAGACTACCTTTATTGTAAGGATCTTCATGGACCCTTGAAGGCGAAGCCCGAAGACATGTCACAAGGAGATTGGGAGACGTTGGATCGGAAGGCGTTAGGAGCGGTAAGG
Organism: Adenophora triphylla var. japonica; assembly: GCA_022495995.1. Classification (NCBI taxonomy): domain Eukaryota; kingdom Viridiplantae; phylum Streptophyta; class Magnoliopsida; order Asterales; family Campanulaceae; genus Adenophora; species Adenophora triphylla. The sequence continues at coordinate 974,479 of JAFEMH010000097.1, read as the reverse complement.
AGTGCCACTAACCGACGACGTTGCACGGAACGCTATGGAGGCCAAGACAACGGTGGAGTTGCTACAAACGGCGTCGGACATGTATGAGAAGCCGTCGAATATCAATAAGGTGCATTTGATAAAGAGGTTTGCGAATGCGAAGATGTCGTAGAGGGCGCAGACGGCGGCAAGTCATATCGGCAATTTCAAAGGTATGGTGGACCAATTGAAAAGTGTTGATATTACTTTCTCCGATGAAGTGCTAGCTTGTTTTCTACTAAAATCATCGCTCGATAGTTGGGAGGTTACTCGTCACAACGATTAGTACGTCGAAAACAAAGATTGGTGTATACGGAGGTTAGAGATCTCATCCTTCAAGAGGAGTTGCGAAGGAAAGAGAAAAGGGGAGAATCGTCCGTAGATGGGGCTGCACTTAGGGTGGAGAGAAATAGGGGGAGACCTAAGGGGAAAAAGGTCAAGTGCTACAATTGTGGTGAATTGGGGCATATCAGTTATGACTGTCCGGGAAAAGGTGGTGGTGCAAACGTGGTGGATGATGGTGGTGATGTATTAATCCTAGGGGAGGAGCAGTCGGGTGAAGATTGGGTTTTGGATTCTGGAGCTTCTTGTCATGCTAGTGGGGATGCAGAATCAATGAAGCGGTACAAAACCGGAGATTTTGGGGTTCTCTATCTTGGTGATGGTCAACCATTGAAGATCAAAGGTAAGGGGACGTAACGATGAAGACACCTAATGGGGCATTTTTTACAACCGCACGACGTGATGCATGTTCGGATTTGAGGAGAAGGGTGATTTACGTGGGACAACTTGACGGTGAAGCGGTATGGTGTTTCTTTCATTGGTGGGTCTTGGGAAGTCACAAAAGGGGCTAAGGTGTTGGCTCGTAGGGTTAAGGGGAAGATGTTGTATTCTACCTACAATATCGATGTTCGTTCCGGTGGGAGCAAGAGGCTTAAGAACCAGGCTGTTGGTGTGAAAAGGGGAGAAAACAAGAAACGGTATGTTGGGGAGGACACAAAGTTGATCAACGCGGTGTGGATGTCCAAGGGCCCTAACGAGAGCGGATTCGGACCAAGAACGATCGATGCAAGAAACAAGGTGTGTCAAAGTTTGAGGGAGGCATTGCGAGGAAGGTGGGTCCGGAGGGAGAAGGCGAAGTTAGACTTGCGGGGAGAAATCAAGGTAGAAGCCTGATTTGGGGAGGCAAGAACGATCTAACACGGAGAGGTTGAAACGTCGCTTGGTTTCAACTCGCCTTAGTACTTCGAGGAGAGGTGCGGTAGTGTCAAGCCAATATGGAGGAGGGGAATGTGTTCGAAGGTCTTTACTCCGTGGTGGGAGTTAATGGATGATTTTATGTTTGTTAGTTTAGTCTCAGGTGGGAGATTGTTGGGATTGGATCCTAAAGCTGCAAGGAAGGAAGCGACGGAGGAGTTTACGCGGGGAGAGCGGCCACGCTCGGGGTGGAGAGCGACCGCGCTCGTTGGTCAAAATTGGGGTGGAACTTCAAGAAAGGAGGGCGGCCGCGGCTGCAGTGCGCGGCCGCGCTGGCGTCGGGGAGTTTGAATCCTGGTCTGATTTTGTTTCCTATTTTGTGTAGATCTCTTCTTTGACTGAGCTAGGTTCCTTGTATAAACTATATAAGCATAATTTCGACCTAGAACATATTGTAGCAACATATTAGAGAGGTGTCTAATACATATTGGCTTGGCAATTGCCCCCGGACGTAGTTCACGAGTTGGTGAATGAACCGGGTAAACAACTCTTGTGTTCTTGTGTGTGATTGTTTCTTTCTTGTACGTGTGGGTGTGTTGATTTCTTTGTGTTGATTGCAACGGGGGAGCACCAATTTTACAACAATAATCTGTTCCAAATCCTCAAACTGATCCAGGACTGGTTTGAGTGTATGTCTCCATGGAATGTCAATAATTCTGGCTTTGAAGCTGTCCGTTTCTGTACACTGAATTTTCCTTTTTATGTACAGTGTTTAGTAACTGTGTATTCTTTTCTTCAAGAATATAAATTTTTTGTTTTAAAATACTGTTTTCAATCTGCAATTGTGTAACTTGTGTATTTTTTTCAGATTGTAACAGTTGTTCTTGTAGCTTAGCAATAAGCTCTTCCTGTGCCTTTATTGTTTGCTCAGGATTAACTTTTGCCATTTCTGAAAAAGTTTTTACTTCTTCAGGTTCTATATAAAAATTGTTAATGCCAAACTGTTCTCTTGCTGTGTTTATGGCATCTTGAAAATTGTGAAAACCTTTAAAAATGAGGTTTGGACACTGTATAAATTTTGCTACTGTCTTCCATTTGTTAAAAACACCTATTTTGGTGCCTCTAAAAATAACATAGTGTGTAAACTTTTTCTGGAACTTTTTGAGATTGCTCCAAAAAATAGTATCTCAAAGAATTTAAAATAAGTACTATGAATGTAGCGACATTGGGTAAAGTGTGTATATGCCACATATTGTCTAAAAGACATTGCTGTTTTTCTGTTAAATTCATGCCTATAATATGTCTGAATTTTTTTATGACTTTCTGTGCATACTTGTAAAGCATAGGTACCAAATGTGATTGTTTTCTGCTATTTAATCGTATATTTTTTGAAGAGCTTGGGTCCGACTGTGAAAAAAGCTGTGAATGTTTACAATTTTGTACCTCCAGTTTCGGTCTCAATTCCTGAACTGGATTGGAATAGACTGTAGGGTATGTGAAGCTGTACTGTGGAATTTTGATGTCCTGCTGTTCTGTATTTTCCACTTTTACTTCCTCCTCGGATGATATGCTCATTGAGGAATTTTTCTTTAATTTGTATAGGGTGTATAACTCTCTTTCTTCCCTTTATCCATTTGAATGAAATAACACTGTTCAAATTTCTGGATAACATGTCAGCAATTGTATTATTGTTTCCTTTTATATGTTCAAAATCAATCTTATATCCACTTCCTTGTATAATGTTTTGTAAATTTATCCATCTTGTTCTATTAGCTTTTCTACTTTGATCATTTTTTATAAACCTTAACCATTGCTTCGCAATCTGTTCTTACTGTAAATTCTTTATTTAAAAAGATTTTGAATTTTTCTAAAGAATTTATTAAAGCTTGTATTTCAAAATCTAAACTTGTCCAGTTTAATCCTATTTTATTAAAATTTTCACTAGTGTAAGAGCAAATTTTTATTTGCCTTTAGGACTATATTTATTAGATTTACAAAGAAGAACGGCTCCCCATCCTTCTTTACATCCATCTGTTTCAATAATTATATAATCTGTTACCAAAGGTAGTTCTAATGGTTTTATTTTTCTAACTACTTCTTTTATTGTTTTTATTAATTTCATATCTTCTTTGTTAAAATGTCTTTGTCCATTCTTTGTTGTTTTACTGTAGAGTGGTCCTACCAATTTTGATAAATTAGGAATAAATTTTCTGTCATAATTGACCAATCCTAAAAAGACCTGTATTTGTTTTAAACTTTCAAAATTTTCTGGAAATTTAATAATTTTTGTAGAGATATGTGGTTGTAATTCTATTTTTCCGTTTTCAATTTCTAATCCTAAAAAAGATATTTTTTTCTTTTAAATAATTTCATTTTCTTTTTTGAAAGTACTATGCCATATTTTTGGACTTCTTTAAAAACCTGTTGTAAATGTGTCCCATGATCTTTAACTGTTTCACTAGCTACTAATATATCATCAATATATACCAGACAAAAGTCATATTTTAAAAATATATTGTCCATAAATCTTTGAAATATAGGTGGAGCATTCTTAAATTCAAAGCTTAGAACATTCCATTCATACTGTCCTTCAGGACATGTGAAAGCTGTCCAAGATTAAATTTTTTCTTCTAATTGTAGCTGATTATATCTGACTTTAAATCGAATTTTGAGAAAATTTTCTTTTTCTGTATAAGGTTAATCAAAGAATCCTTGTTGGGTATATTATACCCATCATCTTCTGTATTATCATTTAATCTTTTATAATTATAAACTATTCTAGTTTTTCCTCTTTTAATTTCACTATGATTTCTAACTATAAAAGTTGCTGTCCTATGAGGACTTTTCGATTTTCTAATTAATTTTTGTTGTATCATTTCTGGTATTTTTTTTTTAAAATTCTTTCTTATCTAATGAACTGTATTCAATATTAGCTGTCCTTATTGTTATATCAGGGTTTTTTTTTAATTTAAATTTACATGTGTATGTGACTCTAAATTTGGTAATGTCTTCACCTATTAATCCCATTTTTTCTAAATGTAAAATTATTGGATGATTAGTGTTTTTTGTTATTTCTATTCCCTTTTCTAATTCATGTGTTAAAAGATTGGTTAATAATTTTAAGGTTTCATTTTCAACATAAACATTTGTCTTCTCATTGTGGCATAGAAAGTCTAAATTACATTGTTGAAATTACCCGGATCCGAGAAGGCCTCGCGGCCCCGGCATCTGGCATCTTTCGCGTTGGAGGTGTCTCGCCGTTTGTTTTCGCATTTTGTAGAGTCGCCACGCCGTTTTTATTAAGCCCAAAACATTGAAAAAGGGCATCAGTTTAAAGATAAATTTTAAACTGTTTTTGTGTGATGAGATTTTGAGTTCGGAGGTCAGATGACTCCTCGGGAAGAGAATATTAGAATATTAGAGCTCACCCGAGTCGCCTCGTAAAAACGAGTCTTTCGGATACCCCTAATATCCTTTAAAAAGTTGTGTGTGTGTGTGTGCTTTTAAAAATGCATGCTGTATCGGATGTCTACATTGTATTGAAATGTATTGAAATAGAATAGGAAGGAAGCCTTACCAATGTTGGTTCGTGTCACATCTTCCGCAGGGGAATAGTGTTTGAGGCCTGAGTAGCGTTAGGATTGCTTCGAGGACGCCGGTTGTCCGCTGACGAGTTTCGGCGTGAGTTGAAACCGTAGGCTGCGTTGGGCGAAGGTTCGGCGTGCGTGGGGATCGTCGGGATCGGTCGGGCGAGGTTCGGCGTGCGTTGGAATCGTTGGTTGGATTCGGGCGAGAGGTTCGGCAAGGTTTGGGATCGCGGTTTGACTCGGAAAGAGCGGGACACGTGGGAAAGACCAGCAAGGCCTCGGAGTACCACGAGGGGCCTCAGTACCTCGAGAGTGCCTCGGGGCGGCGCGGAGCGTCTCGGGAGCGCTCGGAGAGGCTTCGGAGCACCTCGAGGGCTCGGAAGGCCTCGGAAGGATCCAGAAGGGGCGGGAATGCCTCGAAAGGTCTTAGAAGGGGAGCCGAAGGCTTAGTGGAGGAAGAGAGAAGTGGGAGGTGTCAAAAATGAGGAGGGGAGCCCTCTATTTATAGTAAAAATTTCGGAGCAAAGAGGTCAGTACGGACCTTCTTGGTTGTCCCGAGAATTTTGGATTTCCTCGATTTGAGGAATGCGCAATGATGGAGAATATTTGGGAATGATGATGTTCCCATGCAATAAGGTCCGTACGGACCATCTTGCATGCAAAGAAGGTCCGTACGGACCAACTCTGCATGGAAGTCATCACTTCTTCAGGGATTTGAGGGAATATTGTGGACTTTAAGGGGATTTAGTAATCATTGAAACAAAGAGGTCCGTACGGACCTTAATTGCTTTTCTTCGATTTCTGAAAATTCCCAAAAGGTCCTTTTGTCCCTTTTTATCCCGAGAAGGCTCCTCCCTTGGTTTGGTTGGGGGTTTTGAGAGGGTTTTGAGAGGGTTTTGAGTGAGAGAGGTCTACGAGGCTGCGTGGATGAGTCTGCGGTGATTCCCGTGTGTGTTTGAAAGGGAGTGATCCAGTTGGGGGTACTTACAAGCCCTCGACGACGTCCACTTATGAAAGAAGTGGGGTCGCCGATAAGATAAGGGTCCTAATCTGGATCGCGTGCTTTGGGAGAGGAAGTGGCCGTGAGGGTCGAAAGTGAGGACGTGGTGGTGTCACTTTTGGGTGACCAGTTTAGGTCGATAGGCTGGACCTGTGATAGGATTCCTACGTATCCACTGGCGGGAATCAAAGCACAGGTCGTAGTTCGGGTGTGGGGTGAGTGTTACGTGAATATGCGGGCGTGGTGGTGCCACGAAGGTGTCGTGTGGACCGCCGAGGTCGGTGGTGAGGACAGTGGTGGCGTGGGGCGACGCATAGGTCGGTGACAAGGACGTGGTGGCGTCTGGGTGGCCCGCATAGGTCGGTGATAGAGGACGTGGTGGCGTCTGGGTGGCCGCATGGGTCGGTGATAAGGAGCGTGGTGGCGTCACAGGTGGCCAGTATAGGTCGGTGATAAGGGACGTGGTGGCGTCACAGGTGGCCGTATAGGTCGGTGATAAGGAGCGTGGTGGCGTCTGGTGGCCGTATAGGTCGGTGATAAGGACGTGGTGGCGTCGCAGGTGGCCGTATAGGTCGGTGATAAGGGCGTGGTGGCGTCTGGGTGGCCGTATAGGTCGGTGATAAGGGCGTGGTGGCGTCTGCAGGTGGCCGTATATAGGTCGGTGATAAGGGCGTGGTGGCGTCTGGTGGCCGTATAGGTCGGTGATAGAGCCGTGGTGGCGTCTGGTGGCCGTATAGGTCGGTGGATAAGGGCGTGGTGGCGTCTGGGTGGCCGTATAGGTCGGTGATAGGGCGTGGTGGCGTCTGGGTGGCCAAATATAGGTCGGTGATAAGAACGTGGTGGCGTCTGGTGGCCCGTATAGGTCGGTGATAAGGACGTGGTGGCGTCTGGGTGACCCGCGTATAGGTCGGTGATAAGGACGTGGTGGCGTCTGCAGGTGACCGCATAGGTCGGTGATAAGGACGTGGTGGCGTCTGGGTGACCCGTATGGAGTCGGTGATAAGGACGTGGTGGCGTCACGGGTGACCGTATAGGTCGGTGATAAGGAGCGTGGTGGCGTCCTGGGTGACCGCATAGGTCGGTGATGGGGCGTGGTAGGCGTCTGGGTGGCCGTATAGGTCGGTGATGGGAGCGTGGTGGCGTCCTGGGTGACCGTATAGGTCGGTGCCAAGGACGTGGTGGCGTCTGGGATAATGTGAGGACGTGGTGGCGTCACAGGAAATTTTACGATTTTCCTAATCGGGTGGTTTAAGGCCTTGATGGCGATAGTGTTCGTGATTTGGGAGATTTATACGGTCTTAGGACCGAGTGGTTTAGAGCCTTAGGTGCCTGGGGATAGTAGTTTGGTTTGTAGTGAGTGGAAGTGGTGATGTCTGAGTTGAAGCTTAGTTCGGGAGGTATGAACCTAAGTTGTGACCTAGTTGGAGTATGACCTAAGTTGGGACCTAGTTCGGGAGTATGACTCAAGTTGGGATTTAGTTTCAGGAGTATGAACCTAAATTGGGACCTAGTTCAGGAGTATGACCTAAGTTGGGACCTAGTTCAGGAGTATGACCTAAGTTGGGAAGGAGCTCGGGCTTACTTTGATGGCCGGTGGTTGATTTGCCGTTGAAGTGGGCGAGGACCGGTCTTACGCTGACGGCCGGTGCTTGAATTGCTGGGGATGCATGACCACAGCAGGGGCCACTTTTACATTGGGAAGATGACTTCGGACCTTCGCCAGTGGTTGAGTTGTCGTTGAGCGTTTGGAGGCGTCTTGCGCCTTGATATTCGTCTTTGGGAGAGTATTGGCTCCTTCTTAGATGCCCAGATTGAGCGGGCGTTAGTTGAATTGCCGTTGGAGTGGCGAGGATCGGTCTTACGTTTGATAGCCGTGGTTGAATTGCCGTTGAAGTGGGCGAGTCAGGTCTTACAGCTTGATGGCCGGGTGATTGAATTGCCGTTGAAGTGGGCGAGGTCCGGTCTTACGCTTGGCCAGTGATTGAATTTACCGTTGAAGTGCGGGAAGGGACCTCTTACGTGGGCGAGGGGGATTGAGTTTGAGGGCTCAGGTGGCAGCGGCGGAAGATCTTTGCGAGGCTTGACTTGTGATGTCGTATGTACGGGGAGCGGGTCTTACGCGGCGTGGCCAGGTGTGCTTCCGTGGCTCAGAGGACCCTCCCTTTGGGATGCTTGACTCGGGATATGGATGTGCTTGACTTGAGAGGTACCTTGACGGTGTCGGTGTAGGAGTTCAATCTTGTACGGAGAGGAGTACGGGGCCTTCGTGAGGAGGAAGGCGAGACGCCCCAGTGCGCGGGAGAGAGAGGCGCGCGCAGCTCCCGGCAGGTTCCGTCTGCAGGACCGGATTTCCACGACGCGTCCGCGGGGACGGATCGAGAGGAGAGTGTAATGCATGCCCGTTCGGAGCAGCTCTGCTTGCATACAGTGGATCCTGAGATCGGTGAGTGTCTTTGACTCTTTTCCATCTTGGCATCTTTTACGCATTTTTCTCTTTTTGTTGTTGAGTATAAGCGCATTTGATGAGCGTTTCCTTGGCTTCTTGTTGGTGCAGTCCAGGGAGAGCCTATGATATCTTGACTCGCCGTTGCACGTGGCGATGCGCTCCTTCGCTAAGAAGATGGCGTCGAAGGTGTCTGTCGGTCTTCGCGTCGTGTGCTTCTGGCGTACGAGCCTATGCCTTCGAGGCATTCGTGCAGGATGTTCCTCCGCCTAGAGCCGGCGGAGCCGCAGCGAGAGGGAGCCTTTGAGGCGGCATAGCATGGATGCGGGACGTCTTCGGGAGGCTGCGGTGGCCTTCGAGGAGCGGCCCTTTTATCGGTTACATGCCTCCGCACGCGCACGGGAGTGAGGGTTCCTCGAGCCTTCTTTCTTTGATCCTTTCGCGGATTTGATCCTTGAGTACTTCTCGTGGGAGCCTCGGGCGGGTGCTCGGTATTCGACGATGAGGATGTGACGGGCGGGATTCGGCAGGATGCCAAACTTTTCTTTGGAGGATCTTGGCGAGGATGATGATGATGAGGATTACGAGTAGTATTCATTTGCTTTCCCTCTTTTCATTATCCCTCTCTTTTTTTTTTTTTGTTTAGCAACGAGACATTTTGTACTGTAATAAAACACTTGTATTTGCATGGCAAAAGTATTTTATTTTAAGATGTAATGTCATTTATTTTTGTGATTCAGGAATTGTCCTAGAAATTGTTGCTATTATTATTTTTATTTTTGTACATGCCACGTGAGAAATTTTGAGAGTGCCAAGTGGGTAGTGTTTGTTTTGCGGAATGGCTTTGGCGATGTTTGGGCTTGTTTGGAGCAAGGTTTGCTTGAGGACGGTGGTTTTGTCTTGTTTTACGGGAAATGGGTTCTGTTTGCAAGGAGGTCCGTACGGACCAACCTTGCTTTTGGGAAGGACATAAATGCTTTCCAGTGCCTGGTTCTTCCTCATTTCCCCATTTGCAGCCATTTTCGAGCTTTCTTCCCCATTTTCTCTAGGAACCTCCATTTTTGCCATGGATTCTTCGTATGTCCCTAGAATTTTGCCGAGGCTTTCGCAGGAGAGGCAAGCACACTTCCTTGAGCAGTTGAAAACGTGGATGCGGCGCCGTATGAGGCATCAGAGACGGGCTTTCGAGGTAAGGTTTCGTCTTTGCTCGGTTTGGTCTTTTAAGGAGTTGGTTCCTGATTGGGATTTGTTGCGGGCTGCCGCGAAGTTCTGGGATGTTAGGAGGCACGTGTATTGTTTCTCCTACAATGAAATGGTGCCCACTTTTGAGGATTTTCGGGCTTTGATTGGAGGACCGGAGGTGGAGGCCATCTCGCTTCCTTCGGTTGGTGGTCTTCTTGTGAGCGTGAAGCTTGCAGACTTTCTTCGTACTTCGTTGGAAGAAGTGCGGGGCATGATCCTTGCTTCGGGTCATATCGACATTTCTACGCCGCCGGAGCGGTTCATGGTTGATGATGAGTGACGTCTCTTGGGATGTATTTGCCTTGTGCGTGATGGCGACGCTTTTACAGTCGGTTCCACTTGGCATTTGTGATGGCGCTTTGCTAGATGTGGTAGGGCACTGCAGAGTGGAGAGGATATTGTCCCGTTGGTGCTCGGGGGAGACTCTTCATGGTATCGGCCGTCCGGCGACCGGGGGATCGTTTTATGAGAGGGGAAGCCCGCTTTGCTCACCTTGTGGCTGCGAGAGAGACTTCAGGCCATGCCCGAGGCTCCGACGTCGTTTAGCCCGTGGTCATTTGCTCGCCGACCTCTTGTGTTGGATATGGATCACCCCGCCTGGGAGAGATGGATGGCACGGACTGGTACGCATCAGATCCGCCGGTGGGTTCCGCACTTGGAGGATTGAGACCGGGAGGATCTTGCAGGAAGGGTCCTACGCTGTTAGAGTTCCAGGTTTGTCTTGGTCCTCCTTCTATATTCCGTCGCTTGTTTCCGGCGGTTGGGATGAAGCAGGAGCCTTTGTTGGGCTGGGATGACCTTGCTACTTTGCGGAGATAGCTCCTCTTTGTATGGCGGCCCAGGTGCCTTCTTGTATTGTCCGAGGGTATGGAAGTATTCCGCTTTCCCTCCTGCGGTACTCCTTAGATGTCGGGGAGCGTTGTATTGACGACTCGCATCCGGCCCGGTATGAGCAAATGTGTTGGCAGTCCCAAGTGGTCTTGGAGAGCAGGCGTGTAGCGATTCTGGGACCCGGTTGTCGGAGTAGCTATTGCCTTAGGAGTGCCGAAGCTTGGTCCGACCCTTTGGATGTGACGGAGACGCTTTGTTTGACTACGAGACTAGAGTTGACCGACCGACAGGGAGAGGTCCTCTTTACAAACTCGCAGGGAGGAGATCCGAGCCGAAGCACGGGCGAATGAAGCCCCGAGAGCTACCGGATTATTTGACTCTACGGGAGGACCCGGATCTCTGGACCGAGAGACGCAGAGTTGGTTCACGTGGAGCGAAAGAAGACTCGCCGGGACGAGGGAAGAAAGGAAAAGAATGGCGAGGGGACAAGCGCAGATGGCGCGGAATGACCTCCTAAGTATCCATTCATTGCATTGCAAACACATTATTAGTTAAATGTATTAAGCCGTTTTTTAGCATGTTGTGAACTTGAGAGTAGACCGTGCTTGAACTCATCAAGAAATGTTGTAACCAAGTTAGTGATTTGTGATTTACTTTTAAAGCTTTGTCGAGACGCAAGATCTCTTGTTTGCCTTTGCTTTTGTTGTGCACTTTGTCGGCGTCCATCTTTGGACTTTTCTGCTGCACGCGGACCGAAGCAGCCTTGGGCCCCGGCGGCAATCCCCTTTTGCCGAGGCTTTGTATTTGGCCGAGAGGTTGAATGCTCCCTTGACAAGTCGTTCGACGGTCTTTTCGTAGATTCCTTGCCGCTTGTTGGCGTCGGGCTCTTGACCTCAATTTCGCGGCTTCTGCTGAGCTTCTTTTGTTTTCTTTTTTTTTTTTTTTTTTTTTTTTGAAGCCGCGTGAGGGCGAAGACAAGCCCTGGCTTGGAAGTAGACATGAGTCAGCCGTTTGATGCCGAGTGACCCTCGGATGTCCTTTGATGTTGCCGCCGTCGTTTGACTTGAGTCGAGTGGCTGGCCGGGGCGTGTTCTTGAAAAGTGCGGAGCTTGATGGAGGTCTTGGTTGACATTCAAACTTTTGACTTTTTTGTGTATTTTTAGACCGGACCAATTAAGGTTGCCTACGTTCCCCTGGACTAGAGGGCTCAGGTCTGCGTAGTTCGACACTACATGGAGTGCCAAGAGATGCACAGTTTGTTCTTCTTTAGGCAAAGTATCTGCGAAGTTTGCTTCCGTTGACTGGATTCATGAAGAGATTGCCGTCTAGGTCTGTCAGCTTCCGGAGAAGATCTTTTGAACCACGAAAGGGCCGATCCATGTGGGTTCCCATTTTCCCAGTGGGTTGGTTCGAGTGGGAGGCTTTTCTTTGAGTACAAGGTCACCTTCCCGATGTCTCGGGATTTGACTTTCTTGTCGAAAGCTCTAGCCATCCCGCTTTGATAGGCTCTGACGTGTTCCATGGCCTTTAGTCGTCGCTCGTCTAGCAGAGCCAATTCGTCGTGTCGGCTTCGGAGCCATTCAACTTCGTTGATGTCATTTTCCAGCCAAAGACTCGGAGTGAGGGAATTTCTAGCTCGATGGGAAGGACTCGCTTCCATCCCGTATGTCGTGGCAAATGGGGTTTCTCCCGTGGCTTTGTTGACCGATGTGCGGTAGCCCCAAAGTGCAAGGTGCGGCTTCGCCAATCTCGTCCTCGGGTGGTCATTTTCGGATGATCCGTTCGAGGGTTTTGTTTGCCGCTTCCACGGCGCCGTTTGTTTGTGGCCGGTAGGGAGAAGATTTGTGACGTGTGATTTTGAATTCACTCAGCCAGCCTCCGTCGAATTCTCCTTCGAAGTGTGAGCCGTTGTCTCGATATGACCTCATTTGGGATGCCGTATCGGCATATGATGTTTTCCTTGAGGAAATGTGCGACCTTCTTGGAGGTGAGTACCTTGTAGGACTTGGCTTCGACCCATTTGGGTGAAGTAGTCGATGGCTACTAAGATGAACTCGCGACCGTTTCCGCCGCGGCGAGCGATTTTCCCGATGACGTCAATTCCCAAGTGGCAAAGGGCCAAGGTGTAGTCATGCAAGAGAGATCGTGGGGTGGTAGATGATTGAGGTTGGAGAACCGTTGGCACTTGTCGCAGCTTCGGACAAAGTGGATGCACCGCTCCACGGAGATCCAAGAGTAGCCCATCCCGAGAATGATTTGCATCGTGGCTCGGGCGTTCATGTGGGGACCGCAAGCCCCATTGTGGACTTCGTTCATGAACTTGCGGCTTCTTCTTGGCCGACGCGGCGTAGGAGTGGCCCATGGTAGCGTTTCTTGTATAACATGTCCCCGAGGATGACGAAGTGAGAGGCAAGGCGTTCTAGGGCCATGCTGCTCTTGGTTTGGACCCCTTCTGTGTGTTGTCCTTCCTTGTTTATGAAGGTAGTTTCCCCGTTCTTGAGGTATTGGAAGATCCGGCTTGTGCTGGAAATGGCGCTTCGGACTTGCGTCTCTTTGGCTCTTCGCCAATCTTGCAAATCGTTGTGATTAAAACCTTCTCGGCAAACTTGGGCCCGGTTTTTCTCTCGTTTGACAACATGCTTAAATGTTTGCTTGATGCATTTATTTAATTAATGTGTTTGCCTTTTGTATAGATGAATTTAAGCTGTTTTGATTAGTTGATGTCATCATTTGTTAGAGATGCAATGAAATGGTTTTTTAGGAAGGTCGGACCTTTTATTGAAAGCGTGAAGGCGTACATTGTTGATCAAAGATTCACAATCGTCGGGCGTAAAGCCGTCAAAAGACACAAAAGATGTGAATACACGAGACAACAAGACTCGAAGCTAGACTATAGGCGACGAGGGATTGGACCGTGCTTCATTACTCCCGGATGGCGGTAGCTCTAGAGGGAGTGGTGCCGGTTTAGGTGGCCAATCTTCCCTTGGCATGAGTCCGGAAAGTAGCTTGCATGCGGTTCGATTTCAAACCGGATCGCGGAGGTTTTTGGTGTTCCCCGATGATGTCCCTCCATTAGTGTTGCCACCTGATCCTTGGGGTTTTTGATGATAGAAGTCGGCGAGGGCTACTTCTAGGAGGGCGAAGCATTCGGCGATTCGGAGTGGATTCTTGCGATGTTGATCACTTTCATAGAATCGCCTCTTTATGCAGGATCTTTGCTTGGACGACATTTACAATGTACCGATTCGAGCGGGCATGCTATATCTCCTTCCACGATTAAGCCTTGGAGGAGGTTGCGCCCTTTGTTCGTCCCGGGTCGGACACCGGAATGTTGAATTGAACTAGGCTGTGATGGTTTGTCCACAGTAAGATCCGAGAGTGTCGGCTAGAGGGTTGTCTTGTACCGGGGGATCGGTGATGAGCCAGTTTGCAAGAGGGTTTTCGGTGAAGTAAGGGTCTACTCCTCGATCAATCTCCATTAGGGCATCCATCTCTTGATCCTCTCTCAAGCACTCTTCACAGTCGCATATGTCAGAGTTGTCATCCTGACCCATGAGTTCTTCAATTTCCAGCTCGTCGCGGCTTAGAGCGTGGATGTAAGGATCCACTTCGTAGCGGGACAGGGTAGGAGAATCATGCAGGGAAGAGTATTCGGTCATGTCGGGACCTTCTTCTGGGTCATAGCTTGCTGGCCAAGCACTTGCCATTGCACTGCTTCCGCGGATCACCTCGATCGCTCCGTTGGCATTGATGAATTTCACGCATTGGTGAAGAGTAGATGATCTGATGTATCCAAGGTCGTCCCAACAAGGCAGAGAAGGTGGGTTTGATTTCCACGACTTGGAACTCTACCGACTCCAGTTGTACGTCGAATTGGATCCTTAAGTTGATGACTCCTACGATTGATCGTGCAGTGGAGTCGTAGGCTCGGATTACCCGAGGTGAAGGCCTTATCAGAGAACGGTCGATGTGGAGTCGTTTCAATGTGCTTAAAGCGATGATGTTGACTGCGGAGCCGTTATCAATCAAGACGTTCGGGAGGAAGAACCTCTCTATCTTTATGAGGATGAGGAGGGCTTCGTTGTGCCGATTCTCACATATTGGCAAGTCATCGTCTGTGAAGGCTAAACCGCTTCCCGTGCTACCGTTGGACTCAGTCTCGTCAGGGAACGTTCGATCCAACCATTTGTATGCCTTGGTAGGGCAAAGATCGTAGGGAGACGGTGGCCACTGGGGCGTTCTTGTCGGAATTCCCGGTCACGAGACCTTTTGACTCTTGTTTCACGCTCCCAGTCATGGTGAGACAAAGCATGCGACGGTCTCGGAAATTGCGGGAGTCGCTCTCGCTTGGGATTTCGTCAATGGCTATTGAGTTTACCACTGTCGTTACGGGGAATGGATTTCCAATGGTATTGGGACCACGGGCGTTCCAATTTTCCCTCCTCAATGAGCCTGAATCACTGCTTGAGTACGAAGCAATTGTCGGTGGTGTGGCCGGGGTAGTTATGGAAGGCGCGAGTGCTTGCTCATATCCATGTTGGGTTTGAGGGTCTTCGGTTGGAAATTCTCGAGTGGTTTGAGAAGATTTCGCTTCACGAAGGCTTCAAATACTTGACCCAAGGGCATTTCCAGGTTATCAAAATCTTTGGAATTGTGGGAAGCGAGGGGGTTGCTATTCTTTGGGGAGTTTGCTGATCGCGGTTTACTTGAGCTCCGTTACGAATGTAGTGCCTTGTTCATTTGCTTCCTTTCCTTTGGTTGGGCGGGAGTTGAAGTTGCCGGAGTTTGTTCGATAGCGGTAGGATGAGGCGGGGGTTGCTTTGTTGCCTTTTGAAGACTCGAGTCTTTTCAAACTTTGTCCGGCGTTGACCATGGCACGGAGATCTGGATAGAAATGGTGGGCGATCAAGGTTCTCAAAGATGGCTTGAGGCGGGAATGGAAGATGTCCATCTGCTCTTCTTTGGAAAGTGGATCCATTATCTCGCTTAGCTTCCGGTTCCATCTTTTGTAGAATTCGCCTTTGGTTCGTCATCCTTTTGTTCGGTGGCTTGCGAGTCATGACGGTTTGTTTCCCATTCAAGATTGGCGCGGTACTTCTCCAGGAAGATTTCAACCGATCGATCCCACGTGGAACGGTTTTACTGCCTTCACATTGAGGAACCACCTTAGTGCTTTGTGGATTTGAGGGAATGCTGAAAATGATGCGCCATCTGTTGAGGGGTTGCCCCTTTGGCTCTCATACCCGGGACGTAGGTGTCGATGTGGGTTTTTGGGCATTACATTCCGTCAAACTTTTCCATTTCCGGCATCTGAACTTTGGAGGGAGAGGGACCACTTTGTTCGGATCGGTAGGCGGGAGGGAGTCCTTCCGAGAACTAGCTAGCTTGCCTTGCATGTCTTTCATTTGTTCGATCAACCAAGCCATGTGAGGGTCGGTGTGCGAGGTGGGTTACCGTTTTCGGGGACGGAAACCGAAGATGGAGGTGGATTGGGCGATGGGATCGCCATTCGGGAGTCTTGGGGAGGTAGTTGAGTGTATACCAACCCATACAGGGTGTTGAAATTGAGGGCGTGATTGCACAGTCCGCTAAGGGTCGTGTTTGGGAATTGGGGAAATGATTCGTTAGCCCCAATTGGCGAGGCTTGCGGGTGGCAAGCTTGAGATGTCGGGATATCCGCTCGGGATGCTGTCCACTGGTAAGAATGGGGACTTTTGATTGTGGTTGCGAGGCTCGTATAGAGGCAAAGGATTGAATCTGGGGATACCGAGATGCATTGGGATACGGCGGAGCGAGCACGTATGTGTCTTTGTTGGTGCGAGCTTGATGTGCGGGCGGAAGCGGCGATCCGAGGCGGGCATGTCGGAGGCTTGGCCGAGCGCGCTGAGGAGCTTTGAGCGGGGCGCTTTGCGTTGCCGGGATCTCGTAGCTTGGCGGAGGCGGGACTCGCCGATAGCTTTGAGAAAGGGGAGCCGGTATATCTTCGTCCTCTATGAAAACAAAGGTTCCGTCGGGTTGGGAAGCTGCAAGCTTGTTCCTCGAAGACGCAAGGTGTCGGCGATCCGAGGCTTGCTTTGTTCTTCTTGGCGCTTCTTGATGGCTTCGAAGGCTCGCGGCACCTCCTCCATTGTACGGAGATTCCTTAGTGGCGGGGTTCCGTTTCCCTCACCTGTTATCTGTTGATCCGTCATGGGGAGTATTGGACGGTGCGGACCGTTGAAGCTGGAAGGGCTATCGGATCTTGTGACCTCAATGCGAAAAGGCGGCTTCCGGGGATTCTCAACCACTCTCGGTTATTTGGAGGGTGACGGGCAAGGTTTAGACACGGGAATGGCCTAGCGGGATAGAAGGGGAAAGTTCACGTGGCATGCGGTTTCCGTTTCTTTTATTTTTGATTTTTTTTTGTTGTTTTAATTTACTTAAAACATGTTTTCTCGAGAATCCTAGGTAGGTTGGAAAAGATTGCTCTTCTTTTCGCAACTATGCTAGATCTGGGTCGATGGAGACCATACGTGCGGCTATAAGCCCCTCGTTTTGCACTGTATTTCGACATCCCGGGGTGGAGCGGCCCCGGGCGAGGGTCCTATAGTGCAAGCGGTTTCCACCGGCCTAAAAGAAAAATCGAACCTAAGGACCGAGCTTTGTCATGTTCGTTTTGATGCGTTAGCCATGTGAATAGTGAACCGAGCCGGCCACCGAGTCAAGATCGGGTCAAGAGTTCGGCATGACCTCTCTTTACCTTGCTTGCGCAAGGGATGCAGTGACGTTAGGCGTTAGGTGGGTCATATCGTCATGGGCGACGTATCAAAGGCGTGATGACATGGTGTCATGCGAGCATGGATGTATATCCGGGACGGAACATCGTGCAGGTGTAGCTTCGGAAATCAAGATCGAGTCAAGATTTTAGCATGACCTTTCATCTCTTTGCTTGCGAGGATCTTGAGTTAGAGCCTTGACTCGAGAAAATGGCCGGCATGGTATATGTATCCAGTGCCGTATGACACGGGACCGAGTAAAAACCAACCGAGTGCGGACGAGTGTGACTCAAGACTCAAACGTGCGGGGTTGACGCTTGGCTAGGATGGGATGTTTGGAATGATCCGTGCGCGCCCAAGAGGCCTAGGAAGACCAAACGGATCCTGCAACCGAGACCACTCCGGGTTAAGGGTTGTAGTGTGCATGCGCGTAGGCGCGGCGCGTGTGAGTAGAGTGCGGTGTAACCGAGGCGGCGGTGCGCGTAGTGTGCGGTCTCTAAAATTCTTTTTCGAGTAAAATAGAAATTTTTGAAGAATTTTAAATGTATGCACGAGATGTATATTGATGCATTTTTTGTATTTTTATTTTTTTGTAAAATAAAAACGAAGCACGTGCACACACACACTTGATTAAAGGAAGGGGTAAAATGAAAGTTTGACCCTCATCATCGTTTTAAAAATCTTTTGTTTTGTTTAAAAGTTTTTACAACAAAATGTCCCCAGCGTATTCGCCAACTGAAATTACCCGGATCCGAGAAGGCCTCGCGGCCCCGGCATCTGGCATCTTTCGCGTTGGAGGTGTCTCGCCGTTTGTTTTCGCATTTTGTAGAGTCGCCACGCCGTTTTTATTAAGCCCAAAACATTGAAAAAGGGCATCAGTTTAAAGATAAATTTTAAACTGTTTTTGTGTGATGAGATTTTGAGTTCGGAGGTCAGATGACTCCTCGGGAAGAGAATATTAGAATATTAGAGCTCACCCGAGTCGCCTCGTAAAAACGAGTCTTTCGGATACCCCTAATATCCTTTAAAAAGTTGTGTGTGTGTGTGTGCTTTTAAAAATGCATGCTGTATCGGATGTCTACATTGTATTGAAATGTATTGAAATAGAATAGGAAGGAAGCCTTACCAATGTTGGTTCGTGTCTGTCTTCCGCAGGGGAATAGTGTTTGAGGTCGGAGTAGCGTTCCGGATTGCTTCGGGGATGCCGGTTGTCCGCGGACAGAGTTTCGGCGTGAGTTGAAACTGTAGGCTGCGTTTGGGCAGGTTCGGCGTGCGTGGGGATCGTCGGGATCGATCGGGCGAGGTTCGGCGTGCGTTGGAATCGTTGGTTGGATTCGGGCGGAGGTTCGGCAAGGTTTGGGATCGCCGGTTTGACTCGGAAAGAGCCGGGACACCGTGGGAAAGACCGAGGCAAGGCCTCGGAGTACCACGAGGGGCCTCGAGTACCTCGAGAGTGCCTCGGGCGGCGCGGGAGCGTCTCGGGAGCGCTCGGAGAGGCTTCGGAGCACCTCGAGGGGGCTCGGAAGGCCTCGGAAGGATCCGAAGGGGCCGGGAATGCCTCGAAAGGTCTTAGAAGGGGAGCCAGAAGGCTTAGGGAGGAAGAGAGAAGTGGGAGGTGTCAAAAAATGAGGAGGGGGAGCCCTCTATTTATAGTAAAAATTTCGGAGCAAAGAGGTCCGTACGGACCTTCTTGGTTGTCCAGAATTTTGGATTTCCTCGATTTGAGGGAATCTGCAATGATGGAGAATATTTGGGAATGATGATGTTCCCCATGCAATAAGGTCCGTACGGACCATCTTGCATGCAAAGAGGTCCGTACGGACCAACTCTGCATGGAAGTCATCACTTCTTCCGGGATTTGAGGGAATATTGTGGACTTTAAGGGGATTTAGTAATCATTGAAACAAAGAGGTCCGTACGGACCTTAATTGCTTTTCTGATTTCCTGAAAATTCCCAAAAGGTCCTTTTGTCCCTTTTTATCCCAGAAAGGCTCCTCCCCTGGTTTGGTTGGGGGTTTTGAGAGGGTTTTGAGAGGGTTTTGAGTGAGAGAGGTCTCTGAGACTGCGTGGATGAGTCTGCGGTGATTCCCGTGTGTTTGAAAGGGAGTGATCCAGATTGGGGTACTTACAATTGTCCACCACGCTTTTGTGCTAACTCTGATGTTTGATTATATCTAAGTGTTGGTATACTATAAATATGTTTACTAAGTGTTATATAATTTTTTGTAATTGTTATCGCACCTTGTAATCCAAGAATAAAATTTAATCCTAATATAAAATCTGTTGATTTAACATATTCTGGACTTATGTTAATCTGGGGAATATCATATTTTAAGCTATAATTATTTGAGAAATCCAAAAATTGTATTCCTATAGGTTCTATATAATGTGTTATAGTCATCAACCTATCTTCTATTGTTCTTGTTACTAATTTATAAGTGAGTTGTTTTTTGTAATTCTGTTGTACCAAACTGTTTGATATAACACTTTTAGTGGCTCCTGTGTCTAATAAGGCTGTTAATTCTAAGTATTTATTTGAGTCTAACCATAACCTACATTGTAAATTTATCATATTTGGACATTTTATTACATTCACCTTATATATATATATATATATATATATATATATATATATATATAGATATAGGGATTTGTTAGGATGTCCACAGTAGGAGTACCTTAACAACTAACCCATTTTTTGTTGACTAAAACGCCCCTTCATCTTGTACATGAACTAAAAATAAAGAAGGGATATTTTAGGCAACAAAAAAATGGGTTAGTTGTTAAGGTACTCCTACTGTGGGTATCCTAATATATATATATAGGATTTGTTAGGATACCCACAGTAGGAGTACCTTAACAACTAACCCATTTTCTGTTGACTAAAATGGCCCTTCATCTTGTACATGAACTAAAAATAAAGAAGGGGTATTTTAGTAAAAAAAGGGTTAGTTGTTAAGGTACTCCTACTGTGGATATCCTAACAAATCCATATATATATATATGTATATATATATATATATGTATATATATATATATATATATGTATGTATATATATATATATATGTATATATATATATATGTGTATATATATATATATGTATATGTGTATATATATATATATATATGTATATGTATATATATATGTATATATATATATGTATATATATATATATATGTATATATATATATATATATATATATATATATATGTATATATATATATATATGTATATGTATATATATATATATATATGTATATAGACATTATTTAACTTTAAATACTATCAAAATATATTTTTAATTTATAAGAAAAATTCAACAGATTCTAAAAGATAACTGAGAACTTATAAACAAAAACAAATGAGATGTAACACATAATACACAATAATAACTGAAAATAACTGAGAACCTTCATTTAATAAATAATTTTAACATAATATAATTGAGAACTTATACTTGTAATTACTTACCTTAATTTTTTTTTTTTTATCTCTAACAAGTTGCATAAAAAGTTGAGCACTTGCTTCATTGATTGTCTTTATTGTCAAGCTGTGATTCATATAAAAAACAAGATTGGGAACTGCAGGTTTGTCAACCTGAAAATCATCCTTTTCATTGACTGCCTTTTTGTTGGTTTTTTCTTCTCAACAATTTTCTTCTTTTGTGCTTGTTACTTCTTCTACTCAACAGTTTTTATTTTCTTTTTTGCTGGTTCCTTTTTCTCCACATCAGTTTTTTTTCTCGCATCTCCAAACTCAAAGTTCTCATCTACCTCCTTTGCTGTTCTCTTCCTTGCTTTCACTCTTAGAATTCAAGAAGGAACATTGTCTTTTGCAGCTTCTTTCTCCTCAGAAACACCACCAATCATCTTTTTTCTATGTTCAGACTTCAAATCCTCATTTTCCTTTTCAAGCCTCTCTAATTTTTCTTGAAATGCTTTCAATTATTTTTCATAATCTTTTTTCATTTCTTCTTTTTTTACAAAAATTGTAAATTCTCGGTCTTTTTACAAATCCTTCATAACTTTCATCTCCTCATTAGCACCTTTCAACTTCTTATCATTGTTTAATTCAGCATAATTTTTTTCCACATTCTGAAACCGTTCTTTATGAACAATCTTCAACTCATTCATCTCTCTTTCCTTTTGAATTTCTTTTCCATTCATCTCCTTCTCCAAATCTGCAGTTCTTTTATAAGCATCTTCCATTTTCTTCTCAAATTATGCCTTCTTTTCCTTCAAAATATCGAACCATTTCTTCTCGAGTTCAACATTTGAAGTAAAAATCTCCTCCATCTCACCAACCAAATTTTCCTTTTCATTTGTAAGGTCCCTGATTTCATTTTTGTATTTTTCATAAGTCTCAAAGGGAATAGTTTCAGCTACAACATTATCGCTGAAAAATGCAGAATTTGGAGTTTGAAAATCGTGTCGAGGTCTTCTGTCGGAGTCAACATCCTCCTCCGCATCATTATCTACCTTTTCCACATCAAATTCCCCTTCATTTCCATGCTCTACTCAACCTCCATCATCCAAGACTTATCTTTCTTTTCTTACTTCTTCTTCTCTCACTTCTTTTCTTTGTTTTTCTCTCTCTTCTTCTCTCACATCTTCTCTACCTTGTTCATTCCTCTCTTGATTTTCCTTAACAAATTCACTTTTCTCGAACATTTTGATTTCCTCAGTTGTTAAAGTTTATTCTTCATCAGAAACCTATTTAAGAAATATATATATATATATATATATATATATATATATAAAATTATTTCCAAACCAATTAAGTCACTTAAAAGTAAAAATTCTCAATTATTTTATTATTTTTTAAAACAATAGTTCTCAATTGTTTTGACGAGGAAATACAAGCTTTTACTCACAAAAACAATTGAGAACATATTTGTTCTCAATTGTTTTTATGAGGAAACCCAACTTTTCCTCATCAAAACAATTGAGAACTTACTAGTCCTCAATTATTTTTAAAGTACTTACTCACTCTGTCCCATACAAGATTTCACAAATGAGTTTTGCGTGGGAATTAAGAAAATGTGCAAGTATTGTAAGTGTTGTGAGTATGAAAAGTGTGGTAGGAGAGAGAAGGCAGGGTAGAGAATAGTAAGTTGATTGGTGGTGTGAGTATAAAATTAAAGTAAGAGTTAGAATGAGTGGGAGGTATAGTAAAGATTATTTGCCATTTTAGAAAAGTGAAATCGTATATGAGAGGCCCAAAATGACAAAAGTGAAATCTTATACGGGGCGGAGAGAGTTTTACACATTTCTAACTGCATTTATCATAATAACAAAATAGAAAACTTTAAAAAACACATAAAACAACTAAGAACTTACATCCGCTGCTTTTGGGATCATCGACCTTGTTGGCACGTCTCCATCCTTTACATGCTCTTGGAACCAATACTACCAAAAAAAAACATGTTATGAACACTGTATTTAGTATTAAGATGATAGATAAAGAAAATATTTCAAAAAAAAAAAAGTTACAAGAAGTGCTGCTACACATCCTGTAACACCAGTAGGATTTCCAGGTTTTGTCGGATCGATTATATAAGCCTCCTATGTATTGCAGTTGCCCAATTGTAATTTTTTCAATTTGTTTATGTCCTCAACATAATAGAAAAACAAATTTGGAATTATATCTCCCGTATGCAAAAAACAATGAGCCAAGTGCATATAGAGTCATCAGTCTTACTACATCCTCCACATCTTGATCTTCTTCACTATCCTTAAGTTCCAATATCATTTTCTTGACTTCAGAAATTCTTATTTTTTTTTTGTTCATCTGAAAATCTCCGTTTTCCCAAACTTGAAGTAAAAAAACTCCCTCTTGACGTCAAATCAAGAATCTCATCCCCAGATGCTATTCCAAATATAATTTTGACGTCATTTGGAGTGAAGTTGACGAATTTCTTCTCTCCTAATTTGAAACTCTGGGTGCCGATTCTAAAACACTTTATGATATCCCTAAGGACAAGGTTTGATTTTCGGATAATTATATCACTGTTGTTATTCAAAGCATTAAACATATTGAAGAATGGTGACTTCTTCAACATTCTCATATGTTTGGGTCCCATTGTTTCTTGCTTCATTAATGACAAACTATCCCCAAGGTTTGACTTATATGTAAAGGCTGTAGCATGCTTGACTTGTTTATCCTTTTTACTTTGTTTCCCTTTCTTTGATGATGTCTTGCTAGCTTTTTTTTTTTTTTTTTTTTGGCTTCTTTGCAGCTTGTTTTACTTTTGTCATCTATTAGAAAAAAAATGAAACAGATTCTCAAAAATAACTGAGAACTTATACATAAAAATACCAAAACAATCGAGATCTTACACATAGAACACAACAATAACTGAAAATAATTGAGAACTTTCACTTAATAAGTGAGTTTAACAGAATATAATTGAGAACTTATAATGCTTCATACTGAAATCTGTGTGAAGTAGACAATCTGTGACACAATATTACACCAAAGTTCCACAACACCAAACCTAGGCAAATCAAGGCAACACACTTAGCCTATGCCATCATTATTATGATATCAATGGTTCTTTGTGCATGATAATGCGTGAGATCATCACATCATACAAACTTCAATGTGGAAACAGTGTCTAAATTTACATTAAAATTGAGAAAACAACTGAGAACTTATACATAAAAGACACTAATAAATAACAAAATCACTAAAAACACCAAAACAAGCTTTCACTCATAAAACAATTTAGAATTCATAAAAACTATTGAGAACTTACTAGTTCTCATTTTTTTATATGAAGAAACCAGACTTTTCCTCGTAGAAGCTGAGAAAACAATTGAGAACTTATAAAAACAATTGATGAATTCATAATAATTATTGAGAACTTACTAGTTCTCAATTGTTTTTATGAGAAAACCAGACTTTTCCTCATAAAAACTGAGAAAACAATTGAGAACTTATAACTACAAAAGTAAAAAAATGATTTTAACAACAAATAGCTGAGAAAAAACTGATAAAATTTGAGAACTTATACACAATATTAAACAAATACTCTTACATTTGTGACCAAAATACATTTTAAAACAAAATAACTTAGAAAACAACTGAGAACTTAATTTTTAGCAAACATGTGAACAAGGTCATAGATTTTCATTCTTATTTTTTTTTTGAAAAATTAGTGCTAAACGGAGTTATAAACTAAAAAAAAAAATAAAATTAGAAAATAATTGAGAAATTAGTAGTTGTAATAAGTTAGAAACTAAAAATAAACTAGGTCTAGTCATTTCTCACTAATATTTGAAATTTTATTCACAAAAACACTCGAAACATAAAAAGTATACTTCCAATAATTGAGAACATGTAACATTTCAAATTATCTAAATACCAAAAAAAAATACTAAGAATCCTATGAAATCTGAAAAAAAAATAAAAAAATCCAGAGAACTTAATTTTTTTGAGAGTTTATGCATTACCTTTTGGTTGATGATGAAGAAATTTTGACGAAAATATGAATTTTCTAAGTTTCAACAATGGCGGTTTTTAAAGAGAGAGAGAGAGAGAGAGAGAGAGAGAGAGAGAGAGAGAGAGAGGTAGAGAGAGAAGGTCCAGAAAGCACCTTTTGGTATTTGACGGTTGAGAAGGTAATAATAATGTTCACCCACGTTACCGAACACATGGCGTGTAATTAAGCAATGGCAAAATTGTAATATAAGCGAAAGGGCAGGGACACGCGTGTCATTTGAACGCCAGGGACTATTTGGTTAAGCGAACTACAATGTATCCTAGGAGGTAGTATTGCTTTGTTAGAGGGATTATATGCTAAATCCCTCTAAAATATTATGTATCCTAAATAGCCGCAATCAATTTATTTATGAATATGATGACGAAAAAAGAATTACTGAAAGAAAGGAAATCAATTTAGTATTTCTGTTTCAAAATAAATGCCCAAAATAAATAAATTTACTTGGATCGGATCAAGAGCAAATTTGATTTTAAAAAAAATATTCATTTAAAAACAAAACAGAGGAAGTATTTAGTTTAAACACTTTCATATACTACCTCCGTCCCACTCGAAAAGTTACAAAATTTTATTTTGAGTGTCCCATTTAAAAGACACACTCTCAAAATGAAAACTTTTTAATATTTCTTTATTCATGGGACCCACCTGTCATAATTACAATAACTATCCACTTACTATTTCTAACCCACATTCTTTCTTCTAACTCACTTTCCATACTCACAACATTTATTATGCTATACACTTTTCTTAATTTCTGTGCAAAGTATAATTTATGCCTTTTCAGATGGTACCAAGGGAGTATGAATTTACAAATTCGATGAAAAAGCATTAAAAAACGTTCTAAAATTACAATTTTTTTTTTCGTATAACATAGTAAAGTTTGTAGTCACTCTGAAATGTAATTGAACAGTATAAATCGAGATACGAACATGGGCTTGTCCGGGTCAGACCCAAGTGGATTGGGCTATAAACATAATCCATCTCCATAGAGGACGAGGTGCCTTCCTCGGCCTTGATGTTACCAATAGGGCTTTCTATGTTACTTATTCTTTTCCCGGCTCATCGTAGACTGAGAGGTCATGAATGACGAGGAGAGAAAAGTTCACACCTCGTCATATGATCATAAGACGAGGAGACAAAATCATTCACCTCGGCATACCTTCATGTTGAAAGGTCTCCATATGACGAGGAGACAAATTTATGCATCTCGGCCTACCTACAAATGACGAGATAAGGAAATTACTCTTCTCGGCTTATCGGCAAGCAGTTATCACAATCCTAGTCAAAAAAGGATTTAGCAGTTACAATCTTATCAGAATTGTAATCACCTCCTACAATTCAGATCAAATAAGGACTTTCTAACAGATATAATCCTCCTAGGATTATACCTTATCTCTTTACAGTTCAAGTTCAACATGAATTCTGTCAATCCATCCTTATAAATACAAGCCATATATCACATTATTTGGTACGTTACTTTTTATATTCCGAAACTCTGTCAATTTAGTTTCTCACCACAAAACCGTGAACTTATTCTCACGCCGGAGGGCCTTCGCCTGTGAAGCCCCGGCTTAGTTTACGTGTTTTGTCTTATTTTCAGGTTAAGCAATCGCCGGAGCAAATGATCGCTTGGATTTAGGCTGATTTGACAATTTTGACATCATCAGTAATATAAATTAAATATATATATGCACAATTTGTCTTTGTTTTTTCTTTAAATAGTCTTAAAATGACAGTTAGACTTCACTATTTTTTTTGTTTTAAGATTTATTTTAGGAGTATATTTAAAAATAATTATTACGTCACTACTAATATTACGTTTAGAGAAATATTTAAAATTTTATGTTATATACTTAATGATTGTTGAGACAGAAATTAATGAATTTCAATTTAAGTGTTTTTTTTTTTGGAAAGTCTCCATAATAACAATGTCAAAATATGTGTGATTGATTTTCTCCAACCACCATCTTTACTATCCAATTGTATCTTTATTTATTGTTTGTATTCCATTTTGAAATTAAGATTTGTTATTTTGAAAAGTTAACACAATTATTTCTAAAATAAGTTACCAAAGTTATTGTGTTACAAGATTTGAAAAAAAAAAAAAAATTCTATGTAAAAGAAAATGTGATAAAAAGGAAATAAATGATATGGATCGTTACTAAAAATCAGTGTTCTAAAAGATCCCGCCTAAGGGCACTTAGGCTCCGCCTATACGCTAGGCCCCTCTCCAACGCCTAGTTTTAAGCCCCGCCTAGGTCCCGACTAATCCCGACTAGTCCCCGCCTAGGCGTTAGGCCCGGCTCCCCGCCTAGCATCCGCCTAGCGCTTTTTAGAACCTTGCTAAAAATACGCATTATTGAAGAAAATAGAAGAAAGTAATTGACAATTTCAATTTATATGAACGAAGATATTTGAGTTGAAATAAAAAAGAAAGGAGATAATTACCCTTTACTAAAAGTTTTTGTAATTTTTACCCTTCCAATTTGGATGAACAAGTTTACTTTGAAAATTAATGAGTTTTAAAATGTTACTCCCTCCGTTTCAAAATGTTTGTCCCATTTGACTTTCTTGTTGACCTTTGACCACAAATTTATGAGAGATTAATCATGTTCATGAAATTCTAAAAGAAGTTGTTGATAATATTATTAATGGTGAATCATTAGGAATTTTTAGAATTTCATGAACATAATTAAATTGTCATATATTTGTGGTCAAAGTTCAACAAAAAAGTCAAATGGGACAAACATTTTGGGACGGAGAGAGTATTTTTTTTTTTTTTGTTACTTTCAAAATTCAAAATAAAAATGACTAAAATGGTGTGATGTGTGTTTTTATGCTTAATAATGAAATATTTTGAAAGTAATAATTGTTACCTTATTTTTTTGGGATTTATTTAGTAATTGAGGTAATAATTGATAAACATATTTTTGTGGATAGATGGGTCAACAAATATGTAAAGAGATAAGTTTTTATTTTTTTTTCATAAAAATATATTAAAAATACACTTTTGTTGGAAAATATAATTTTTATTCAATGTTTGTTATACAAAACAATTTTTTTTTGAATGTTCAACTACTAATATGAAGAAATAAAAGTATCACCGTGATATCGCGAGTGTACTGCTAGTTTCTGAACATTTTAAGGTTTTCACAATCATTAAAATTACTATCCATTTCAAAATTATAAATGTTCATTATATTATTAAACAATTAAATATTCATTTATGAAATGGATATTATCAATTGAACCTTGAAAATGGATTTTTTTTTTCAAATAATACATTTAAAAAAAAATGTAGCAAAATATAAACTTTTGCAAGCTATGTACAAAAGTAATCACTTTTTTGTTGAAAATGGCATTAGGAGTCACGGTTTTAACCAAAGTCGGCATTGCAACTGCCATTTTTTTTTTTTTTTGCATGAAACTGGCACTGCCATTGTAGGGAAATATAAGGTCTTGATCTTGATACTAAGGCCGGATATGTAATTGAATCGTGTATAGTATAATCCACTTTTCGAATAAAGTATTTTGACCCTTAATGCCCGGGTTATACAAAATCTTTATTGGGATAAGACAATCACGCAATTTATTTTCTAGGCAAAGAGAATAAATAAAAAACTTGAGAATTGTTTTGCTTTCGTTATTGTTGTATCACTTGTATGTTATGTGTGTTACAAATGAGATCAAACATCTGTATTTAAACAGATGGAGAGGTATCAGTAAAAGGGTACATTCAAAAGACATGACTTTAGCCAAGCAATGTGTCTTTTCACTTTGAAAAGACACCTGTTCAGGAATTGCTCGGCCGAGTCAAGGGACTCGCTCGGCCGAGCACATATGTCTAGTGAAATTCTGCCAAGCTGCACGGCCGTGTCTTATGACTCGCAGTAGTGTTGTTCAGCCATACCGCTCGGCCGAGCAAGACACATGCCTCGGCCGAGCAAGACTCTCCAGAAACTTGGCCAATCTGATATGCTCTGCTCGGCCGAGTCAAGGACTCTGCTCGGCCGAGCACATCAACAAAATGTGCTACCCTTTAACTTTTACTTCTTTATCGAGGTTGACTTCGTTTTAGCTCAAACGAGTGTGTGCTCCACACTTTCCCTTACTCGTATCCGAGTCTAATACAAATCACATTGATCTCTTAGTAAATCACCATTACAATAAAATAAGTTGATGATTACAAAATCACCAACAAATCCCCTTCATTTTAGTGTAATCCTTTGATTTACTAAACTTTATAAATAACGAAACAAACAAATGCATAAATGAAAATGTCTTGCGATTGAATTTTCATCTTAGTATAATACACATTTCAAATACTCGAGAATCGGGGTGTCCTAACGATTGAACCCGTCAACTCATATGAATACCTGAAGATACTATACACATAAGTTCAGTACAATTCTCTTTGTTTAACCTTGACACTATTACAAGCCATGTGTCCATATCCAATAGTGAACATATAGGAAGCCAAGTCCTAGCTTCTTGAAGCGGTAAAACTTC
Source organism: Adenophora triphylla var. japonica (assembly GCA_022495995.1). NCBI lineage: Eukaryota > Viridiplantae > Streptophyta > Magnoliopsida > Asterales > Campanulaceae > Adenophora > Adenophora triphylla. The sequence goes on along the minus strand of JAFEMH010000097.1, from coordinate 945,393 downwards.
ATGTCCACATAGGTAGTTCCTTTAATCTTGCACCTGCATTTGCAATTTTTCAAAGGAACTATTAAGAAGATATTCTTCAACCTAACCTTTACTTGCAGGTCTGAACACATACCTTGGGAAAGATAATAACATGTGTTCCAATCCCCAACTGCGAGCTTTTCACACTGAATTCAAGCTTCTAACGTTGTATTAGAAGGGAATTGGGTATCTCACAATTAGAGGATTAAATGGACTTTAATCCCATTCCCATTGCAGACTTATTACCAAGTCTCTGGCTAACCCCTTCGTCAAGTGGTCAGCCAAATCACCGAACAAACTCAACTGATATCACACCATTCATGATTAACTCCCGAATCATACTATGTCTGACACCCAAGTGTCTAGACTTGCCATTATAAATCTGACTATAGGCCCTAGCCAAGGTGGCAACACTATCACAATGGATAGACATTGGTGATATCGGTTTTGACCATAATGGAATCTCATATATCAAGTTCCGAAGCCACTCCGCTTCTTTTCCAGCAGCAGCCAATGCTACAAACTCAGATTCCATTGTAGAATGTGTAATACATGTCTGCTTTTTGGAAGCCCAAGAAATGGCACCTCCAAGCAAGAACACCCAACCACTAGTAGAAGATGAATCTTCTTGGTTGATCCAACTAGCATCTGTGTAACCTTCTAATATAGAAGGATGTCCACTATAACATAAACCATAGTCCATAATACCTTTTAAGTACTTGAACACCCTTGTTATAGCATGCCAATGCTGTCTACTAGGATTACTAGTAAACCTGCTCAATCGTCCAACTGCATAAGCAATATCAGGTCGAGTGCCCGTCATAGCATACATCAAACTGCCTATGGCTTTTGAGTATTCGAGCTGTGACACAGGTTTACCAATGTTTGATACAAGTTTCTCAGTAGGATCCATGGGAGTACTAACTTTAGAACAATTATCAAAATTAAACCTCTTGAGAATTTTCTCAATATAATGAGATTGTGAAATTGCAATTCCCTTGTTCATCCTTTTAATCTTTATACCAAGAATTACGTCGGCTTCTCCCATGTCCTTCATAGAAAACTTTGATGACAAAAACTTCTTAGTTTCATCAACTACATTTTGGTCTGTGCCAAAAATCAACATGTCATCTACAGATAGGCAGACGATTACTCCTTTACCCGATTCATCAAATCTGCTATATACACATTTGTCGGACTGATTTAATACAAAACCATTCGACAAAACAACCTCATCAAATTTTTGATGCCACTGTTTAGGTGCTTGCTTTAGCCCATACAATGACTTAATTAACTTACATACCTTATGCTCATTACCTGGCATAACAAATCCTTCAGGTTGTTTCATATACACTTCTTCTTCCAAATCACCATTTAAGAATGCTGTTTTGACATCCATTTGATGGATTAATAGATTCTGAATAGCTGCCAAAGCTATCAGAAATCTAATAGTAGTGATACGAGCAACCGGTGCATAGGTATCGAAGTATTCGATCCCTTCCTTTTGTCTAAAGCCTTGGATTACCAATCGAGCCTTAAACTTGTCAATAGTTCCATCGACTTTCATCTTCTTTTTGAAGATCCATTTGCACCCCAAAGGTTTACAGCCTGGTGATAAATCAGACAAGATCCATGTATTATTTTCCATAATAGAACCAATCTCATCATCGATTGCTTCTTTCCAAAAAACCAGCATCTCGAGATTTTATAGCTTCATCATAGGTTCTTGGATCCTCCTCTATACTCTAACAGTAAGAGTATTGAGATTCAATTTGATCTCTTGATTCCATAACTAAATATAGTTGAAAATCAGAACCATATGATTTGGCTTTCCTTGCTCTTTTACTTTTACGAGGTTCAGGTGTCTCACTTGGTACCTCAATCAAATGATCATTCATTTGAGATTCAGCCGAAATACTTATCAATTCTTAACTTAATGGTGAATCAATATTCAACCAAAGCAAGTAGATTCACATACTCACAACACATTTTAAATGCGTGGCTATGCATTTGAACAAACTCACAACGCATCTAATGATGGTGGCTATGTTCAAAATGGGATAATCTTACATTAAGAATTGAAAGCCTTTTGAAATATTATATTTTCCACCGAGCATGCCATTATGAAGAATTGATAACAACAGAAGAAGTCATATAAACAGAACTAGGAATTTTATTTAAATTCAACATAAACATCCCATTATTATAATAACCAAATCCTACAAATACACCAGACTTCGAGAAGATATACTTATCGGATTCATACACTTGTTTGTATCCACACTTGTTCAAGACAGGACCAGAAATTAAATTCTTACGAAGTTTTGGTACATACAATACATTAAACAAAGAAATAGTTTTTCCCGAACTGAATTTCAACACCACACTTCTTTTCCTTGAATAGGAGCGGAATGGTCATCACCCATGTAAAGGACAGATCCATCTTCCAATGGTTCATATGTCTTAAACCAACAACGATCTTTACAAACATGAGTTGTGGCACCAGAATCAATCCACCACGCAATAGCATCATCCTGCACATTAAATGCCTCAGAAATTAGAGAAACAGAATTTTTAATAAATCTGTTCCAACTATGTATTAAAATCTGACCTTGGTTTTGAGAATGGTCCTTAGACCTCTTTCCCGAACCACTTGTGCTAGCGCCATTCGTTTTGTTTCCAACACGACAATCCTTCTTAAAGTCATCAATCATATTGACCGAGGGTTCAGCTACTTCTTTTCCTTTGCCTTTGTTATCCTCTTGCGCCCTAAGAGATTCCTCTATGCGCAAGTGACTACCAAGTTGAACCAAAGACAGATCGTCTTTACCATGTTTCAAAGTGTGTTTGAAATCCTTCCAGGAGGGAGGCAACTTATCAATCACACTTGAAACCGATATTGACTCATCCATCTTCAACCCATGTTGTGTATATTGTCCAAGGATTCTAAGGAGTTCATTGAATTGTTCCATGACAGGTCTTGAATCGATCATCTTGTAATTATTAAAATTACTCACAAGGAACTTCTTACTAGAAGCATCCTCTGCCATGTACTTGGATTCAAGAGAATCCCATAACTCTTTAGCAGATTCCTCATTTTGATAGATGTCAAATAGAGAATCAGACATACCGTTTAATATGTGTCCTCTGCAGATGTAGTCATCATTTTCCCACTTCGATCTACGTCTGATTGCTTCCAAGTTGTCATCTTCAAGCAATTCCGGAATAGGGATAGATAGAACATACACCACTTTTAACGTTGTTAAAAGGAAATGCATCTTCTTTTGCCAACGTCTGAAATCTTGCCCTTCAAACTTGTCTAGCTTTCCAAACTTTGTCGTCATCTCCTTCAAAGTACTTCCACCAGCCATGAGTATCACCAAATACTTTATTCGTTTGTAGGGGAAATATAGGGTCTCTTGATCTTGATACTAAGGCCGAATATGTGATTGAATCGTGTATAATCCACTTTCCGAATAAAGTATTTCGACCCTTAATGCCTGGGTTACACAAAATCTTTATTGGGATAAGACAATCATGCAATTTGTTTTCTAGGCAAAGAGAACAAATCAAAAACTTGAGAATTGTTTTGATTTCGTTATTGTTGTATCACTTGTATGTTATGTGTGTTACAAATGTGATCAAACATCTATATTTAAACAGATGGAGAGGTATCAGTAAAAGGGTACATTCAAAAGACATGACTTTAGCCAAGCAATGTGTCTTTTCACTTTGAAAAGGCACTGCTCAGAACCGCCTGGCCGAGTCAAGGGACTCGCTCGGCCGATCACATATGTCTAGTGAAATTACGCTGCCGCACGGCCGTGTCTTATGAATCGCACGCAGCCAGTGTTGTTCATCTTGCTCGCCGAGCAAGGCACATGCCTCGGCCGAGCAAGACTCTCCGAAACTTGGCCAATTCGATATTCTCTCGCTCTAGAGCACATCAACAAAATGTGCTACCCTTTAACTTTTACTTCTTTATCGAGGTTGACTTCGTTTTAGCTCAAACGAGTGTGTACTCCACACTTTCCCTTACTCGTATCCGAGTCTAATACGAATCACATTGGTCTCTTAGTAAATCACCATTACAATAAAATAAGTTGATGATTACAAAATCACCAACAGCCATTGTCCTTTTTTTTGGGAGAGTATGCCAATATGATCTTAATGAGGTGCGGGGCATATCCCCTTCAAAAGAAGCTGATCCTCTTCTTGCGACTTTTGGCATAGCGAGCCCCAGTGGGGGCTTGCACGACGGGCTATTAGCTCAGTGGGTAGAGCGCGCCCCTAATATCGACCTATCAAAGCAGGAAGATGTGAGCGGGCGGACAGGTATAAGATTGACCTTTCTATATTCTGTATAGTAGACTTTGGCTTTCGTTCCTAAGGGCTCATGAATGGTCTTTGGTTCCGAAAAAAATTAAATATGTGAAAATATTTTCAATATTTACGGAAAAAAGAAAAAATAAAAGAAAACGGTAGTTGCAGTGCCGATTTTGGTTAAAATAGTGACTCTCAGTGCCATTTTCACCAAAAAGTAGCTACTTTGATATATAGTTTATAAAAGTGTGTATTTGATACATTTTTTAAAAAGGTATATTTGCAAAAATATCTTGAAGCTGGGCCGATATTTTTTGACAGCAAAGACCTATTTTTTTATTCATTCATAAAAATAATCTTGTGTCACCCAACAAAAATAGATGGAATCTTTTATAAATATGAGAAGAAGAGGAAATCCAACATCGGTCTCAACCAGCACAAAATTTGAAAGGTGAGTGAAGAAGACAAACAAAATTCATGTGCTTCTATATTGGTCCCCATCCTCTACCTAATATTTTTTCTCTTATGTCTAGCTGTAATCTTTTTATTTTTGGACTATTCAAATATGGACTATCAAATCATTTCTATCATTTTTGCGTACCATGTTGTACAGTGGCTTGGATCAGAATTTTTCTTTTTTTTAGGGGTGAATATAGTAAATTCGAAAATTGCAAATTGTCAATTTGTAAACATTATAAAAGTCAATGTGGGGGGGGGGGAGGAAATGAACCCTACTCAACAAGCATATTTCCGCCCATGATGTTGTATACCACAAATAATAAAACGATTATAAATTATTAAAGCTGCCATCATTATTATGTCATGAGTAATGCATATCTGTTGAATCATTATTAAAGCTGCCATCATTATTATGTCATGAGTAATACATATATGTTGAATCATTAGTGACACATAACTTAATATACACAAAAATAATAAAGGAAATTTGTAAAAAATAGGATCTCCATTCAACTAGATTTTCCTGGTTAAAGACATTGGCGAAACACTAGGCAAGGCAGAGGGTTATTTGATCCCTTTTGTCTTTTAAAGATTAACATTTTAACATCTTCAAAATTAGATATTTTATCTTTAAGCACTAAAAATAATAATAATAAAAAAATTGATTTTCTCACTCTTCTTGAGAAAAAAAGAAACTGACACTGTTATAATATTGACCCCTTTAAAATTAATTGTGTATATTATTTTTTATATATAACACTTTACATTTAAAATAATTCTGACTCCTTAGATTAAAGAGGCATTTACAAAAAACTACTTTAGAAAGATGAAAATTACAAAAAAAAAAAAAAAAAAACACAAAAGTTCGAAATTATAATTTTTATTTTTTTTTGGTTTTTTTATCAGTTTTGATCAAACAACTAATAATTTCAATTATCAGTTGTTCAAACAACTGATAATTTCAGTTATCACTTGTTTACAACTGATAACTGAAATTATCACTTGTTTGAACAACTCGATAATCGAAATTATCGATTGTTTGACCAAAATGATTTAAAAAGTTTTTGTAAAAAAAAAAAAAAGTAGTTTTTGTAATTTCCCATCTTACATGTTTTTTTTGTAAATGTCATCTTTTTGAGTCAGTTTTTTGTAATAAACCCTAGATTAAAATCTTGTCTTTCCCATGAATATGATGATGGCCCTATTTTTCGATTTATTCTGAAATAATTTCTTTATAAAATAATAAATTCAAAATGACTTGCCTTTGAAACTATTGATCAGTATGACCATTTTTTGAAACTCGATACACCATGTAGCGAGTTTAAAAATTCAACCGTTGAAACTCGCTACTACGTGTAGCGAGTTCAGTATAATTAACATAATTAATGTTTAGTTAACTCACTACTTGGTGTGGAGATTTATAAAAGTGAACTCGCTAATTGGTGTATCGAGTTTAAGCGAGATTGGTGATAAGGTTTACAGATTGGGGATTCATTCTTATTTCCATAACCAAACTTCCACAAATTCAAAAAAGTTGAAGAAAAAATCCAAATTTTCACATCATTTGATTTCAGAATTGTTAAAAACTAAGAATCAAGGTAAACCAACATCATCTTAATCATTGTTTTCATTTGTGTTTAGATATATAAATTAAAATTTTTTATTGTGTTTTAGTACATTATATACATAAATGTTAAAATTAGGGTTTTGAAGGTTTTAACACTTTGATTTCGTAATATAGGGTTAAAGATGAACAGGGTCCACTCATTTTCATGTGCAATTGGGCAGGTGATGATGAACAACCAGATGATCCTCATTTTCAGAAAGGGTCGAAATGTGCAATTAGGGCTAATTGTAGATGTAGATACAATGAATTAATTGATGATTTATATAAAAAGATGGGCGTAGATCGGACACAATATGATTTGAAAGTTATTTACATATATCATCATTCCTTTGATAGCGGGATTGGTGAGTACTTTCCTTTTCGTATTTAAGATGATGCGAGTATAGATATAATGTTCGATGTTTTTGCTAAATTTGGGGGGATGAGTAATTTGCAGTTGTATATGGTCGTAAAATTGATTGAAAATCGACGTTATCCTGAGTTTGAAATGTTGGGTTTTATGGGTCCATGCGCAGCGGAATTAGCATCTAAATAACACAAAACCCAAGAGCCCTAAGATCCGTTCTATACAATTAAATTGAATTCCTATGAGATAGAATTAACCAACCTTAATTGCTTTCCGTTCTTGAGCTATCGAACAATCTATCGATGTGATTTTGAATCACAAACTTCCATCTTCAAAAACTTGAAACTTAAGATTAGAACTCCATGCCTTGATCGTCGTACGAGTGAAGACCCTCTAGTAGTATCCACACCTTTGAATGAACCAAGAACAGTTCTTGAGAATTGTTAGATCCTTAAACCCCAGAAAGAATATTGAGAAACCTTTTGTGTGATTTATCTTTTTGGAAATTCGGCTAGGCTATTAGGGTTTACAGACCTCATATTTATACTACGTTAGTATTAGCATTTGTTTCCTAATCGTATTAGGAAACAACCTGTAAGCCGCCTCTGGCAAGATCTGTCGCGCGACCGCTGACAGCCTCTGGGCTAGGTCTGTCGCGCTACGACTTATGCCTGATGAGGAACTCTCAATATTCTTCATTTGGTTTAACCAATTCATTCTAATTGTGTGTGACCCAATATGATTATATTATATTGGCAATGAGCTCGATCATATCGACCCTCATAAAACATAAGCGGACTCTAGCAAGCCATTATGTCTACCCAATTAATATAACGTAAGAGTTCACGTTTCCAATGGTACACTTCCATTTCTCCCTTTGTCTCATGATGTTATATTGAACACAAGTCATGGTCCACGTTAACTTGTATTTGTTCAATGCTTTCTCGATACTGAGTATAATGATAATCCAATCGCATTGGGGTATGGCCATACACTTTCATCATTATCACTCATCGAGGGGCCCAAGCAAAACATCTCTCTTTTGAGGGATAAATTCCATCTTGACTTATCATCCTTCCCATCATGAATCCGATCATGCCAAAGATAGCCTTTATAAATATCGTGTTAAGATATCGTTTGACTAAAATCAAACATAACTTTCATCATATGTAAGGTCATGATAATATCAGGTCTAGGGACTAAATGAAGTGACCATATGAGATTTAATTATGACATTTGACCATGACATAAATCTCATACGGGTCAAGTCCAGTCACTTGTTCTCTAACAAGTACCCATAAATTTAATGTGCATCTCTATGCATATAATCTTCATATGATTATCCATTAACATTTATACTAATTATTCACTTAATAATTAGGGACGGAGATTATTACAAATAAATATGCAAAACATATAATAATCAAATAATAAACTTTTCATATAATAATAAATAATGTCAACATATAAGTCTATCAACTATAGGCCTAGGGCATAACACTAACAGTCTCCCACTTGCACTAGGCCCAATCTTCCATGTATCGAATACCCATGGACCTAACATGACCATCATGCTTAGCTTGCGGGAGAGCCTTAGTTAATGGGTCTGCCACGTTGTCATCAGTGTCTACTCTGCATATCTTTACGTCTTCCCTTTCGCATATCTCTCGGATAATGTGAAAACGTCGAAGTATGTGTTTGGATCTCTGATGTGACCTTGGTTTTTTTGCTTGTACAATGGCACCATTATTGTCACAATAAAGTTCAATAGGATCATTGATACTTGGAATGACTTCCAAATCACTAATGAACTTTTTGATTCAAACAGCTTCCTTAGCTGCATCAGATGCTGCTATGTACTCTTGTAGAATCAGCGACGGTACTTTACTTGGAACTTTTCCAACTGACAGTGCCTCCATTCAGCATAAACAAAAATCCTGTCTGCGATCTGTAATCATCTTTGTCGATTTGGAAGCTAGCATCTGTGTAACCTCTTACAACAAGATCTTCTTCATTCCTCCAAAGACCAAGAATACATCCTTAGTTCTTCATAAGTACTTGAGGATATTCTTGACTGCTATCCAATGTGGTTTGCCGGAATCCGATTGGTACCTAATCGTCATGCTTAGAGCACACGAGACATCGGGTCTAGTACATAACATAGCATACATGATAGACCCAATTGCCGAAGCATATGGAATACCATTCATTCTTTTTTCGCTCATCATTAGTCTTAGGACTTTGAGTCTTGCTAAGAGATACACCATGCAACATTGGTAAGTTTCCTCTTTTAGAATTTTCCATTTGGAATTTTCTAAAAACCTTGTCAATGTAAGTACTTTGACTTAAATCAATCATCCTTTTAGATCTATCTCTATAGATCTTGATACCAAGGATATATGCAGCTTCGCCCATATCTTTCATTGAAAAACACTTTCCCAACCAAGACTTGACAGTCTGTAGTACAGGAATGTCATTCCCAATGAGTAAGATATCATCGACATACAACACTAGAAATAGTGCTACGCTCCCATTAATTTTCTTGTATACACAAGGTTCATCTTCGTTCTTGATAAAGCCAAACTCTTTGATTGCTTCGTCAAAACGTAGATTCCAACTCCTAGAAGCTTGCTTCAATCCATAGATGGATCTTTGCAACTTACACACCTTATTAGAATTTTCTGGACTGACAAAACCTTCAGGTTGTATCATGTATACATCCTCAAGTAACTTCCCATTTAGGAAAGCTGTCTTGACATCCATTTGCCATATCTCATAGTCATAATATGCGGCTATGGCAATTAAAATTCTAATAGACTTGAGCATAGCTACAGGCGAAAAGGTTTCATCATAGTCGATACCATGAATCTGCCAATATCCCTTAGCTACAAGCCTAGCCTTATAGGTGTGCACCTTCCCATCCATGTCGGTCTTTTTCTTGAAGACCCATTTGCACCCTATGGTTTTTACACCTTCGGGTGGATCAATCAAGTTCCAAACTTGGTTATCAGCCATGGATTATAATTCGGACTTCATGGCCTCTTGCCATTTTTTCGAATCAGGAGAAGACATCGCTTCTTGATAGCAAGTAGGTTCATCATTTTCGATTAACTCTAATTCATCACTTTTCGTAACGAGAAATCCATATCTCTCAGGTTCGGATCGTGACCTACCACTTCTGCAAAGGACTTGTGCATCTTGAACCGGTTCCACAACTCCTTGTGAACTTGGTTCAGTTACTACCATTGGTTCAATGTTGTTTTCATGTTCTCGAACTTCTTCGAGATCTATTTTACTCTCACTGGTTCCTTTGCGAAGAAACTCCTTTTCTAAGAAGGTACCAGCAACAAACACTTTGTTCTCTTTTTGGTTGTAGAAATAGTATCCTTTAGTTTCCTTAGGATAACCTACGAAAACACATTTATCAGACATAGGTGCTAGCTTGTCAGAAGTTAACTTCTTGACATATGCATCGCAACCCCAAATCTTCATGAAAGACAAACTGGGTTTTATTCCATGCCACATCTCATATGGGGTCTTTTGAACTGATTTGGTAGGAACTCTGTTTATAGTGAAAGCAACAGTTTCTAGTGCATGTCCCCAAAAGGATAAAGGAAGCTCAACTTGACTCATCATTGAACGAACCATGTCCAACAAAGTTCTATTCCTCCTTTCAGACACATCATTCCATTGTGGTGTTCCGGGTGGAGAGAGTTCTGAAACGATTCCACAACTCTTAAGATGACCGTCAAATTCTTGGCTCAAATATTCGCCACCTCGATCGGATCGAAGTACTTTAATAGTTTTGCCAAGTTGATTTTGCACCTCATTTTGAAATATTCGAAATATCTCAAACGATTCACTTTTATGTTTCATTAGATAAACATATCCAAATCTACTATAATCATCAGTGAATGTTATGAAGTACTGAAATCCTCCCCTAACATTGCTACTCATAGGTCCACATACATCAGTATGTATGAGGCCTAATAAGTCGCCCGCCCTTTCACCAGTTTTGGTAAATGGGTCCTTGGTCATCTTGCCAAGTAAACAAGATTCGCATGTCTCTGAAATTACCCAGATTTCGCGCGCGGCGAAAGGCAGTTGTCTTTCGCGGGGTTGGTGTCTGAGACCTCGCTTTCGGGAAGGAGAGGAGTCGCCACACGATTTTTGTATTTTGAGCCCAAACGTTGAGAAACGGCTATTGATTGAAAAAGGTGTCGTTTTTATTGGTAGCAAAAACTTAGAAAAAGGCTTTGAAAATGGGGTGTCATTTTTATTGGTAGCAAAAACGAGTAAAAAGATTTTTAGTACCAGAGATTGTTAGGTTCGGAGGTCACGTTACGTTTCGGGAAGAGTATGTTGAGATCACCCGAAACGCCTCGTATGACGAGTCTTTCTACCTTTCTCGAAATCGTGTGCGTGTTTGTGTGTTGGCATTTTTGAAATGGGGGCTTGAATGACAATCTTAATCTTGGTTTGAATGTCAAACGTTGATTATGGTTTTGTTTGAAAAGGCGAGCGTTTGAATGACAAACGTCGATTTTGGAAGTTTTTAGGAAAAGTGGCGCGAATGCTGATTTTAACTGTTTATCTTAAGTGTCAAATGTTGACTTTTAAGAAAAGAGCGTTTGAATGTCAAACGTCGGTTTTTTGAGTTTGAAGATGAGCGTTTGGATGCCAAACGTCATTTCGCGTGTTTTGAAAGAGAGTTCGAATGTCGAACTCCGGTTTTGAACCGGGCGTGTCATTGTTAGAATTTTTACGGGAAAAAAACATTAAATGATTTTGAGTGTCAAATGGCGGATTTTAAGTTTGAAGATGAGCGTTCGGATGCAAAACGTCATTTCGCGCATTTTTGAAAGAGAGTTCGAATGTCGAACTCCGGTTTTGAACCGGGCGTGTCATTGTTAGCATTTTTACGGGAAAAAAACATTAAATGAATTTGAGTGTCAAATGGCGGCTTTTAAGTTTGAAGATGAGCGTTCGGATGCCAAACGTCATTTCGCGCGTTTTGAAAGAGAGTTCGAATGTCGAACTCCGGTTTTGAACCGGGCATTACATTGTTCGCATTTTTACGGGAAAAAGGCATTAAATGATATGCGATTGACGAATCGGGTTGCAACTCGGACTTTTGAAAAGTAAATACTATCACGATCCAAACGACTCGGACTTGTAAATGACAGTATTTAAAGTGCGGTATCGATGGAATCAAATGACCCGGAATTGTAAAGTATGATCGACGAGCCAAACAGCTCGGAATTGTAAAGTTGCGTGAAAGTAAATGACGTTCGACGGATCAAACGGTCCGGAATTTGTAAATGACATGAAAGTAAATGACGATCGACGGATCAAACGATCCGGAATTGTAAATGACATAAAAGTAAACGGAACGGGACCGAAACGCCGTTTTAACCCGAGATTACTTCTCTTATGGGAAGAGAAGAGGATCAGGAACTAAAACATATCGGACCCCATTTAGACGATGACGTCTACATTTCAACAACGTCGTCCGAAACGGTTGTAGCGACTGGCGCGTAAACCGAGACAGAACAAGAGTTTTAAAGAGAGAGAGGGAGCTACCTATGGCTAGGGTCGGCTCCTTTGGCTCGGTGGGCGTATACGGGATATGAAAAGGTGTTTGGAACGGTGTTTAAAGGTGGCGGGGGTCGTATTTGATCGAAATATGGAGTTTTCATGCAAAACGAGGTAAAACGGGGCTCGGGAAGGGTGAGAACCAGTTTAGGCCGTGGCTTTTGGGTGAAAGGGAGTAAATTTTTGTTGTTGTAAATGGCTTTGACAGCCTCTGTATTTATAGGTGAAATTCATTATGAGTCCGGACGGACTGAGAGTGAAAACCAGGGGGTTTTGTGAAACTTTGGAAATTGGAGGGACTTACTGGCAATTCTGGATTGTCTGCAAATGAGTCCAGCCGGACTGAGACTGTATACCAGGGGTATTTTAGTCTTTTCTCATTGATTTTTGATTGATGTTGACGAGGGAGCTGCGACATGCATGCCACGTGTCCCTGTGACTCACCAGGTTGTGGAAGTTTGCGCCATTATCCCCGGTTTTGTCCTTTTTTAAAATAACTGTCCGAAAAATGTCCGAAACGCCCCCGGAAAGTGCCGAAAAGTGCATTTTTCAGGGAAAGCCATACTTTTATGTGCAACGACGTGTGTTGAGTACGCTTCGATGTTGGGATGCACGGGGCAGTCCCGGGACGTCTCGTTGACTTGAGAACGGGGAGCTTAACGGGTTCCGGTTAACCTGGAGCGGGCCAGTTAACGGATTCTGGTTAACTTCTTACGGATTTTGACGATCCGGATTTGGGTACTTACAGTTAGCCCCTCAGCGACGTCACTTTCGAAGGAGGTGGGGTCGTTGAAAAAAGATAAGGATCCAAATCGGGGGATGCCTCACTTTGAAAGAGACCTGGGCGGTTAGCTGGCTGGACCCTTAGTGAAAGGATTCCTACGTATCCCGAGCGGGAATCAAGCCGATCGTAGTTCGTAGGTGCAAGGAGCTGCGCGTGGGGACCTTGACCTAAACGAGACTGTTGGGAGGCGTCTAAACCTGAATGAGACCATTGCGAGGCACCTGGACTTGAATGGAGACTATTGTGAGGCGTCTGAACCTGGGATCTCTGAAACCTTCGAGGGCGTGTGGCGCCTCAGACCGGAGTGGCTGAAACATATGAGGGCGTGTGGTGCCTCATACCGGATTTGCTGAACATACGAGGGCGTGTGGCGCCTCAGACCGGATTTGCTGAAACATACGAGGGCGTGTGGCGCCTCAAACCGGATTTGCTGAAACATACGAGGGCGTGTGGCGCCTCAAACCGGATTTGCTGAAACATACGAGGGCGTGTGGCGCCTCAGATCGGAGTTGCGAGGATACATTTATCCTGAGATGAAGACGTTCGTGCCTTGGGTGCTGGGCTTATGATGACTGCCAGGTTTACCTGCCGGGGATAGGGTGGCAATGATGGGAATGGTTGTGTTAAACTGGCGTTATTAACAACATGGAAGGATTGACGTTCTAATGATGGGGTTAGGAACGGGATGCGATCTCGGGAGAGACTGACACATTGCTGGGGAAAAGCTTCCAGAGTTCTGACGGGGTCAGTTAGGAACTGAGGGGATTGATTGACATTTCTTTTTAGACGGATGGTCTTAGGATCCTGCTGGGGAGGAGTGTTCTGGCTTACTGCGATGGCCGAAGAGGGATTGTTGTGCGGGCTTACCTTGATGGCCGCTGAGGTGGGACGATCGGGCTTACGACTGGCGGCCGGAGAGATAAACGTTCACTTGCTGGAGTGAAAAGGTATTCGGACTTACGAAGATGGCCGAAGAGGGATTGTTTTGTGGGCTTACCTTGATGGCCGCTGAGGTGGGACGATCGGGCTTACGATTGGCGGCCGGGGAAGTGAACGATGGTGAAAACCAATAGAAATTTTGATGTCGGGAGACGGAATTGTGACTTGAATGTCCGAAGACGGGATTGAGCGTTTGAATGTCAAACGTCGGTTTGGGGCTGGAATGAGCGTTTGAATGTCAAACGTCAACATGAGATGTAAATGAGCGTTTGAATGTCAAACGTCAACTTGAGACGGAAGTGGGCGTTTGAATGTCAAACGTCGACTTGAGATTTAACGTCTGGAGACGAGCGTTAGTGAAAACTAACTGGGAATTTAACGTCTGAAGACGAGCGTTAGTGAAAACTAACTGAGAATTTAATGTCTGGAGACGAGCGTTAGTGAAAACTAACTGGAAATTTAACGTCTGGAGACGAGCGTTAGTGAAAACTAACTGGGAATTTAACGTCTGGAGACGAGCGTTAGTGAAAACTAACTGAGAATTTAACGTCTAGAGACGAGCGTTAGTGAAAACTAACTGGGAATTTAACGTCTGGAGATGAGCGTTAGTGAAAACTAACTGGGAATTTAATGTCTGGAGACGGGCGTTAGTGAAAACTAACTGGGAATTTAACGTCTGGAGACGGGCGTTAGTGAAAACTAACTGGGAATTTAACGTCTGGAGACGGGCGTTAGTGAAAACTAACTGGGAATTTAACGTCTGGAGACGGGCGTTAGTGAAAACTAACTGAGAATTTAATGTCTGGAGACGAGCGTTAGTGAAAACTAACTGAGAATTTAACGTCTGAAGACGGAATTGTGACTTGAATGTCCGGAGACGGGATTGAGCGTTTGAATGTCAAACGTCGGTTTGGGGCTGGAATGAGCGTTTGAATGTCAAACGTCAACTGGGGATGTAAATGAGCGTTTGAATGTCAAACGTCAACTTGAGACGGAAGTGAGCGTTTGAATGTCAAACGTCAACTTGAGACGGAAGTGAGCGTTTGAATGTCAAACGTCAACTTGAGATTTAACGTCTGGAGACGAGCGTTAGTGAAAACTAACTGGGAATTTAACGTCTGGAGACGAGCGTTAGTGAAAACTAACTGAGAATTTAACGTCTGGAGACGGGCGTTAGTGAAGACTAACTGGGCTTGACCTCGGGGGAGGGGGTGTTAGAAATGTCTAACTTGGGGGAAATTTTACACTTTTGGGGATCAAAAGGGGTAAAATTGAAACTGCGAGAAGTTGAGGGGCCAAAGTGGCAAGGAATCTTTCTGCTGCAGAAAGAGTCCGGCCGGACTGAAATTGAAGTTGACCAGGTTCATTTCAGCGCCAAGGCCGACGCAAAATTGGACCATTCCTCCATTTTTCCAAGCAAAAAAGAGAGAAAAGAGAGGAGAGAAACCATTCCAAATTGTGAGTTTTGCTCAAATTTGCAAGGAAAAATCGACATGGAAGGTGATTTGGGACCAATGGCTCATCATGGAAGGATCGATAACGAAAGAACGCGGTTGGTTCGGACCATTCAAACCACCATTCTTCCATTGAATCGGGCGGAGTTCTACCCGGCTCGGGAGAATCACAAATCCAAAGGAGGGATCGAGAGATAGGTAAACTTCCTTCAAATTCCATTAATTTTAAGAATGTGAATTCTTTAAATGTTAGGAATTTGACTAGAAATGAGTTAGGGATTTTGGAGCCCGAATTGGGGCTTTTGACTTTGCTATGCGCCTTTGTCGAAATTGACTAGAGTGTAGTTCAATTGACACTATGGGTAGATGACATAAAAATTTTGGTTGCAAAATTCCATGCCTAGATGTGTTTTCCGAAATTAAAGTAAGTTTAATTCGGGGCGGAGTAATTTTTTCGAAATGTTCGAGATGATTTGAAAGTTCCGGATTCGACGAAGTTTTCGAAATGTTTTGAAAGTTTCGGATTCGACGGAGTTTTCGAAATGTTTTGAAAGTTCCGGACCGTTAATAATCCAATCGGGATGGAAATATTTTAGGAAAAACAACGGGAACTATATTTGCGTTGCATCATTTTGACATGCGTTCGTGTACTCTGTTGATGTCGCTTCTGTACTTAACGTATTCTTGCCTTGTTCACCTGCAGGGGCGAGGGACAGTTGACGTTCGCAACTTGAAGAGTCGGGGAGCCTTCGAGGCAGTGCGAGCGCTGTGGGAGATATTCCCGGATGAGGCTCGAGACGGAGAGAGGAGTCCACGGCAGCTTGTGGTTGACTCCGATTTGGCTAGTTTTATCAGCGCGGTAGCCGCGGTGGCTGTGACGCAGAGGGCGAGGTCCATGTACGTAGCTCTGAGCGAGTACTGGTGGGACACGACCCACACTTTTCACTTCAGGTGGGGGGAGGCGACTGTGACTCCCTCTGACTTTGCGGCTATCACTGGGTTGCCAACCTAGGGCAACACGCTGGTGTGGGTGGATGGCTATACCCCGGGGCAGTTGTCGGATCTGCTGGGCTTTGATATCACTGATGCCAGGGGCTTAGGTATTCGGTACAGGCCGATGGAGAATCACCTGAGGAGGGGTATTTTTGATTATGGGGAGGGGTCCCCGAGGATGACCGCTGAGCGTCTGGCTCGAGGGTTCTATGGTTCGCGCTGTCAGCGCCTCTGTTTCCTACTTCTGACACATCCTGTCACTTCCCTTTGCTCGGGTCGCTGACAGATTTGGACGCCGTGAGGGGTTCGCATGGGGGAGGTCGGTGGCCGAGCTCTACCATGCCTTGGACAGGTTCTCGTGGGGAGAGGAGAACACCTTGTGCTGCTTCTCATTTGCTTTGGATGTAAGTTCACGTCTTTTTCTCTCCCTTGTCTCATTTCTGTATTCGTATGTATCTGCTCTGTAGCTGACATAACTTTCCATTTGCTTGACAGGTCTGGTGCTTTAAGGTGTTCAGCCCGCAGCGGTGGGAGATTAAGGAGGCGTACCAGTCCTTATTCCCTGCCATGATGTCTTGGCAGAAGGATGCGAAGAAGGCGGTGTCATCGAGGGAGGGCACTCGGCTGACGTACGAGGAGGTGTCTCAGGCCCTGAGCCGAGAGTTCTCCGAGCGGATCCAGCTGACTTGGAGGAGCCGGATTCATGTCGACGTGGTCCAGGTTGCTAGTGAGGTCATGCGTCGGTGAAAGCTGCTGGTGGGACTTCACTGCGATGCGATGTATCTCGGGGAGAGGGTGACCCGTCAGCATGGTCCGGGGTCCCTTCCTATGGTGCCGGTGGAACCACCTCTACACATGCAGCATCCTTTGTCGATGCCAATGGAGGAGTTGGAGCGGTATAGACAGGGCGTGTTCTATACCGAGCTTGTCATAGAGGGCGCCGACTATGACACTTTCTTGAGGATGAGGCTGAGGAGCCCGCAGTGCAAAGACAGGAGGGCGAGGGTCCTGGATATCCTCGAGAGCTCCCGCTCCCACGCGCTAGGCTGGCGTATGAGGGCCGGGCGGTTCTCGTGGCGGTTGGTGATTCCTATCCCGGAGGAGGCGAGGCCTCAGTACAGAGTGGACCCCAACGCTTCGATGAGTGCTTTTGATTTTCTGCATTTGATAGTCGTATTCTGCAAATATTGCATCTGTAATGTCTGCTTGTCTTCTGACGACTTTCCTGATTTGCAGGTGTCTGGCCGTACGTACAACCAGGCTGTGAGGCAGTTGGACGGGTGGGCCAACTACGCTAGGAGGCTCTTGGAGTTCCTGCGGTGCAATTCCCGGAGGAGTGCGGCTGTACATGAGCCGAGGCGGTCTAGGCCGAGAGGTTCGTCTGCCTCCATGACTGGTGGAGCGGACTTCGCGCAGGGATTTGGCCAGTTCTCTGGCGAGACGGCAGGGTTCGGAGCTCGTCACTCTTCGCACTCGGGGTACGAACAGGGAGAGTCCTCGAGGGCAGAAGGAGCGGAGGTGGCCTTTTGCGTATTCCCGCCTGGAGGAATTTGGAGAGTACCTGTCCTCGGTGGACCCGGCTGCTGCGGGGCAGTACATCGAGTGCTCGGATGACGAGCAGGACTCTGAGTAGTCTTCTTTTGATGTTTTTAGACAAAATGTGTGTATTGTCCAAAATAATTTGACTTGTATTTGAAAAGGCGCCCTTGAGGCGGAACCTGTACTTTGCACATTTATTTAGTGATTACCTTCTTCCATTTTCGGCAAATAAGCAAGTAGGTTGATCAAAAATAAATAAAATGAAATATGCACAAAAAATTGAACTGGTCAAAATTTATGCCTATATGCACTGATATTTAATTAATTGCACTGTTGCACGAGCCCGGGGCGGAAGTGGTGTTGGCAGTGGTTGATTGAAACCATGGGAGCACGCAGATTCAAGAAAGCATGAACAGGGCTTGGTTTGGAATTGTTTCCAATTTGAGAGCAGCTGGCTGCAGAGTTGACCCAGTCAACTGCAGAAAGAGTCCTGCCGGACTGAGAATGAGTTTTCAGAATCTTTTAAATTGCAGTTTCAGCTTTGCAATTTGTAAGAAACTGCGCGTTTGCTTTGATCCATTAGCTGAATTTCTCTCAAATTCCTAACGTTTCCTTCACTTTTTTCATGGCTCGATTTCCTAAGCTATCGTCTCGGATGCAAGAGCGATACTTGGACAATTTCCAGTCGTGGGTGTGATTATCCCCGATCCGATTTGGGCCCGCCAACTTGGAGTTTCCAAGTGACTAATGAACTCGAGTCAATCTAGCGGACTTTAATGTTCAAACTGAGTCGCCACGCCATTTTAGTTTAGGGCCAAAACTTTGAAAAAGCCCGTAAAAGAGAAAAAGGGTTCGGAGGTCACGTTACACTCCGGGAAGAACGATTAGCACGTTCACCCGAAATGCCTCGTAGACGAGTCTTCCAAATTTGAAACAATTTGTGTGTGTGTGTGTTTTGCAAAGGGGTTTGACCAAACAAAGGATTTTCTGGGAATAAACAGTTTGACTGGACTGGACTGGGATTAATCAAAACAGTGTGCTTCTGTGAGTGAAAAGGAACTGGAAACAAAAAATATCTGCCAGTGACATTTCTGTCCGCGCGGGTTGAGATGAGGCTCAATCTTATCCGCGCGGATAAGACAGTGATTTTTCCATTTTTGCATTTTTCCAGTCTGATTCTGTAATTTCCAGAAAGTTAACTGGATTTACAGAATCAGAACTGGAGTGACAACAGAAAATGTAAGGTAAAGGGATCTTTGAATTTTGCATCCATGCTTGTTCCCACTTTCTTTAGGCTTTGATTAGTAATCACTAAACATGATTAATAGTGATATACTAGATCAAGACATCATGAGGGTACATTAGGACTTAGGAGCATTTCATTTGCTTGGGATGGGGGGTTTGACATATAAATAAAAGGTGTTTAAGATAAAGATTAATACATGAAAATGGAATTTAGGTTAAAAAGTGTATCAACTTTAGAGTGGATCTCTAAGGTGGTCATTAAGATGACCATCCTTGAGATCTTTAAACTCCATGTATCAACTACACCTTTTGTTAACCTATAAACCTTAGTGATCTTCATCCATGGAAATTGTTCCAAGGTGGAGATCTTAGGCTTTAATAGAGTATTATCACAAGAAAATAAGATATTGACCACTAAGATGATCACCATGGAGATTAAGTTCCAAGATGACCATGCTTAGGTCAAAATGATACAAGTGCTAGTAAGAAAAGGGGACATAAAGATTAACATAAATGTAAAGATTTAGATCTTTGTGGAAGATCATCCATGGAGATGAACTCCATGGAGACCTTCCTAGATCCAAGGACAAAGAGAGAGTAAGCTTAACAAGTAACAATTAAGTAACAAGAGAAACAAGATTTAATAAGTAGTTAAGCAAGATTTATAATAAGCAAAGTGAGATAACAATATTACTTCATATTAAACATGAGATGAATGCTTAAAGATGAGAGATTAAGGTAAGGAGAAGGAGGGTTTACCAATGGTTGTACCCTATCTTCTTTGGTTTGTGTTTAGGGCTTGAAGATTATCAAGGTTTATGTGTGGATTTGTGTTTAGGTTTAGTGTTTGGATGAGTGTTTGTGGTTGTGTTTAGGCTGTTTTCTGGAGTAATTTCGACAATGTAACAGTAGAGTCGAAAA
The DNA here is from genome assembly GCA_022495995.1 of Adenophora triphylla var. japonica. Lineage (NCBI taxonomy): Eukaryota > Viridiplantae > Streptophyta > Magnoliopsida > Asterales > Campanulaceae > Adenophora > Adenophora triphylla. The sequence continues at coordinate 925,150 of JAFEMH010000097.1, read as the reverse complement.
GAGATCCTCCCAAACTGAGAGAGAAGGGCTCTATTTATAGGCTGGGTTAGGGTTCAACCTTGTCCGCGCGGATAAGGGTGAGGGGCTCATTTCTGTCCGCGCGGATGAGAGAGAAGGCGTGCCTTACTTTTCAGAAAAGCAGTTTTGGCTGTTTGCACTAATTCAAACTGGTCAACTTTCTTGGAGGTCACTCTTTCCAATGAGATCCAGTCCATATTTATTGTTCCCTTAAGGTCCTTCCTTGCTTAAAAACCCTCAGAAAGTGACCAAAATGCCTTAAATGTTTATTCGATGTGAAAATCATTAAATTGGGCTAAAGGAGTGTTGGTGGTTCAGATTAGGACACTTACAGTAGCCCCTCGGCGATGGTACTTCCGGGGGAAATGGGGTCGTCGATAAAAGTAAGGTCCCAATCACAGCTGGGGAGAAGAGGATAACCATTTTGGTCTGATGGCTGAGCCTATGGTAGGCTACCTACGTATCCTTAAGAGGAATCAAGCCGGTCGTAGTTTGGGTCTTTCGACTATCTTCAAACGTCGACCTTAGAGTGACTATTTTAGGGTGTCAACCTAGTAATAATTTCGGTTTGTCGAATCAGAAGATGATTGTGGTTAATGATTGCGTTTTATCGAATCAGAAGGCGATTGCGGTTTATTGAATCAGAAGACGATTGCGGTTTATCAAATCAAAAGGTGACTGCGGTTTATCGAATCAGAAGACGATTGCGGTTTATCGAATCGAAATGTGATTGCGGTTTATCGAATCAGAAGGTGATTGCGGTTTAACGAATCAGAAGGTGATTGCGGTTTATCGAATCAGAAGGTGATTGCGGTTTATCGAATCAGAAGACGATTGCGGTTTATCAAATCGAAAGGTGATTGCGGTTTATCGCTTTCCTCGTATTTTGTCTGCGATCTTTTGTGTCGAAACTATCTTCTTTTGATGATTTGTTGGATCGAAACAGTCTTCTTTCGTGTTTCGCCGTATCGGTAACGTGTGGCTGTTTCAAACCGAAGTGATAGCGTTTAGGTGCCTCAAGCCTTAGTGATAGCGTTTAGGTGCCTCAAGCCTTAGCGAATGATGATCCGGAGGTATCAGCCTAATGAGGACTTACCGTTTTGAAACGGTCTCCTTTGACGGTTTGTATCCTTACGTTGAGGATGGACTCTGTGGGGATAGACAGTCTTTTGGTGGACTTTGTTTGAAGGGATCGGACTTACGTTTGCTGCCGTAGATGGAAACGAGGAAAGAAACGGGATTCCGTTAGCTTTTGTCGGAGAAATCGGGCTTACGTTTTACTGCCGTAGATGGAAACGAAGAAAGAAATGGGATTCCGTTAGCTTTCGTCGGAGAAACCGGGCTTACATTTTACTGTCGTAGATGGAAACGAGGAAAGAAACGGGATTCCGTTAGCTTTCGTCGAAGAAATCGGGCTTACATTTTACTGCCGTAGATGGAAACGAGGAAAGAAACGGGATTCCGTTAGCTTTTGTCGGAGAAATCAGGATTACGTTTTACTGCCGTAGATGGAAACGATGAAAGAAACGGGATTCCGTTAGCTTTCGTCGAAGAAATCGGGCTTACGTTTTACTGTCATAGATGGAAACGAGGAAAGAAACGGGATTCCGTTAACTTTCGTCGGAGAAATCGGGCTTACGTTTTACTGCCGTAGATGGAAACGAGGAAAGAAACGGGATTCCGTTAGCTTTCGTTGGGGAAATCGGGCTTACGTTTTACTGCCGTAGAGTTCTTTTGAAAGGGGACTAACTTGGGTCAACTTTGGTTATCCTTAGTTAAATCCTGGATCAGTTTGCAAAGTTCTGGAATTTTAAAGGGCAAAACAGGGATTTAACCCTTCAATCCTATCCGCGCGGGCAAGGATGACGAGGCGTCAGGCCCTAAAAGGCCGTAGCCTTTTCTTCTTCCTCTTTCACCTTCCTGTTTACAAATAACAAGAGAGAGAGAGAGAGAGAGAGAGAGAGAGAGAGAGAGAGAGGACGCCATTGTTGCTCCAAAAGCTTCGAAATCCTTTGATTTTCTTCAATTTGTGAGTCATGGAGCAAGGGGAAGGAGCCATCCAAGGTCAAGGACGCGACCCAATAGCAGAAAAGAGACTGGAGCATGTGAGGATGCGGAGGCATTATTCACTCTCGCAATCGATGGTGGAGGAATCGTACCCCGATATGTGGCAACACTGGTCTACTGATCCCGATCTTCGCACGGTATATTTTGAATCCTTCTGATCCTGTTTGTTTTTGTCGATTTTTGTTCTAACTGTCATCGTGCTAAAAATAGGATTTTAATTTTAGAAAAATTAGAAAATCCATATTCCTGCGACTGAAATCCGAAATTAATGATTTGCATGCTTTGTTGAGTATACGGGTAATTTAAATATGCATTTTGTTTGAAACAAGAATTGGCGATTTGCCATTTTTGAAAAATGAGGTCACGGGAATTTGCCGGATCCGGAACGGACCTTTGCATGTGGGATTTTTGCAATGAGATGATGTTTTTACGAATGAGATGAATGGACGTAAAGAATTGTTCATGCGTGCCATTTTGTGAAAATAGGATTTTGTGTGAAAACTGTGTGAGAACTTCATGAAATGGGACGGAATTTTGTTTATGTTGATTTCCTGTCATTGACATGTCCCTTTATGAATGAATGAATGTTAAAGAGTGGTTGTAATTGCTAAAATCTCAAAGTTTTGTCTTTTGTGCAAGAAAAGTGGGGTTGAGTTCATCATATGCCGTCATGCTGTCGAAATTCCTTCAAGACTTTATGCTTATGATGCTTGTATATGCTTTTACATACAAATGTAATTATTTATTGAAATTTTGTTCTTCAATTGCAGGGTGGTGATCGATTCGTACAGGACCAGCTGAATAAACTGAAGACCCGGGGATCGGTCGAGGCAGTGATTAGCCTGTGGGACCAGCTTCCGATTTTGGACAGAGGAGGGCTGATGAGTCCGAGACAGATTGTGATTGACACGGGGTTGTATGAGTTTGTCGAGTGTCTGAGGGGGTTGGTCAAGTTACCAAAGAGTAAGGGGTTGACCTTTACCCTGGCAGAGCACTGGTGGGATGTGACCCGCACTTTCCATTTTTTCTGGGGGGAGGCTACAGTCACGCCGTCTGATTATGCTGCGATTACGGGTCTGTCCTTTAAGGGGCACAGTATCGAGTGGCGGGACAGTTATACTGACCGAGAGTTGCAAGATCTTCTTGGTTTTGTCCCCAGTCCTAAGAAGGGGATGGGGATGGAGTATGCGGTGATCCACGGGAAGATCGTGGAGAGTATAGCGAGATATGAAGGTGGTGATGAGAGGGTATCGGCTGAGCAGGTTGCCCGGTCTTTTTTGTGGTTTGCTTTCTCGAGTACCCTGTTTGGGCATGCCGAGGGGACGGCGATGTTTGCTTTGTTGAGGACTTTGACTGATGTTGAGAGAGCCGGAGAGGTGGCTTGAGGGGAGGCTGGGCTAGCGAAGCTTTATTTTGCTCTTGACAGGTATAGCCGGAAGGCTGTGAGTTCTCTCACGTGCTTCGAGTTCCCACTGGAGGTATAAGCTTCTGCTCTGTTCTTTCCTTATACACGTATCGTTTCTTTTCGAGCTTAACTGATGTAATCTTCTCCTTTCGCAGGTGTGGGCTTTGGAGTTCTTTCGCTGCACGATGTGGCAGCAGCCGGAGGAGCACGTCGGGGCGTACCCGGCTATGCTTTCCTGGACCCGGGCGAGTGCTAGGGTGAAGAGGGGTGCTCGGGGACACACGACTCTCAAGTATAAGGAGTGTCGGTCCCTAGTGAGAGCGGAGACGGAGGCGGGGATTCAGTTCTACCCCTGGAGTCGCTTTGATGTTGAGAAGCTGAAGGGAGCTGAGAGGTGGACGGTGGACAGGAGGATTTTGAGGGGGCTGTCTTGTGATGTCTATTATTTGGGGGACATGGTAAAACGCCAGCATGGCTAAGGCGCGGGTTTGTTGGCACCGATGGAGCCTCCTGCCGATATGTTGAGTTCGACCGAGGGTTCAGAGACTTGGGCTTACTACAGGGGTGGCCAGCACTTCTCTGGGTTTGTGACGGATGAGTCGTATCCAGTATTTGTGATGAGGAGGCTGAGGATGCCTCAAGTGCTTGAGAGAGAGGGGATCCCGGTTGTGCGGCTCCCTCGGTCGGACTTTTCATATGTCCAAGATGGGATTAGGATGAGGGTGCACATTCCCCTCCCTGAGAGGACTCCCCGAGCTTTTCGGCCTCGTCCGGATATGAGGGTATGCCTCTCTATTGTTTCTGTCTTTTTGGTCTTATTATTTTTTTATCTTTTCTTTTTGTTGCTTCGGCTATTTCTGATGCCTTTGTTTTTGTGCAGTTCCCGGCCGCGGTCGTTGACAAGCTGATGCGACAGGTCATTGGGGCCAAGAGATTCATCAGGCGGCTCGTCACCCGTGGGGCCGCTCGGGGCAGAGAAAGACGGGCACAGCCGGCGCCTGCAGAGCAAGAGCCCTTTCATACGCCATCCAGAGAGCCTACTCCTTCCGAGCATTCCACGGATATTCCCATTTCTCCTTTTATGGATTCCAGCAGGGAGTTGCCTTCAGACCACGTCATTCTTGGAGATTTGCATGGTCCAAGGCACATTTGGCACCAGGGGGGGTCATCTTCGCAGGGCCGAGGATCCGATGCGTTTACGTTTGGATATGATTTCTTTGCGGATCTAGGCCTACCCTATCATGGTGTACGGACTGATCCGGATGAGACTCTTTCTGGGGATGAAGAGGATGATCCAGAGCCTGAGGCGGTCATGACTGCGGAGGGGACAGACGCGAGTCGCAAGAGGGCCCGAGGCAAGGCGACAGCTTCTGGTGGTTCCGATGATTGATTTTGGGGTTGTGCCTGTTTGGACAGATACACTTTATGTTTCATGCATACTTTCTCCCTTCTCTTCTTTTTTTTTTTGGAATGTAATAACCTAGGATTATTGTTACTATCGTTTTTTTTTATTATTTATCATGCATATGGATGCGATGTTGCACGAGCCCGGTTTTGTGGCGAGGATGTGGATGTTTAGTATATGAATGGTTCTGGGCAGGTTTTGTGCAGGTTTCGAGCGGCTGAGATGAAATATTCCTCCGCGGTGCAGCAGTTGAAACTGCTGCAGATTTTTTTCTGGTGGGAATTGTAAGTGCTTCAATTTGAGCTTGTTAGTATTTTCGTTAGAAAATTAACAAAAGTTATAACATTTCTAACATTTCCTAACAATCCTAACTTTTCTAACAAAGTGAGGGGAAAATGGGCATTGTTATTTGAGGATAAACCAAGAAAGGAATCCTAAAAAGCAAAAGAAATAAGAAAAACCAAAAATAGAAATTGCTGGAAACAAAAACTGGCTGATTAATTTGAATTTTGAAAAGATTATTCCTTGTGTCCAAAGCCTGGAGCTGCATTTAATGAACAAAGGCACGCCGCAGTCCCGTCCGCGCGGATGGGTTTGTAATTTTCGAGGGCTATAAATTTAGCCCTCCGATCCTAAAAAAAAAAAAAGAGGAGAGGAACACAATTCACAGTTGCACCTTGGCGAAAATACTTGAGAAAATAGTGAGAATTCCCTTGAATTGTCACTCTTTTCTCTTGATTATCTTCCCAAATCTCACTCACTCACCATCATATTCAAAGCCTCAAACACTCATACATTCAAGCCAAAGCCCCAAAATACAAAGAAGATAGGTATAACCTCCCTCTTCTTACCCTAAATCTCTCATCCATGCATGCATTTTCAAGCTACAAAATGTAGTTCATTCATCTTATTGTCTTAGATCCAAGAAGATCACCATGGAAGTTCATCTCCATGGATGATCTTTTACAAGGATCAACATTTTCTTCAATGTGTTCTTACTTACTTGCAAATGCATTTTCAAAACCCTAAAAACCATTTTCAAGCATCAAATCTCATTTTCAAAGGATAAAATTCCCCTTCCCAAGCAAATGAAGTGCTTAGTCCTAATGTATCCCAAGGATGGTTTGGTATAGTTGATTCACCACTAAAATGTCAAGTGATCACTAACCAAAACCTAGGGAAATGGGGACAAGCATGGATGCAAAAAACCCCCTTTTAAATCATTTTTCCTTTCTTGAGAAGTTGCTGTCCAGTAGCAATTTTCCAAGACCCCAGTCCATTGTCTTAATTTTTGGACACAGATAAACTTGAATTTGGTATTGACTACAAAACACTTTTTTGTATCCAACATCCAGATATTTCCAGACATATTTTTATTTTATTTTTTGGGTGAGTAAAACTCCTCTTTTCAAATTTTCTTTTAGAGGCCAGTTCATCAGATTCTGGAAATCCAGATTGCATATCTGAGATTTCCAGAAGGTTTTGACCCCTCAAATCTTCTCCAAAATGGAAAATTCCTTCACACAAATCTTATCTAAGGTGTCTGGAACAACTTTCATTCTCTAAGTTTATCCAGATTATGAAGTTTTAAGACCCTTGAATCCATTTCAAAATCAAAGGTTCACTGCCTTTTTCATTCTGGCAGAAGTGACTCTCGACTTCAAAAGGTCTTTTGAGTACCAAATCTCAACCCAAAAATCTTCCAAAAAATCATGGGATCAGTTTAAAGTCTTAAAAAGACATCCCAATTTTTACTTTTCTGAGTTTCAACTTATTTTTGGCCAAAACACACACACACACACACAAATGATTTTCAGCTTGGAAGACTCGTTTTACGAGGCATTCCGGGTGCACACTAACGTCCTTCCCGGCGTGTAACATGACCTCCGAACCTAAATCTCTAATCTCGGGCATTTTTCAAAGTTTTGGCCCTTAAAACAAAAATGGCGTGGCGACTCCGTTCTTTTTCCGGTTTTATTTGGTTTTTTCAAAGAAACGCAAAAAATCGAATTTTTCCCGCGAGAAATTTTAGGTGGCACATCATCACAGTGGCGACTCCGCTGGGGACTAGCTTTTTCTAAAAAAAAAAAATGATATTTGGTATATTGGTGGAAACCATTAAACTTCCCGTTATCGCCTCCTAACACGAGTCGGGGATAAATTGTGGTTTAACAATCCCACGTACCGGTATCACCGTTTTCAAAAAAAAAAAGAAAAATCTTTTGAGGGTCAAGCTTCCGTCCCGGCTTTAAAAATCATTTGTTGTGTGTGTTGATTTTTGCACATTTTCGTGTTGTTTTGGCCGCCTCAGGAAAAGTCAAAATTTTGACTGTCGGAATCATGTCCCTAATTGTCGGAATTCTTGTGCTTATGTGCTTATGTGTTCATCAAATTTCAAAAAAAAAATTTCAAAAAAAAAATTCAAAAAAAAAAGATTTTCAAAAAAAAAAAGAAAATTTTCAAAAAAAAAATCATGCATCATATTTTTAAGACACATAAAAAATTTCTATTTTACTTAGAAAAAGAAGATAGACGGCTTGCACACTACGCGCACGTGACCTTACACTGCACACTACGTCCCTAACCCGGGGAAATCCTTGTCGCGGCCCGTTTGGTCTTATTACGCCTCTCGGTGCAAGCACAGGACTACCCAAACATCCCATGGAGCCTCGTGTCGACCATGCACTTGTCCGTGACACACTTTGTCCGAGACCCGGTTGGTTTTTAGTTTGGTCTGTGTCATGCCCTGTCTGTGTATAGACCTTTCCTTTCAAGCCTTTGTCGGCATACCGACTCGATATCTTTCGGGACCCTAATCGCCGAAGCTCCGCCGGTTTTCCGCCGCAGACTTTGACCAAGATATTGACCGGCGCCTTGACTTCGGCTCGATCGGCACAAATTATACACCGACTCCCAAAGATTGACACCGAGTCATCAAGGATTAATGATTATTCCATGCCTAATTACGGCTTAATTGATGACAAGTCAAGATCAATCGTGGACATTTATCACCCAAATCATGCCGACTTTTTTGTCGAGCCCTGACATGATCTTGACTTTGACGTCCGCCTTTGTCCGTAATTTGCATCGAATGCTCGTTAAGACTCGATTACCCGCCGACTTTTAGGATCGTTTTCTTTCGGTCGGTGGGACCCGCTTGCCCTATAGGACCCTCGCCCGGGCCGCCCACCCCGGGAGGTCGAAATACAGTGGAATACGAGGGCTTATAGACGTAGTGACGGGCCCACCGATCCAGATCCAGAGTAGCTTGCGAAAAGAAGAGCAATCTTTTCCAACCGATTAGGTTAATAAAACATGTTTTAAGTAAACGTGAACAAATAACCGCATGTTGCATGAGCCCAAAGCCCAAACACCTACCCTCCTTCATTCCTGCATATCTCGAACCCTCGTGCCTTTTCCCCCGCAGCCTCCTCACAAAGGTTGGTTCTGACACCGGTCATCGCTTTGATTAGTTGGGAAGAGTCAAGCGCGCCATCGCCTTCGCCGTTTGTTCCGACTCCGGTTTCGTAATGTCTCGCACGCCCGGTAATGATGGGGACAACGTCACTCCGCCTCCCGGACCCCTCGCACGTAACAACAAAGGGAATCGCTAGCGTAACGTATGAGGTTACGACAGAAGCACAAATAAATAGCCTTATGGAGGCTATTAAGAGCCACGCGGTTTGGCCGCCACCCTCAATCCCGACGGCACCTTCACCGTGGAAGAAGACGAGGATGCCAACCCCACTCTCGCCGCCCCGACTACACCAGATGCCACCACCCACCTCCTATGGTGCCACTACCGTAACCCATGCTCCTTGGTCTTCGGGTCGGCCCGCCTCCCCAACCACGCATCACCGGATCCATGCAGCCCGACGGCACAAACCGCTCACAGCTCCTCGGTGGGACAAAGCCAAGCACGGAATGTCTTCTCATGGTTGGGGTTATCTCGGAATGCCCCAACAAATTGGAATGCCACCTCGCTCGGAACCGATCAATCCGGACCTTCACAAAGAACACCACAGCTCGAATGCCGCCACAACTTGGTTCTCGGGGCCAGAGCCCCTCCTCGTAATAATACTAGTTCACCGCTCCTCACACAAATCCGTTCCTCACTCGACTTCTATGGGTTACCAAGCCTCCATCCCGTGTCATCCGAATCACCAGACCGCAGTAGCACTCCCCGGGTTATACACCCTCGCCTCAACCGGGCCATGCATTTCAACATGTGAGGACAAGAAATTTCGCACCTAAGCCTACTTATGGGCCCCACTGAAATCCAAGCTATCCGGCTACAGCAGATCGCCTCCACCCACCTTGCCGCTTGAAAATCAACGCAGCCGCAAGGTTCTATCCCTTTGCCCAAGCTCCTACTCATGCTCCCTGCAGTAACTCGGCCAAGGACGTTTTCACCTACATCCCGGATCGGCCGTTCCTCTCCACCCGCCCGCCGCCGCTGGTAGCTCCTCTCTAGCACAGCCCACTAGCTTGAATGCCATGGCTCCGCCACAAGACCCTCATCTGGCCTGGTTCATGGAACAACACAAAGAAATGAAAGCGCAGATCGCTGAGTTGACCGCTAAGAAATCCGCCTTCCGGCCTACGGACCCGGACTCCATTGTTCCTCTGCCCCACAAATTCGTGATGCCTAATCTGGATCTCTTTGATGGGACTGCATGCCCGAAAACCCATCTCGGACACATATACCTTGGCAATGAAGGCCAAAGGGTGCACCAATCGCCAGCTAGCCGACTATTTCGCCTATCCTTGAAGTCCAAAGGCCTTAAAGTGGTTCTTCCGTTTGAAACCCGAAGCCGTGGCTACATGGGACCAGATTACCAATGCTTTCACAGAGAAATATAAGGCCAACTTGGAGTGGGAAACAAATAGGGTTGACCTACAAACAACAAAGGCAAATGTCCCCGATGAGAATGTTGGGGACTTTTACAAGCGGTGGAATTCGAAACTCGCCGAAATGGCCATCCCTCCTTCCGAAGAGGAACAACCGGACATCTTCCGCCATGTTCGAAACCGCATCCGAGAGCCTCCTCAGCCACTTCCCGTACTGCACTTACGGCCACGGTTAACTCCGCAGCCTAAGTTTGAAAAGGCTTACAATCGCAACCTGGCCGCCGCACTCCGCTACGTATATCGGGCTCCTCCCGCAAACACCGCTTCGCTCCCGCTAAAAGCAAAGAAATGATTAATTATATGGGGACAGAATGTAATAACACAACTCCTGTTGCTCCCGTAAAACCAAATGAGCCTGCACCACGGGTCATGAACCTCGAAAACTTTGGAATGCCTCTCGAATGACATCTTTAGGGACTCGGTGAAAGAAGGCTTGCCGCGGCCTTTGGAGAATTTCCAACCCAGAATCCGAATGCTCCCGTGGATACTACAAAGTATTGTGCTTTTCATCAAGCTCATGGACATCTAATGCATAATTGCTTCACTTTGAAGAAGGCAATCCAGGGGCTAATAGAGCAAGGAAAGTTGGAAGGCCCCGAAGGGCCTAATACGCCAAAAATCCTCTCGCCAAGGAACCATAATCGTGTAAATATGATTGAATGCGGAGAATCTTCGCATGCCCAGAAGATGCCGATGAAGGTCCCCAAATACCCGTGGCCAACCTCGTCGAGGATCCCGAATTCGGATTCCCCTCGCCTTGAGGATATCGAACGAATCAACCCATCTTGGTCTCATGTCGTAGACTCCTTGCAAGAATACGAGGCCCGCTATTTCTCGGATAAAGGGAAGGCCGATACCGAAGAAGCTGGGCTGTTCCGGCCAAAACATGAGAGGACCATTTACACAAGATGGTTAGAACAATCAAGAAGAATTGAACAAGAAAGCTTCAGCGGGCGCCTCGTATCGGGACTTATTAGCAAAGAAGCCGAAGAACATCTCGGAGCTAGTACACTTCGCAAATTGGCTATTGGAGAAGTCGAATACGATCCCGAAGGCAAGTGAAACCGAAGAATCGAGGAGGAAGAATCCTTCTACATTCTCGCCCGGTGTCAAATACGTGCCACCCTCTCACTCTTCCCCCGCAGCTTCGGGAGGAGAAGCTGAGTCACAATGACCACTTCCTGGAATGGGAGCATATGACAATTTCTGCGGCTGCACGCACCCATATTCCCCTAACGGGTTTGATCGGCGTTCCCTCTCAGCCAAAATCCCGATAGTATGGGAAGATGATTCCGACGACAGCGATGACAATGATGATGACGAGATCGAAGAGTCAACTGAGGCCCCGGATCCGAAATCATTATGGAACAATCATGCCGGAAATGAGCCCATGGGAGCCAGGCACAATGGCTGGTTATCAGCAAGCGACGACGAAGACACTTCGGAAGACGAATATGAGACCGAGGACATGAAGGCCATGAAGTTTCCTGGGTCTGAACACGTGGACGTCTTAGAATTCAACACTACCTACCATGCTTTAGGGAAAGGGTTTTCAGGCGTCCGATCCAGGCTGATAGTCGAAGATCTGATAGAGAGAGGGAAATTAAATCCCATCCGCCCAAATGAGAAAATAACCATGGTCAGATCAAATCCGCCCGAAAGCAAAGTAACGATCCTTGTCAGGGTTACCCAAGAAGAGGTCACCTTCCCAGAATGTATGTCAGCTTTTAGAGAAGTCCTAGAAACTGGCATGATACCGGATGTACCTCCCACGCAAAGTGCTATAATCACCTCCAGCTCCGAGTATTACAGAAAGGAACCAGAATGGTTGCACTATACCGGGGATGAGATCGGAAAGCCGCCGAGTCCCGACAATAGCGACTCTTGTTGTATGATAACCATGAGCAAGGCAGACTATGGGAGCGAATCGGAGGACGCCCTAGCTCTGTGGGCCATCCAAGGGGCAACAACACAACCCCAGACTCAAAAGCCTGTGACCTGGGAAGCAGTTATAAGGGCCGCCCAGGAAGGAGCCAAGACCACCCTCACCGTTGCTAGACTCCGTCGTAACCAGGGCCAATAGCCAAAAAGGCTCCCCGTTGACATTGGCAGCCTCTTTGAAGAAATCCACCAAGAGACAACCGAGGAGGAAGTTAACCCGTTGACCCGATCCGGCGATCTTCCAAGGAAATCCCAAGGCGTATAAGAAGGCCACGATCAAGCACCGAAAGAAGATCGCCGCCCTACGCTAAGACACCAAACCTGCACTCGAAAAGAGGATCCCGTGCTCACCCAAATTGAAGGCATACGTGCCAACATTTCCTCTCGGTCTCTACTCACTTCGTCCTATCCCCATAAGCCGAAGCCGGAAGAAAGCCCGGCTCGCACTCTAGTGCCTATTGATGCTACTCCCGATGACGTGGTACAGCTTGATTGGAAATATCCACTACGGGAACATAATCACTTTCACAGACCTTGATCTCCCTCAATTTGGAGCCGGTCACAACGAGCCTCTCTTCATCACGCCCAGTTGGATGAACGACGCCTCCCGAGTTTTGGTGGACAATGGGTCCGGAATGAATATCCTCCCGGCAAAGATCATGAGCCTCGCTCGAAATCAAGACTACAGATTTAAAGCCTTCTTCCCTCACGCCAAGGCTTATGACTCGACATCCCGAGCGCCCCTGAGTTGCTACTTTGGACCTCTCGGTTCGGCAAGAAATTGATACCTGTGGAATTCCAGGTTATCGACATCCCAATCACTTTCAATGCCCCCGCCGGGAAGACCTCGCTCCATCAAGTCAAAGGGGTCGCTTCAAGCCTCCACCAAAGGTGTGAAATTCGCCTCTGATGGGGATTTGACAACCATCTACGGAGATTTAGTCACTTTAGAGGGCACAGATACGGGTGGAATACCTATTCTGAAATCAAACATGATGAGGACGGCCTCATGCCGACAAGCTTCACGCCGAGCCTCCTAAGGCCCAAGTGTGCAACGTTGATCCGACTTGGCCACCCGGATAAAATCCTCCTGGCCCCGAAAATGATGAGAAGGATGAGCTACCCGCCCGGCTTAGGTCCGGGTAAGCGCCAACAAGGAATCCACAAGCTCATCGAGGTGAAAGGACAAAAACTCGCCACGGCCCGGGATATGAGACCTCCTCGGTGGACACCGCAAAAGGAAAAGGATTTGGAGCTATCACAGAAGGGTCCCTGGCCGACGACCCTAAATCTCTCCCTTTCGCCCTAATTTGGCCGACTACTTTGTAAAGGGTCCCACACAACCGGGTAACATCACAGAGCCCACTCCTACTGTAAGGATGGCTAAAGCTACAGGATAGCCTCAACAAGTTCGTGGGAGCCAAAGCTAACCCGGTCCGTAGAATGTTCTTGGACCTACCCAAGATACCCTGAGCTACCACTACCATGAAGAGTGAGTATACCTTCGTGAGGCGTGCCTCGACTCGGTAGAACAGCCTCGAGAAGCTTACTACCACAACCCCGATTGCCCAGAAGATCCGAAGCCCGAGTTCGAATTGACAAGCACTCAAAAGCTAAGGCCACGGAATTTCTCGATGATCGGGATGGTCCGGTTATGCAAAGAATTGTTCGAAGAAGAAGTCCAGTGCCGACCCGATTGATCTCGGCTCGGTCCAAGAGATGATAGCAACAATTGAGAAAGGAAAACAAACAAAGACAATTCCCGAGTCATGAGGCCACCAATAGCAAAGCCGCTAAAAATTGGGAAACCTCTCGTGCCCGTCCGCGACCAAGGAGGAAATGATCACCAAACTTGGATTGGTCCCCCGTCCCTTTGTGTCAATCTAGGACAAGTCCTCCCAGCCTCTCATTGTTAAGGTCGAGTCTCTAGGGTCGTCCGACGGCCTTACGCCCGAAGACTACGAGTCCGTAGCAAGCGCCGTATTCCCTTTCGTTTTCAATGAAATGACGAACCTTTCTGAGTATCCCTTGATTGCCACTTTAATCAATGATGAATTAATTAAAAAAAAACATTTAATAATAATTCATCAGATAAAGAAGCAGAAACATCAAGCAACAAAAAAAAATATAATAAATAATAATAAAACAAAAAAAATCTTTAAGCAGGTTGTTCGGAAAGAGGAAAATCGAGCCCAAGCTGCCGAAGAGATTTTGACGAGTGTGAATCTAGAACCGCTGGAAGAGCCTAAAGAGACGCAGTAATTTCTTCGAAGGAACTGAAAAGGATGCCTTACAAAATCCTACAAAATCCTCAATTCAAGGAAAGTAGCCCTCTTCATCAAAGAGAACATCATATGTAGATACGGGTTACCACCGAAATCATCTCGGATAATGGATCCCACTTCGAGGGGAATGCGACAGCCGCCGGCGGAATTCCGAATAACCCGTCACAAGTCATCTCCTTACTGTGCCCCAAACCAACGGAGCCGTCGAGGCAAAGAAACAAGACTTTGGAAAACATCATCCGGAAAATGGCCGTCCAAGGCGAGATTGGCCCGAGAAGTTACACCCGGCACTGGGGCTACGGTAACACGTCCGAACGGCAACCGGGGAAACACCGTTTGCCCTCACATACGGAATGGAAGCCGTACTCCCAATCGAGTGGAAATCCCCTCGCTCCGTGTCTTTGCTGGAAAGCCGATCAACGAGGTCGAATGGCTCCAAAGTCGCCATGATGAATTGGCCCTACTAGATGAGCGCCGATTGAAAGCAATGGAACACATCCGAGCCTACCAAGGAAGAATGGCTAGAGCCTGACAAGAAAGTAAAGCATCGGGAAATCCGAGAAGGCGATCTCGTCTTAAAAGAAAAGCCCCCGGTCCGCATCAACCCGCTTGAAAAATGGGAGCCTCGTATGGGTCGGGCCATATGTCGTCCGTAAGATCTTCTCCTGAGGAGCCATGCAACTTGACCTCGACGGAAATCCCTTTGTACACCCAATGAATGGTGACAAGCCGCGCAGATACTACGCGTAAAACAAAAAAAGAGAAACAAAAAAAAAGAAAAAGAGTGCTAAAAGAGTAATACCCAACTAGGTTGAAAACCCGAAAAGGGCGGCCTAGGTAAAAATAGTGGTTGCACAAAAAAAAAAAAAAAAAAAAAACAAAACAAAAAAACAACAAAAAAAAAAAAAAAAAAAAAAAAAAAAAAAAAAACAAAAAAAGAGTTCACCGTGTTGAACTACGAAGACCCGAGCTCCTCAAAATGAGGGGAACGTAGGCAAATTTTAAAACGGTTCCGGTCTAAAACACAAATAAAAGTCATACTTTGACATCAATACACTGATCGATCGTACCATGAAAGCGTCTCGAAAACTCTAAAGCAATTCAAATATTCATTACAAGTTAAAAGCTTTTTGATGAGTCTAAGCCCGATTCATTCCTACAACCGGCAACCTCGCTAAAAGAAATTAAGATACATAATCAAACTAATGTGTCCGCCATGACAAGAAAGGGATACTGAAACCTCAGAGTCACTCCAAGCCACTCGTAATGGCCTCTCCCCTCTTCTTCCCCTTCGAGTCTTCTTCTTCCGAACAGAAAATGTCGGTGCCTTCCTCCTACCAAGCTCGGTATAGGAACAAGATCTATCAAACCAGCCTATCGTCGTGGCCTTAGTAGCCCTAGCGTCATCTCTCATCTCCCGTAGCCTAGGCCGGTAGCATAGGAGTCCTCCTCTCTTGTCTCTTGACATAAGCCTCATAATCGGTCACCGCGTCTCCGCTCTCGTCATGAGGGTTGGCCCTCGCCTGGCCTCCTCCTCCTGGAAACTCCGATCGGGTCCTCCGCACCCACAATGGCCTCACGCCGCCTCAAAATAGCCATCTCGAGTCTCTCCCAAATGCCTCTCGTACCAATCCAGTACCAAGTGGTCAGAACACCGGTCTCTGACGCCCGAGGATAACCCGAGGAGGAAAGACGTCATACCTCCATGCTCGGGAAAGAAAGGAAAACACCGAAGGATCATCCATAGAAATGAGCCACCACCCCGGTGGCTATATCATCAAAGTCCTCCAAAGGAACCCGCTTCCAAGCCGAATCGTCTCGTAACCAAGGACGGAATATAGAAGCTGGACCGAGAAAGCCCCTAAGCATGACCACATGAGACCCGTCCCCGAAGCACTTTGCGAGTCTCCACCCGCCAACAAGGCACCGACCATCCGATATCTTCTGTCCGGCGACCGCCATCCAACGCTCCCACGAGCCCCGATCATCAAAATCTACATCAACACCTCTCCCGGCAAATGTCCAAGGCTTCGATCATATCGAGTTTCCCGAAGAATCCCCAAGCGCTCCATCGCCCACAAAGTCAAGAGGAACGGGCCGCCCGCGCATATACCGCCTCCCGGGTAGCTAATATCCGAAGAGCATGGAAAGTCTCCCCAAGAATCAAAGGTACAACATCTCTCGCCAGCGACAATGAACGACTACATCCAAGCAGAGATCGATGACAGATCCCAAAGGAATAGACCATGAACAAAGGTGCCAAACATACAAAGTGCAAAGGCATCCCAATAGGCATCATCCAGCAAGCCTAAGCCCCTAAATCTATCGGGGAGACCGGAAATATCAAAATGATCGGGACCACGGATCATACCTTGCGCTTCCTCCGGGGAAAGATGAAGGAGGACGCACACCGTCAACGAAAGAAGCCCCTCCGGCAAAGGAATCGCTATCTCTTCCACCTCCGACCACCAAGCAAGGCCCGAAATTCTTCCACGGTTGGGACCATCTCGTTGAAGGAAAGGCAAAAGACATGCCTTCTAGTATCCCAAAATGAGGAAGAAGCTCTCAAAGCTCATAATCCGGAATCAATTCCTTGAGAGACCATAAGCACTTCACCTTGTATCTTTCTTCAAAGAAGAACCTCCTCTCATGCATGATTTCCCTAGACCAATCCTTTAACTTGTTGAAGAATGACATTTGGGACTCTTGGGACAATTTTGATGGAGCTTTTCTAAAGTTTTCCATGGATTTTCTCTCTTTCTCCCGAAAATAGTCCGCTTGGGACTCGGAGGTTGAAGAGGATATTTGAATTTGAAATAAAGCAAGACCAGTCCGAACCAAAATTAAAGGACAAAGTGTCGATGCAATTCCCTATCCGCGCGGACATAGGATTGCTTTCAAAAAAATCTGCAATGTACCAAGCCGCTACACCAAAAGAGGAATATTCCGTCCGGTTGCTCGAAACCCGTGCAAAAACCCTCCCCAAACCAGTCCATATACCAAACACCCCTTGCAAAAAAAAAAAAACAAGGCTCATGCAACACTGCATTCATACTGCATTGCATTCATAAAATAAAATCCTAAATTATTACATTCCAAAAAAAAAAAGGGAGTGCAAACATAAATAAAATCCTAAATTATTACATCAAAAAAAAAAAAAAAATGTGCACAAGCTGTACAAATCTAAATCTCAATCTCAAATCTCAAAAAAAAAAAAGATAAATCAATCGGAGTCTCCTAGCGCCGATGCGCCCTCGGCCCCTCTTGCGACTCGGCCCGCCTCCTCAGGAGCCCCGAAAATCTCGGGCTCAATCGTCCTCGTCTCCGTAAAAGAGGCTCATCAGGACCAACCGGCACGCTCCGATAGGGCAAGCCGAGATCTCGCGAAAAATCGTATCCGAAGGTGAAGGCGTCGGACTCCTGGACGTACGAAGACGACCCGCCATGTTGCCAAACGTGTCCCTGCCCGTGTGGATCCCCGAGAATGACGTGATCCAAAGGCAACACCGCGCGGGGATCAAGGAGAGGAGACAAAGGAGTCTCTGAGGAAGTCTCCGAGCGAATAGGGAAGCCTCCCGTCCCGACGTGCGCCGCCGTGGTCGCCTCGCTCTAGCCTCGAGGAGCCCCGCAAGCGACCATCCTCCCGATGAATCTCTTGGCCCCGATCACTTGCTTCGTCGCCTTCTCGACGACCACCTCCGAAAACTGCACAAAAGCAAAAGCGTCAAAAAAAAGAGGTGATGCTAAAGATGATGAAACAAAAGAAAGAAAAGAAGGGGAAAAGGTGAAGCCATACCTTCATACCGGACGAGGCCGAAAGCTCGTGGAAGTCGCTCGGCCGAGGGATCTCGCACCCTCAATCGGACCCCATCCTGGATATAGGAAAAATCCGTCCGAGGGTACCGCGGATCCCAAGCCCCTCCCTATCCGTAACCCGAGGCATCCTCGGCCTCCTCAAGACGAATGTCGCATATGGCTTAATCGCCACGAAATCCGAGAAGTGTTGGCCGGCCTCGTAATCATCCCCTAAGCGATGAAACGTAAGACCAGGAGTGCCCCGAGAAAGATAACGGATCCCGTATCTTTCATCAAAATCTTCCCTAGCCAAACGTAAGACCGAGTGCCCGAGAAAGATAACGAGATCCCGTATCTTTCATCAAAATCATCCCCTAGCCAAACGTAAGACCGAGTGCCCCGAGAAAGATAACGAGATCCCGTATCTTTCATCAAAATCATCCCCCTAAGCAAGAAACGTAAGATCGAGTGCCCTCGAGAAAGATAACGAGATCCCGTATCTTTCATCAAAATCTTCCCTAGCCGAACGTAAGACCGATCTCCCGAGAAAGATAACGGATCCCGTATCTTTCATCAAAATCACCGGCTAGCCAAACGTAAGACCGAGTGCCCCGAGAAAGATAACGAGATCCCGTATCTTTCATCAAAATTACCCCGGCGTCAAACGTAAGACCGAGTGCCCCGAGAAAGATAACGGATCCCGTATCTTTCATCAAAAATCAATCTCCCTAGCCAAACGTAAGACCGAGTGCCCCGAGAAAGATAACGGATCCCGTATCTTTCATCAAAAATCAATCTCCTAAGTAGTCCAAACGTAAGACCGAGTGCCCCGAGAAAGATAACGGACCGTATCTTTCATCAAAATTACCCCTGCTAGCCGAACGTAAGACCGATCTCCCCGAGAAAGATAACGGAATCCCGTATCTTTCATCAAAATCATCCCCTGCTAGTCAAACGTAAGACCGAGTGCCCCGAGAAAGATAACGAGATCCCGTATCCTTCATCAAAATTACCCCGGCCGAGTCCAAACGTAAGACCGAGTGCCCCGAGAAAGATAACGAGATCCCGTATCTTTCATCAAAATTACCCCCGGCAGTCAAACGTAAGACCGAGTGCCCCGAGAAAGATAATGGATCCCGTATCTTTCATCAAAAATCAATCTCCGGCAGTCAAACGTAAGACCGAGTGCCCCGAGAAAGATAACGGATCCCGTATCTTTCATAAAAAATCAATCTCCGGCAGTCAAACGTAAGACCGAGTGCCCCGAGAAAGATAACGAGATCCCGTATCTTTCATCAAAATCAATCTCCGGCAGTCAAACGTAAGACCGAGTGCCCCGAGAAAGATAACGAAATCCCGTATCTTTCATCAAAATCATTCCCCGGCAGTAAAACGTAAGACCGAGTGCCCCGAGAAAGATAACGGATCCCGTATCTTTCATCAAAATCTTCCCCGGCAGTCAAACGTAAGACCGATCTCCCCGAGAAAGATAACGAGATCCCGTATCTTTCATCAAAATCATCCAACGGCAGTCAAACGTAAGACCGATTTCCCAGACGAATACGTCTGATTTTCCCCAGCAAAGGCTAACGAAATCCCCAGCAAAGTTAACGGAATCCCAAAAGCCAACGAAATCTCGAGTAAATCTCGAACTACGAAAGGGCTTGATTCCCACTAGGGATACGTAGGTAGCCTATCATTAGGTCCAGCCCCTCGACCAAAACGGTCACCCTCTCCTTCGGCAGCAGACGAAGTCCACCGAAAGGCCATTTCAAATCAAGGTTCGAGGCACCTAAAATGCCATCTCCAAGGTCCGAGGCGCCTAAAAAGCCATCATCATCAAGGTTCGAGGCACCTAAAATGCCATCACCAAGGTTCGAGGCACCTAAAACGCCATCTCCAAGGTTTGAGGCACCTAAGACGCTATCACTAGGAAAGCGATAAATCGCAGTCATCCCCAGCAGAGACCGAAAATGGTCATCCCTATCCCCAGCAGAGCGGATACCCATCAGACCGAAAATGGTCATCTCTTATCCCCAGCAGAGTTTCTTTCCAGCAACCGACTGTAGAACTCGCTCATCAGGTTCGAGGCACCTAAAACGCCATCATCTCCAGGGTCAAAGACCCGAACTACGACTGGCTTGATTCCCATTCGGGATACGTAGGTAGCCTATCGCTAGGTTCAGCCGCCCGATCACTCGATCATCCTGCCAAATATGGAGCCTTACTCTTATCGACGACCCCGCTTCCTTCGAAAGCGCCGTCGCCGAGGGGCTACTGTAAGTGCTCCAATTTGAGCTTGTTAGAATTTTCGTTAGAAAATTAACGAAAGTTATAACATTTCTAACAATTCCTAACAATCCTAACTTTTCTAACAAAGTGAGGGTAAAATGGGCATTGTTATTTAAGGCTAAACCTCAAAAAGAATCTCAAAAAGCAAAACAAAAGAAGAAAACCAAATATAGCAATGGCTGGAAACAAAAAACTGGCTGTTAATTTGAATTTTGAAAAGAAATATTCTTCTTGTCCAAAGCTGGAGCTGCATTTAATGAACAGTGCACGCCAAGCAGTCCCATCCGCGCGGACATCTTTGCAATTTCCAGAGGGCTATAAATTGAGCCCTCCAGTCACAAAAATAGGGAGAAACAACACATTTTGCACCGAACCTCTGGCGAAATATAGAGAGAAAACAGTGAGAATTCACTTGAATTGTCACCATTTTCTCTCCAATCTTTCCCAACTCATACTCATCCACTCACTCTCATATTAAAGCCCTAAACACTCATACACTCAAGCCAAACACTCAAGAACACAAGGAAGATTGGTAAACCCTCCTCCTCCTAACCCTAAATCTCATCCATGCATGCATCTTCAAACTACAAAATGTAGTTCTTTCATCTTCTTGCTCTAGATCTAAGAAGATCACCATGGAAGACCATCTCCATGGATGATCTTCTACAAAGATCAACATTATTTTCAAGTTCTCTTACTTTCTTGCAAAGAAAACTCATTTTCAAAACCCTAAAAACCATTTTCAAGCATAAAATCTCATTTTCAAAGGATAAAAATCCCCTTCCCAAGCAAATGAAATGCTTAGTCCTAATGTACCCCAAGAATGGTTTGGTATAGTTGATTCACCACTAAAATGTCTAGTGATCACTAACCAAAACCTAGGGAAATGGGGACAAGCATGGATGCAAAACCCCCCTTAAAATCATATTTTCTTTCTTTAGAAGTTGCTGTCCAGTAGCAATTTTCTCAGACCTCAGTCCATGGTCTTAATTTTTGGACACAGATAAACTTGGAATTTGGTGTTGACTACAAAACACTTTTTGTAGCCAACATCCAGAGCTTTCCAGACATATTTTTACTTTATTTTTTGGGTGAGTAAAACTCCTCTTTTCAAATTTTCTTTCAGAGGATAGTTCATCAGCTTCTGGGAATCCAGATCTCATATCTGAGGTTTCCAGAAGGTTTTGACCCCTCAAATCTTCTCCAAAATGGAAAATTCCTTCGCACAAACTTTATTTAAGGTGTCTAGAATAACTTTCATTCTCTGAGTTTATCCATATTATGAAGTTTTAAGACCCTTGAATCCATTTCAAAATCAAATGTCCACTGCCTTTTTCATTCTGGCAGAAATGGCTCTCAACTTCAAAAGGTCTTTTGAGTACCAAATCTCAATCCAAAAATCTTCCAAAAAATCATGGGATCAGTTTAAAGTCTTAAAAAGATATCCCAATTTTTACTTTTCTGAATTTCAAC
Organism: Adenophora triphylla var. japonica; assembly: GCA_022495995.1. Lineage (NCBI taxonomy): Eukaryota > Viridiplantae > Streptophyta > Magnoliopsida > Asterales > Campanulaceae > Adenophora > Adenophora triphylla. The sequence continues at coordinate 903,558 of JAFEMH010000097.1, read as the reverse complement.
TTATTTTGGCCAAAACACACACACACACACAAATGATTTTCAGCTTGGAAGACTCGTTTTACGAGGCGCGTCGGGTGCACACTAACGTCCTTCCCGACGCGTAACATGACCTCCGAACCTAAATCTCTGATCTCGGGCTTTTTTCAAAGTTTTGGCCCTCAAAATTAAAATGGCGTGGCGACTCCGTTTTCGTTGATTTTTTCAAACAAAAAATGGGAAAATTTTCGGATACACATTCATCACACCTGGACAATAGAGCTCAAGGCTCATCATCACTTCCAGTTATCAGCCCCAGTGGCAATCGGCCCGTGCCGTCAGTCAAGCTCACTGCCAAAAACGCCGCCAAGGCCAAAGGCACCGACGAAGGAGACAGAACTCCTCACCTTGCTACAAGTCAGATCAGCCTCGGGAATGCCTCCAGCAGCCACCCTGAGAACGTCTGCAAAAGTCCTCCCAGCGAGACAGATCAAGCTTCCGAAGAAAGGAATGACCACCTCAGCATCAACATGCTCAAGTTCGACCCTGCTCCCAGCCATCACGACCACGGATTCAGACATCCCGCCAGCAAGCTGCTAGCTCTGATAGACTTGGCTCTCGAACGAGATCATGAGACCATCAGCCTCGCAGAGTTCAACACCCCCGTTGGTTTGATCAAGCAGATATGGGTAAACTTCTTGGTGACTGAGGTCAAGGAAGGTCGCATGGAATGTCCCAGCACAAATTCATTCGTCAATATAATCCAAGTATTTCCACCATTTGGAGATTTGGATGTGATTATAGTTCTAAACACCAGTCAGACAGCGCGCACCTATAAAGTCTGCTTAGCTCTCGCAAGGAAAGCCCTCCTGGAACTAGCTGCACAAGAAAATCACCTCTGGGACGAAAACAAAGCTTAGAAGACTTACAGGGACCGAGCCCTTAAAGCGTCACAAGCAGTTTCAGACAGCAAGATAGAGGCCACTCTAGACCAGTTCGACCTTAAAGGTTTTGCCCACGACAACTTCCTGGACTACCATCACTTCTCATCAAACCCCCTCTGGCAAGGGAGGGCGGTCAACGGTCCCGATGACCTAGGAGATGGAATGGCACAGCATAAGGAATTCCTATCCAAACAACATAAGGAATACAAGTGCTTATCTCCCCGAGAGAAGCAAGTCCTCTGTGAAAGCGACGACGAAGATGATGAAACTATTCTCTTCCAAGACGGTCGTGAAGTCAACAAAACCGGAATCCCAAGGGTCATGGGAGGATGGGAGCGGATCATTTCTGTTCTCAAATTGAAAGGTCAATTGAAAGAGGAAGGTCTATTAAAAAAGAAGAGAAAGATGGAAATACATCTCCAACAACTGCTCAGGGAGAATCCACAGACTACCGCATTCGTTTACAGAAACGACCAACTGGGGCTAAAACCAGTCACATGGGCAGACGTCCGGGAAGCCGTATACTCACCTTCCAACATACCCGCCACTCAATTAAAGCAGCAGAGAAAGCTCTCCCCGATGGAAGTTTATTTGGACTGCCGCATACAGTTCAAGGAAGCATTGGCTATTTTCACATGGGAAGAAACGCAAGCGCTAACTCTTGACGAAGGCTCTACTGCAAGAGAGTTGATCTGGGCCAAAAGTGGAGGAAAATTAGCAAACCATGACTACTTCATGTCCCAAATCCAGAATGCCATGAGCCTGCTCAGCAAGAAGGAAAGAAGCGCAGTATACCGTGAAGAAATCAAAGAGACCGTTCCCTTGAACCAAGAACTCTCTAACCTCCCCCGGAGGGTCAGCAATACACAGTTCAGTCCTGGCAACCACTGCTGTGCACTGACGTTCGAACAACTTCGGCGAACCATAGACTCCCTCCCTGCGGAGGCACCTAAACCAGTATCTTGGGACAGAATTTGGAAAGTTACCGAAGCCCCCGGGAATACATCTACAGTCAACGAATTGAGGGAGGACATATGGCCTTGTGCTTCGAAAAATCCTCCACTGACTATGGCTCAGCTCAAAGCAACCTGTTCGAAAGGGACCAAGCCCGACGTCAATGTTCTAACCCGATCGGGTCAAATTCATGTGCTACCACCAAAAAGCCGACAGTGCTAGAACCGCAACCCAGCCTGCCCGAAGATATAACTTCTGTGAAAGAGGACCCGATCCTCGCCCAGCTTAAGCAGACCCAGGCGAACATTTCCCTGTGGTCCCTGCTCACATCTTCATACCCTCACAAGCTCAAGCTAGAGGAAAGTTTGGCCCGCACTATGGTCCCCGTGGACGCAACTCCAGAAGAAGTAATTCAGATGATCGGCAACATCCACTATGGAAACATCATCACCTTCACAGACTTAGACCTACCAAAATTTGGGGCTGATCACAATGAGCCACTCTATATCACAATCCAGCTGGACGAGCGTCGCCTTCCCCGTGTACTGGTAGACGGAGGTTCCAGAATGAATGTCTTGCCCGCTAAGATGATGGACCTGTTGTACATCAAGCCCACAGATTTGAAGCCTTCAGTCCACACTGTCAGGGCCTATGACTCCCCGCACAGTTCTCGGGGTTGCTACTCTAAACATCTGGTTCGGCAAGCGAATGATCCCCACCGAATTCCAAGTGTTGGACATTCCCATCACTTTCACAGCCATCCTGGGATGGCCCTGGCTGCATCAAATGAACGGCGTGGCATCCACCCTTCACCAATGTATCAAGTTCATGCAAGGCAACGAGCTCACAACAGTCTACGGCGACAGCGTCACCACTGAGGGGACCAGCACCAACGGCATTCCAGTGTTAGAGATCAAGCATGATGACGATATGGCATTAACTGGATTCACCTTGGAAACTTCCAAGATCCAAATATGCAGCGTGGACCTTCCACTGTTTTGGGACAAAATCCCTCCCGCCATGAAGATGATGAAGCTCATGAACTTCGTCCCGAGACTGGGGCTCGGCAAAAGGTTACAAGGCCAACACCAAGTCATCGAAGTCAAGGACCACACACAGTCCAGGGGCTCGGTTATGTGCCAACACCAGCTGATGTCAAAGAAAACAAGAGGCTCGCCAGCACCAAGGCAGCAGCCCGCAAAAGGGGAACCTCCAACGGCACACACAACCTCCGACCTTACAGTTTCGACCTCGCCCATTACGTCATCAAAGGAACCGACAGCAGAACTGAGGGAACCGACAGCGGAACCGACAGCAGAACTGAGGGAATCAACGGCGAAACCGACAGCAGAACTGAGGGGACCGAAAGTGGAATTGATGAAGATGAGAAAGAAGCAAAGCACAAAGACTACAGAAAGGATGGAAAAGATGGCACAGGACCTCAAGCGTTTCAGAGGACTCAAAGCTAATCTGATAAGGGGAGCATTCCTTGACATCACTGCTCTACCTGGACCAACTGCCACCACAGTTCAGCATGAGTACACATTCAAAGGGATCCCGGACATAAAATAGCAGCTCGAGACACTCTTCATAGGAAACAGATTGTTCAGGTCAGCTGCTGAGGCCACATTCGAGACAGTAACTCCAAAGAAGAAGGAACCAGAATTCATAGAAGATGCTCTCAGTGGACCCGCTCTACAGAGTCTTTTTAAAGAAGTCATGGAGGTACCGAACCTGATTGACCTGGGCTCCGAAAACAGCATGATCGCTATGATCGGGATAGCAGAAGCCAATCCTCTCGACCTCCAAACCCTCACCAAACATCCAGTAATGCCACTAAGAAACTGGGTGACTTTCACCGGACCAAGGTAAAGCCAGACAGAAATGGAAGACAAACTGGTCCTGCACCCACATCTCCCTAAACCTAGTCTCAAACCCTCTGAGTCAGTCATTGTCAAAGTCCAGTCCTCTGAGCCGTCCGACGGCCTCACGTCAGAAGACTATGATAATGTAGCCAAAATGTATTCCCGTTCGTATTAAATGAAAAGTTTGACCTTTCGAATTATCCCCTCATTGCCACTTTAACAGCTGATAAGTTAACAAACAACTTAAAAGACGTTAATAATGACTCACTTGATAAAGAAGCAGACACACTAAATGAACAATACATTAAAGAAGTTCTCAAGCGTGTAGTTGACCAAGAGGACAATCGAGCCCAAGCTGCCGAAGAGGTTATGACTAAAGTGAACCTGTGGTTAGTGCAAGAGCCTAAAGAAACACAAGTGGGCAGTTTCTTCGCCGGTGCAGAAAAAGAATCCCTGATAAATCTCCTCAAAGAATATGTTGTCGTGTTCACCTGGTCATACCAAGACATGCCAGGACTCGACCCCTCAATCGTGGAGCACAGAATCCCTCTGGATCCAGAATCCAAGCCTGTCAAGCAAAAACTGCGCAAGATCAAGCCAGAATGGTCCCTGCAAGTGAATGAAGAAATTGAGAAGATGCTCCGCATCGGTTTCATCAGAGTTATTGAGTACCCAACCTGGCTCTCCAACATCGTGACGGTCACCAAGGCCAATGGAAAGGTCAGATGCTGTGTGGATTTCCGAGATCTCAACAAGGCCAGCCCTAAAGATGATTTCCCTGCCCAACATCGACATGCTAGTCGACACCGCGGCAAATTTCGAAGTGAAATCCTTCATGGATGGTTTTGCTGGATACAATCAGATCAAGATGTCCGAGGAAGATCAAGCCAAAACCGCTTTCACCACTCCATGGGGGACATACTGCTACACGGTTATGCCGTTTGGTTTAAAGAACGCTGGGGCTACCTATCAGCGGGCTGCAATAGCTCTCTTCCATGACATGATTCACAAAGAAATCGAAGTATATGTTGACGACATGATCATCCACTCCAAAGGATAAGACATGCAGCACATGACAAATTTGAGAAAGTTCTTCAACAGACTCAGAAGGCATCCATGAGATTGAACCTTGCAAAGTGCACCTTCGGCGTCAAGCGAGGCAAGGTACTGGGGTACATGGTTATAGAAAGAGGCATCGAAGCTGATCCCAAGAAAATTAAGGCCATCATCAACCTGAAGCCACCGCAGACACTAACAGAAGTGAAAAGTTTCATGGGGAGACTTCAATACATCAGCCGCTTCATCAACCATTTGACCTCTCTCTGCAAGCCAATGTTCAAACTAATGAAGAAAAATGCTGACATCAAATGGGACTACGAATGCTAAACAGCCTTCGAGAAAATCAAGACATACTTGGTGAATCCCCCAATCCTCTGCCCGCCACATGAAGATAAGCCACTCCTCCTGTACCTAACAGTGATTGACACGTCAATTGGGGCTATGTTGGCGCAAGAACAGAAAGATTCCAGAGTTGAGCATGAAATCTACTTCGTAAGCCAAAATCTTCAAGGAAGTGAACTCCGCTACTCAGCATTAGAGAAAACTTGTACCGCCTCGGTATGGGTAGTCGGGTAACTGAAACACTACATGGAGTCACATTCAGTGCTCCTGGTCTCCAAGATGGACCCCGTCAGATATCTCTTCGACAAGCCATCCCTATCAATGAGATTAGCCAAGTGGTCATTCTTCCTGGCTGAATTCGACATCTAATACATGGTAAGAAAATCAACAAAGGGCAGAGTAATGGCAGATCAATTGGTAGACTTCCCAAGCAGTGAACTCAAGGGTCCTGATCCCCAGTTTCAAGATGACGGGATTTTCTCACTCAACAGCGCAAACCGCTGGCAACTCTTCTTCGATGGGGCAGCCAATAAGAAGGAAAATGGTATTGGAATGCTCCTGGTCGATCCTAAAGACGAGCACACTCCCATAGCCATCAAGTTGAATTTTAAAGCAACCAACAATGCAGCAGAGTATGAAGCTTGCGCAGCCGGCCTAGAAGCCGTTCTCGAATGCAACATTTCAGAACTGGAAGTATACGGAGACTCAGCATTGATCATAAATCAAGTGTCCAATAAATGGAAGACAATAAATCCTGGCCTCCAGAAGTACCACACGTACATGGAGGAGCTCATTGCTCAGTTCAAGGACATCTCTTTCCATTATTTGCCAAGAGACAGGAACCGCTTCGCAGACGCCTTGTCCACCCTAGCATCTCTTGTCGAAATTCCCGAAGGGAAATCAGTAAAACCCCTCAAAATAGGCAGACGGAAAACACCCGCCTATTGCTGTGAGATCGAAATTGAACATGAATCGATCGACGAACCCTGGTACAATCAAATCTACCAGTACTACCAAAACGGAGAAGCTTCCTTCACAAATGAAGATGGAAAATACAAAGAAGGGATCAAAGCCAAAACCATGATGGCCCTAAAATGTCTGGCATCCCATTTCATCATTCTGGGGGGGTATGTTGTACAAGAAGTGCCACCAAGGACCACTCCTCCGGTGTGTAAATAAAGAAAAAGGCAGCGAGCTAATGAACGAAGTTCACAATGGAACCTGCGGTCTGCACATGAACGCCAGAGCATTGAACATGAACCGATCGACGAACCCTGGTACAATCAAATCTGCAGAATGGCCCGAGCATTTGATAAGAAAGTCAAGATCCGAGACATCAGAGAAGGCGAATTGATGCTTAAGGAAAAGTCACCTACACAGACCAATCCCCTCAAAAAGTGGGAGCCTACTTGGATAGGCCCGTTCGTGGTACAAAGAATCTTCTCCGGAGGAGCCATGAAGTTAGCAGATTTGGACGAAAACCTTTTCGTTAACCCCGTGAACGGAAGTAAGCTCCACAGATATTTTGTTTGAGGAAGAACACGAGTCAACTCTCCTTCCCCATACACCACCCCTCAGTTAAATCAAAGAGCTAAAAGAGTAATACCCAACTGGATACATTCCCGAAAATGATCCAGGTAAAAAACAGGGTCGCACTTCTTTTGTCATTTTTCACCTAAAGTGTCGAACTACGGTGACCTGAGTCCCTTAGTCCAATTGTAAAAGGGGAACGTAGGCAACCATCATTGGTTCGGTCTCAAAAACAAATAAAATTTCAAATACAACACCAATCGCTTGTGTTTCGAAAAACTCTTAAATTTAACCTACAAATTCATTACGGTTAAAACAATTTTTGATGAGTTCAAGCACGGTCAATTCTTGACTCGCTACACGCTAGCAAAACAACAATAAACACTTAATCAATTTAATGTGTCTGCAATGACAGTGGGTGGATATTTCGGACATCAAGGTCAACCTAGTCCCTCGTACTCGGTTGAAATTACCCGGGTTCGCGCGAGCGAAGCGGTTGTCTTTCGCGGAGGGTTGGTGTTTGAGACCTCGCTTCTTGGGAAGGAATGAGGAGTTGCCACGCGCTTTTTGTATTTTGAGCCCAAACGTTAAGAAACGGCTTTAGTGAAAATGGTGTCGTTTTTATTGGTAGCAAAAACTTAGGAAAAGGCTTTGAAAATAGGGGATCATTTTTATTGGTAGCAAAAATGAGTAAAAAGCTATTTGGTACCAGAGATTGTTAGGTTCGGAGGTCATGTTACGTTTCGAGAAGAGTATTACGAGATCACCCGAAACGCCTCGTATGACGAGTCTTTCTACCTTTCTCGAAATCGTGTGTGTGTGTGTTTTGAAATGGGGGCTTGAATGAAAAGCTTAATCTTGGTTTGAATGTCAAACGTTGATTTGGTGACCTATTTGAAAAGGCGAGCGTTTGAATGACAAACATCGGTTTTGAGACGGAAATGAGCGTTTGCGTGGCAAACGTCGATTTTGAGTTTGAAATGAGCATTTGCGTGGCAAACATCGGTTTTGAGCTTTTTTTAAAGAGAGTTCGAAGTGAGAGTTTGCGTGGCAAACATCGATTTTGAGTTTGAAATGAGCGTTTGCGTGGCAAACGTCGATTTTGAGCTTTTTGAAAGAGAGTTCGAAGGACGAACTCCGGTTTTGAACCGGACATTGCATTGTTAACGATTTTTACGGGAAAAACGTATTAAATGTTTTTTGAATGTCAAAATTCGGCTTTTAGTTTGAAGATGAGCGTTCGGATTCCAAACGTCATTTCGCGCGTTTTGAAAGAGAGTTCGAAGGACGAACTCCGGTTTTAAACCGGGCATTACATTGTTAACGATTTTTACGGGAAAAAGCGTATTAAATGATATGCAATCAACGAATCGGGTTGCGACTCGGACTTTGAAAAGTAAATACTATCACGATCCAAATGGGTCGGACTTGTAAATGATAGTATTTAAATGCGGTATCGACGGAATCGAACGATCCGGAGTTGTAAATGACGATCGACGAGCCAAACGACTCGAAATTGTAAATGACGATCGACGAGCCAAAACGGCTCGGAGTTGTAAATGACGATCGACGAGCCAAAATGGCTCGGAGTTGTAAATGACGGAAAAGTAAATGACAATCGACGGATCGATCGATCCGGAATGGTAAATGACAGAAATTTAAACGGAACGGGGTCGGAACGCCGTTTTAACCCGTGATTACTTCTCTTACGAGAAGAGAAGAGGATCGAGGGGCTAAAATGTATCAGACCCCGTTAGACGGAGGCGTCTACATTTTAATGACGTTGTTCGAAACGGTTGTAGCGACTGGCGCGTAAACCGAGATGAAGCGAGAGATTAGAGAGAGGGAGTTATACCTATGGCTAGGGTCGACTCCTTTGGCTCGGGGGGTGTATACAGGATATGGAAAGTAGTTTGGAACGGTGTTTCGGAGTGGTGAGGGGCGTATTTGATCGAAATACGGAAGTTTCACGCGAATCGAGACGAAACGGGAGCTCGGGAAGGGGTGAAACTCAGTTGGGCCGTGGCTATGGTGAAAATGGAGAGTAAATTTGTTGTGTTTTCTGGCTTTGACAGCCCTTCTATTTATAGGTGAATTTTCAGTAGGAGTCCGGCCGGACTTATCATGAAATCCAGGGGGTTTTGTGGTATTTTGGAATTTTGAGGGACTTGCTGGCAATTTCTGAAAGTCTGCAAAGGGAGTCCGGCCGGACTGAGACTGTATACCAGGGGTATTTTAGTCTTTTGGCCTTGATTTCTGATTGAAAGGTGACTAGAGGGAGGTGGCATGCTTGCCACGTGTCCCATGACTCACCATTTGTGTGGGAGTTCGTTCCCGGGTCCCGTTTTTGTCCGTTTTTAAAATAACAGTCCGAAAAATGTTCGAAACACCCCCGGAAAGTGCCGAAAAGTGCATTTTTTAGGGAAAGCCGTACTTTTACGTGCGATGACATGTGTTAAGTACGCTTCAACGTTGGGATGCTCGGGGCAGTCCCGGGACGTCTCGTTGGCTTAGCAACGGGGAGCTTAACGAGTTCCGGTTAACCTGAAGCGGGCCAGTTAACGAATTTCGGTTAACTTTCTGACGAATTTTGACGATCCAGATTTGGGTACTTACAGTTAGCCCCTCAGCGATGTCTCCTCCGAAGGAGGTGGGGTCATTGAAAAAAGATAAGGATCCAAATCGGGATGCCTTACTTTGGAAGAGACCTGGGCGGTCAGCTAGCTGGACCCTTAACGAAAGGATTCCTACGTATCCCGAGCGGGAATCAAGTCGATCGTAGTTCGTAGGTGCAAGGAGCCGCACGTGGGGACCTTGACCTGAGCGAGACTGTTGGGAGGCGTCTAAACCTGAATGAGACCATTGCGAGGTACCCGGACCTGAATGGAGACTATTGTGAGGTGTCTGAACCTGGGATTCCTGAAACCTTCGAGGGCGTGTGGCGCCTCAAACCGGGGTTACTGATACTTACGAGGGCATGTGGTGCCTCAAATCGGAGTTGCTGGATCATACGAGGGCGTGTGGCGCCTCAAACCGGAGTTGCGAGGATACGTTTATCCTGAGACGAAGGCGTTCGTTCCTTGAATCTTTGAGCTTACGTTGACGCTGTGTTTATCCCGGGGGATAGGCGGCAATGATGGGAACGGTTGAGTTAAACTGGCGTTATTAACAACTCAGAAGGATCGACGTTTCTTCTTTAGAATCCTGCTGGGGATTAGCATTCGGGCTTACCTTGATGGCCGAAGAGGGATTGTTGTGCGGGCTTACCTTGATGGCCGCTGAGGTGGGACGATCGGGCTTACGACTGGCGACCGGGGAGATGAACGATGGTGAAAACCACTAGAAATTTTAACATCGGGAGACGGAAATGTAACTTGAATGTCTGGAGACATGATTGAGCGTTTGAATGTCAAACGTCAATTGAGGATTAAATTTAACGTCTGGAGACGAGCGTTTGAATGTCAAACGTCAATTGAGGATTAAATTTAACGTCTGGAGACGAGCGTTAGTGAAAACTAACTGGGAATTTAACGTCTGGAGACGAGCGTTAGTGAGGACTAACTGAGAATTTAACGTCTGGAGACGAGCGTTAGTGAAAACTAACTGGGAATTTAACGTCTGGAGACGAGCGTTAGTGAAAACTAACTGGGAATTTAACGTCTGGAGATGAGCGTTAGTGAAAACTAACTGGGGATTTATCCTCGGGGGATGGGGTGTTAGAAATGTCTAACTGGGGGAAAATTTTACACTTTTGGGGGCCAAAAGGGGTAAAATTGGAACTGCCAAAAGTTGAGGGGCTAAATTGGAAGGAATCTTTTAAATTGCAGCAAGAGTCCGGCCGGACTTGGACTGAGTTTGACCAGATTCAAAATCAGCTCCAAGTCCGACGCAAACCCATTCCTTTTCCCCTATTAATTCCGACGAGTGAGGAGAGAAAGGAGAGAAAATTTTCGCCCCAAATTGTGAGGTTTGCTCAAATTTGTGAAGGAAAATTGCTATGGAAGGTGATTGGAAACCAATGGCTCGTCATGGAAGGACCGATGACGAAAGAACGCGGTTGGTTCGGACCATTCGAACCAACATTCATCCATTGAATCCGGCGGAGTTCTACCCGGCTAGGGATAAACACAACTCCAAAGGAGGGATCGAGAGACAAGTAAGCTTCCCTCAAATTCCATTAATTTTAAGAATGTGCATTCTTTAAATGTTAGAAATTTGACTAGGAATGAGTTAGGGATTTTGGTGCCCGGATTGGGGCTTTTGACTTGACTATGAACCTTTGTCGAAATTGACTAGGATGTAGTTCAATTGATACTATGGGTAGATGACATAAAAATTTTGGTTGCAAAATTCCATGTCTAGATGCGTTTTCCAAAATTAAAGTAGCTTTAATTCGGGACGGAGTAAATTTTCGAAATGTTCGAAAGAATTTGAAAGTTCCGGCTTCGACAGAGTTTTCGAAGGGTTTTGAAAGTTCCCGATTCGACGGAGTTTTCGAAGGGTTTTGAAAGTTCCGGATTCAACGGAGTTTTCGAAATGCTTTGAAAGTTCCGGATTCGACGGAGTTTTTGAAGGGTTTTGAAAGTTTCGGATTCGACGGAGTTTTCGAAATGCTTTGAAAGTTCCGGATTCGACGGAGTTTTCGAAGGGATGGAAATATATGTTTGGAAATGAATGAGAACCGTATCTGCATTGCATCCTTTTGACATGGGTTCGTGCATTCTGTTGACGTTGCTTTTGTGCTTAATGTATTTCGCTGTGTTCACCTGCAGGGGCGAGGGACGGTTGATGTCCACAACCAGAAGAGTCGAGGAGCCTTTAAGGCAGTGCGAGCGCTGTGGGAGGTATTTCCGGACGATGCTCGAGAGGGAGAGAGGAGTCCACGGCAGCTGGTGCTTGACTCTGGATTAGCTGGGTTTATCAGTGCGGTAGCTGCGTTAGCTACGACGCAGAGGGCCAGGTCCATGTACGTAGCTTTGAGCGAGTACTGGTGGGATACGACCCACACTTTTCATTTCAGATGGGGGGAGGCGACGGTGACTCCCACTGACTTTGCTGCTATCACCGGGTTGCCGACCTATGGCAACACGCTGGTGTGGGTGGATGGTTATACCCCGGTGCTTGTCTGAGCCGCCGGGTTTTGATATTACCGATGCCAGGGGCTTAGGCATTCGGTACAGGCCGATGGAGAGGCATCTGCAGACGGGTATTGAAGATTATTTGGCTGGATCTTTGAGGATGACCGCGGAGCGCCTGGATCGAGGGTTCATTGGTTCGCGTTGTCAGCGACTTTGTTCCCGACTTCTGACACATCCTGTCACTTCCCTCTCGCTCGGGTCGCCGACGCACTTGGATGCCGCGAGGGGTATGCATGGGGAGAGGCCGGACTGGCCGAGCTCTACCATTCCCTAGACAGGTTCTCGCGGGGAGAGGAGAACTTCCTGAGCTGTTTCTCGCTTGCTCTGGATGTAAGTTCACGTCTTTTTCTCTTCCTTTTCTCTTTTATGTACTCGTACGTATCTGCTCTATAGCTGACATAACTTTCTATTTGCTTGACAGGTCTGGTGCTATGAGGTGTTCAAATCCGCAAAGAATGGGACATTAGGGAGGCGTATTGACCCCCTCGTTCCCCGCCACGCCGGTTTCGCGTAAGAGGGCGAAGAAGGCGGTCTCGTCGAGAGTGGGCACTCGATCGACATACGAGGAGGTGTCCCGAGCACCGAACCGGGAGTTCTCTCGAGAGGATCCACTGACCCGGTGGAGTCGATTCCACGCTGTCGCGGTTCAGGTTGCTAGTGAGGTTACGCGGCGGCGGAAGCTCCTGGTGGGACTTCATTGTGATGCTATGTATCTGGGGGAGAGGGTGACCCATCAGCATGGCCCGGGGTCATTTCCGATGGTGCCGGTGGATCCGCCTCTGCGCATGCAGCATCCTCTGTCGATGCCGATGGATGAGTTGGAGAGGTATAGACAGGGCGTGTTCTATACCGAGTACATCATAGCTGGGGCCGACTATGAGACTTTCTTGAGGATGAGGCTGAGGAGCCCACAGGTGCAACACAGGGAGGGCGAGGGCCCCGGATATCCCCGAGATCTCCCGCTCCCACGCGCTAGCCTGGCGTACGAGGGGCTGGAAGGCTCGCGCAGGCGACCGGTGATCCCGCTCCCGGATGAGCCGAGATCTCGGTATAGGGTGGACCCCAACACTTCGGTGAGCATTTTTTGGTTTTCTGCATTTGATAGTAGCATTCTGCAAATGTTACATCTGTAATTTCTGCTTGTCCTTTTGATGACTTTCCTAGTTCACAGGTGTCTGGCCGTACGTACAACGAGGCTATGAGACTGGTGGACGGGTGGGCCGCCTACACTAGGAGGCTCGTGGAGTTCCTGAGATGCAGTTCCCGGAGGAGCGTGGACGTTCGTGAGCCGAGGCCGTCTAGGCCGAGAGGTTCGCCCGCTCCCACTACCGGGTGGGAGGACTTTCAGACAGGATTTGGCCGCTTCGCGGCGGAACAGCTGGGTTTAGAGCTCATCCCTCTTCGCACTCGGGGCACGAGAGGGGAGAGTCCTCGAGTTCGCAGACGCCGAGGAGGCCTTTCGCGTATTCCAGCCTGGAGGAATTCGACGACTTCTTGTTTGCGACGGATCCCAGACTAAGTGAGCAGGCGTCGAGTGCTCGGATGACGAGCAGGTGACTCGAGTAGTCCTCCTTTCTTTTTTTTTTAGACAAAATGTATGTATCGTCCGGAACGATTTGATTTGAACTGTTTTTGAAAAAAGGCGCCCTTGGGGCGGAACCTGTATTTCGCACATCTATTTAGTGATTACCTTCTTTTTATTTTGGCAAATAAGCAAGTAGGTTGATCAAAAAATAAATAAAATGACATATGCATAAAAAATTGAACGGGTCAAAAATTATGCCTATATGCACTGATATTTAATTATTTGCACTGTTGCACGAGCCCGGGGCGGAAGGGATATTGACATTGGTTAAATGAAACCAGGGCAAGATGCAGATTCATAAGGCATGAACAGGGCGTTGCTTTGGAATTGCTTCCAATTTAGGAGCAATGGCCGCAGAGTTGACCAAGTCAATCGCAAGGGGAGTCCTACTGACCGAGAGTGAGTTTTCAGAGTCTTTTAAATTGCAGTTTCAGCTTTGCAATTTGTTAAGAACTACGCATTCACCTCTGATCAGTTAGCTGGATTCTCTCAAATTTCTAAGGTTTCCTTCATTTTCCATGGCTCCCTTTCCTAAGCTATCGTCTCGGATGCAAGAGCGATATTTGGACAATTTCCAGTTGTGGGTACGGAACCACATGAGGCAAAACAAGGGGTTTTTCGAAGGCTGTTACGGGATGAAATCTGTTTGGGCTTTGAAGGAGCTTATGCCAGATTGGGATCTTTTGAGAGCCACGTCTCGTTTCTGGGATGTACGGAGGAATGTGTACAACTTTTCGTACAATGAAATCACTCCTACGTTTGAAGATTTCCGGGCCATTCTGGGAGGACCTGAGACGGAACAGCTAGTTCTTCCGTATGCTGGTGGCATGGCCACTGTTGAGAAGCTAGTGTCTTTGCTTGGTATCTCGGCTGGAGAAGCATACGGGATGCTGATATTGAATACTGATTATGTTGACATTTTGGGGTTGCCCGAAAGATTTGCCGAAGGTGAGGGGAGCGTCTTTGTGTGGGACGCGTTTGCTCTGTGCACGATCTCTACTCTGTTCACGTTCACGTTCACGTCCCTGGATATGTGCCATCACAGTGTACTGGACCTGGTGAGGCAGTGCCGGAGCGGGGGAGACATCGTGCCTTTGGTCTTGGGCGAGACGTTCCTGGGCATAGGTCGGATGGCGATCGGTAGCTGATACATGTGGGGAGGGAGTCCCGCTATGCTTACCATGTGGTTGAGAGAGAGACTGCAGATGGTGCCCGAGGTGCCAATGTCTTGTGACGCTTGGTCCTTTTCTCGATGTCCTCTGGTGATAGGGGCGATCAGGCTGAGCTAGAGCTCTAGATGGCCAGACTTTGCACGCATCACTTGCGATGGTGGGTTCCCCACTGGAAGTTACAGACTTGTCGGACCACTAAGGAGGGTCTATTGGTTGTCAGAGTGCCGGGGCTGTCTTAGACGTCTTTCTACATTCCATCGTTGGTTCTGCGACAAGCACGGGCTTGGAGCAGTGCCATTGACGGGCTTGAGTTATGCCGCTACCTTTGAGGTGGGATCTCTCGCCGATGGAAGATCCTCGATGCTATTGTCGCTCACACGGCTTGTGGCAATACACGTCCTTTCCCGCTGTGGTTCTCTTTCACCGGAGAGGGGCATTGTTCGGTTTACGCAAGATTCGAACCGGTAATGGCAGTATATGTGAGACACAGTATGTCTATTTTGTGGGAGACGGAGTGAGCATTGCTGGGTGCCGATTACCTTGGACAGCTCGGATTTGTGGAGGACCGAAGCGGGGCTAACCCTCGAATCGTACCGGGAACGACATGGCTGGCTATGAGGCCAATGCTGATCGAGAGGCCAATCAAAGCACGGTCATGATAGCTCGAAGCGAGGCGGCTCGAGACAGAGCTAGGGAAAGGGTCATGCGTTGACGGCTATAGGTTTGACGGAGGCATCGGGAAGGGTCCCCGATCCGGGTAGAAGGACTACTGAATATTCCCCGTGAAGGTGAAGAACACTCACGGGGAAAGGGAAGGGGAAGAAGGATGAAGGACCAAGTACGGAAACTAGGTTGACCTCGCCGTCCGTGAGTATCCACCCACTGTCATTGCGCAACACATTAACCGATTAATGTTATATTGTAGTTTTGCTAGCGTGTAGCGAGTCAAGAGTTGACCGTGCTTGAACTCATCAAAGATTGTTTTAACCGTAATGAATTTGTAGGTTAAATGAAAAGAGTTTATCGAAACACAAGCAATTGATGCTTATTGTATTTTTTTTATACCGAACCAATGATGGCTGCCTACGTTCCCCTTTTACAATTGGACTAAGGGGCCCAGATCACCGTAGTTCGACACTTTTAGGTGAATTTGAGAAAAACAAAGACAAAAGAAGTGCGACCCTGTTTTTTACCTGGATCATTAGCGGGAATGTATCAAGTTGGGTATTACTCTTTTAGCACTTTAATTTTACTGAGGGGTGGTGTATGGGGAAGGAGAGTTGACTCGTGCTCTTCCTCAAACGAAGTATCTGCGGAGCTTGCTTCCGTTCACGGGGTTAACGAAAGGGTTCCCGTCCAAGTCTGCTAGCTTCATGGCTCCTCCGGAGAAGATTCTTTGTACCACGAACGGTCCTATCCAGGTAGGCTCCCACTTTCTGAGGGGATTGGTCTGCGTAGGAGGCTTTTCCTTTAGCACTAAGTCGCCTTCTCTGATGTCTCGGATCTTGACTTTCTTGTCGAATGCTCAGGCCATTCTGCTTTGGTAGTCTCGAGTATGCTCCATGGCTTTCAATCTGCGCTCGTCGAGTAGAGTAAGTTCGTCGTGACGGCTCTGTAGCCATTCGACTTCATTGATCCCGTTTTCCAAGAGGACTCAGAGGGATGGAATTTCCAATTCCACGGGCAACATTGCTTCCATTCCGTAGGTAAGTGCGAACGAAGTCTCCCCTGTGGCGGTTCTGACTGATGTTCGGTATCCCCAGAGAGCTAAATGTAGCTTTTCGGGCCAGTCCCGACCTCTGGTGGTCATCTTCCTGATTATCATGGCGAGAGTCTTGTTGGCTGCCTCTACTGCACCATTGGTTTGTGGTCTGTAAGGAGAAGATTTGTGACGTGTGACTCTGAATTCGGTCAGAAGTTGGTCACAATCTCCTTCGAATTGGGTCCCATTGTCGGAGATGATCTCGTTGGGCACTCCATATCGGCATATGATGTTCTCTCGGATGAACTCGGCCACCTTCTTAGAATTCAGTACCTTGTATGATCTGGCTTCTACCCATTTGGTGAAGTAGTCGACTGCGACTAAAATGAACTCGTGACCATTGCTCCCTGGTGGAGTGATCTTGCCGATGACGTCGATTCCCCATGTGGCGAAAGGCCATGGTGTAGTCATGCAATAGAGTTCGTGAGGAGGGATATGATTGAGGTTGGAGAACCATTGACATTTGTCGCAGCTTCGGACGAACAGGATGTAGTCTGTTTCCATTGATATCCAGTAGTATCCCATACGGAGGATGATCTGTGTCAATGCTCGGGCGTTCATGTACGGACCGCAGGTTCCGTTGTGAACTTCGTTCATCAGCTCGCTGGCTTTTTCTTTGTTTAGACACCGAAGGAGTGGCCCTTGGTGGCGCTTCTTGTACAACATACCCCCCAGAATGACGAAATGGGATGCCAGGCGTTTTAAAGCCATCATGTTTTTGGCTTTGATCCCTTCTTTGTATTTTCCATCTTCATTTGTGAAGGAAGCTTCTCCGTTTTGGAGGTACTGGTAAATTTGATTGTACCAGGGTTCGTCGATCGTTTCTTTTTTCATTTCGATCTCACAGCAATAGGCGGGTGTTTCCCGTCTGCCTATTCTGAGGGGTTTTACCGTTTCCCATCAGGAATTTCGACAAGAGAGGCGAGGGTTGCCAGGGCATCTGCGAAGCGGTTCCTGTCTCTTGGCAAATAATGAAAAGAGATGTCCTTGAACTGAGCAATGAGCTCCTCCATGTACGCGTGGTACTTCTGGAGGCCATAATCTACCGTTTTCCATTTGTTGGACACTTGATTGATGATCAATGCTGAGTCTCCGTATACATCCAGTTCTGAGATGTTGCGCTCGAGGGCGGCTTCTAGACCGGCTGCACAAGCTTCATATTCTGCTGCATTGTTGGTTGTTTCAAAATTCATCTTGATGGCTATGGGAGTGTTCTCATCCTTGGGATTGACAAGGAGCATTCCAATACCATTCCCCTTCTTGTTGGCTGCCCCATCGAAGAAGAGTTGCCAGCGGTTTGCGCTGTCGAGTGAAAAGATTCTGTCGTTCTGAAACTGTGGATCAGGACCCTTAGGTTCACTGCTCGGGAAGTCAGCCAGCTGATCTGCCATTACTCTGCCCTTTGTTGATTTTCTGAACATGTACTTGATGTCGAACTCAGCCAGGAACAATGACCACTTGGCTAGTCGCATTAACATGGATGGCTTGTCAAAGAGATATCGGACGGGGTCCATTTTGGAGACCAGGAGCACTAAATGTGACTGCATGTAGTGTTTCAGTTTCCCGACTACCCATACCAAGGCGGTACAAGTTTTCTCTAATGCTGAGTAGCTGAGTTCACTTCCTTGAAGCTTTCGGCTTACGAAGTAGATTGCATGCTCAACTTTGGACTCTTTCTGTTCTTGTGCCAGCATTGCTCCGATTGACGTGTCTGTTACTGTCAGATATAGGAGTAGTGGCTTGTCTTCATGTGGCGGGCACAGAATTGGGGGATTCACCAAGTAGGTCTTGATTTTCTCGAAAGTTGTTTGGCACTCGGAGTCCCATTTGATGTCGGCATTCTTCTTCATCAGTTTGAACATGGGCTCGCAGAGAGATGTCAACTGGTTGATGAAGCGACTGATGTACTGAAGTCTTCCCATAAAACTCTTTACTTCTGTCAAAGTTTGAGGCGGCTTCATGTCGATGATGGCCTTGATTTTCTTGGGATCGGCTTCGATACCCCTTTCTGTAACCATGTACCCCAGTACCTTGCCGCGCTTGACGCCGAAGGTGCACTTCGCAGGGTTCAATCTCATGGAGTGTTTTCTGAGTCTGTTGAAGAACTTTCTCAGATCTATCATGTGCTGCATGTCTGATCCTCTGGAGTGGATGATCATGTCGTCGACATATACTTCGATTTCCTTGTGAATCATGTCATGGAAGAGGGTTGTTGCAGCCCGCTGGTAAGTAGCCCCAGCGTTCTTCAGACCGAACGGCATGACCGTGTAGCAGTATGTCCCCCACGGAGTGGTGAAGGCAGTTTTGGCTTGATCCTCCTCGGACATCTTGATCTGGTTGTATCCAGCGAACCCATCCACGAAGGACTTTACTTCGAAATTTGCCGTGGTGTCGACTAGCATGTCGATGTTAGGCAGTGGGAAATCATCTTTAGGGCTGGCCTTGTTGAGATCCCGGAAATCCACACAGCATCTGACCTTTCCATTGGCCTTGGTGACCGTCACGATGTTGGAGAGCCAAGTCAGGTACTCAATCACTCTGATGAAACCTACTCGGAGCATTTTCTCAATTTATTCTTTAACTTGCAAGGACCACTCTGGCTTGATCTTGCGCAGCTTCTGTTTGACAGGCTTGGATTCTGGATCCAGGGGAATTCTGTGTTCCACGATCGAGGGATCGAGTCCTGGCATGTCCTGGTATGACCAGGCGAACACGTCAACATACTCCCGGAGGAGGTTTATTAGGGCTTCCTTTTCTGCATCGGCGAAGAAACTACCCACTTGTGTCTCTTTAGGCTCTTGCACTGACCCCAGGTTCACTTTGGTCATAACCTCTTCGGTAGCTTGGGCCCGATTGTCCTCTTGGTCAACTACACGCTCGAGAACTTCTCTAATGTATTGTTCGTTTAATGTGTCTGCTTCTTTATCAATTGATCCGTTATTAACGTCTTTTAAGTTGTTTGTTAACTTATCAGTTGTTAAAGTGGCAATGAGGGGATACTCCGAAAGGTCAGACTTTTCATTGAACAAGAACGGGAATACATGGTTGGCTACATTGTCATAGTCCTCCGGCGTAAGGCCATTGGATGACTCAGAGGACTGGACTCTGATAAGGACTGACTCAGAGGGTTTGAGACCGAGTTTAGGGAGATGTGTGTGCGGGCCCAGCTTGTCTTCCAATTCTGCCTGGCTTGCCCTTGGTCCGGTGAAAGTTACCCAATTCTTCAGTGGCATTGCTGGATGCTTGATGAGGGTGCGGGGATCGAGAGGCTTGGCTTCTGCTGTCCTAATCATGGCGATCATGTTGTTTTTGGAGCCCAGGTCAATCAGGTTTGGTACCTCCATGACTTCTTCAAAAAGACTCTGTAGAGCTGGTCCACTAAGAGCGTCTTCTATGAATTCTGGTTCCTTCTGCTTAGGAGTTACTGTCTCGAATGTGGCCTCGGCGGCTGATCCAAACAATCTGTTTCCCATGGAGAGTACCTTGAGTTTCTCCTCCAAGTCTGGGATTCCCTTGAATGTGTACTCGTGCTGGGCTGTGGTGGCAGTTGGTCCAGGTAGAGTTGTGATGTCGAGGAACGCTCCCCTTATCAGATTAGCCTTGAGTCCTCTGAAACGCTTGAGGTCCCGTGCTAGCTGTTTCATCCTTTCTGTAGTCTCGGTGCTGACTATCCCTGCTTCTTTCTCATCTTCATCGTTCAACCGCCGGTCCCCTCGGCTTCTTTTGTCGGTTCCGCCGTTGGTCCCCTCGGTTCGTCGGTTCCGCCGCCGGTCCCTCGCCTGCCGTTGGTTCCCTGTCGGTCCCCTCAGTTCTGCTGTTGGTTCCCTTGGTGAAGTAATGAGCGAGGTCGAAAATGTAAGGTCGGAGGTTGGGTGTGCCGTCGGAGGTTCCCCTTTTGCGGGCTGCTGCCTTGGTGTGGGCGAACCTTTTGTTTTCCTTGATGTCAGCTGGTGTTGGCACATAGCCAAGCCCCTGGACCGTGGTGTGGTCCTTGACTTCGATGACTTGGTGTTGGCCTTGTAACCTTTTGCCGAGCCCGAGTCCTGGGATGAAGTTCACGAGTTTCATCATCTTCATCGCGGGAGGAATCTTGTCATGAGATAGTGGAAGGTCCACGTTGCATATTTGGATCTTGGAGGTCTCCAGAGTGAATCCAGTTAATGCCATGTCGTCACTATGCTTGATTTCTAACACTGGAATGTCGTTGGTGCTGGTCCCCTCGGTGGTGATGCTGTCACCGTAGACTGTGGTTAGCTCGTTGCCTTGCATGAACTTGAGGCACTAATGAAGGGTGGATGCCACGCCATTGATTTGATGCAGCCAGGGATGCCCCAGGATGGCTGTGAAAGTGATTGGAATGTCCAACACTTGGAATTCGGTGGGGATCATCCGCTTGCCGAACCAAATATTAAGAGTAGCAACCCCGAGAACAGTACGGGAAGTAGAGTCATAGGCCTTGACATTGCTGTGGGGTGAAGGCTTCAGATCTGTGGGCTTGATGTCAAGCAGGTCCATCATCTTGGCGGGCAAGACATTCATTCCGGAACCTCCGTCTACCAACACGCGGGGAAGGCGACGCTTGTCCAGCTGGACTGTGATGTAGAGCGGCTCATTGTGATCAGCCCCAAATTTTGGAAGGTCCAAATCTGTGAAGGTGATAATGTTGCCATAGTGGATGTTGCCAATCATCTGAATGACTTCGTCAGGGGTTGCGTCCACGGGGACCATGGTACGGTCCAGGCTTTCCTCTAGCTTGAGCTTGTGAGGATAAGAGGATGTGAGCAGGGACCAAAGGGAAATGTTTGCCTGGGTCTGCTTGAGCCGAGTGAGGATTGGGTCCTCTTTCACGGAACTTGTGTCTTCAGGCAGACTGGGTTGCGGTTCTGGCTCCGCAGACTTTTTAGTGGCCTTAGGTGGTAATGCATGGATTTGACTCGATCGGGTTAGAACGCTGACATCAGGTTTGGTTCCTTCTAAATAGGCCGCTCTGAGTTGAGCCATAGTTAGAGGAGGATTCCTCGTAGCATAGGGCCATATGTCTTCCCTCAACTCATTGATTGTAGATGTATTCCCGTGAGCTTCGGCAGCTTGAAGAATTCTGTCCCAGGATACTGGCTTGGGTGCCTTCGCGGGGAGGTAGTTTACGGATTGCTGCAGCTGTTCGAACGTCAGTGCGCAACAGTGGTTGCCTGAACTGAACTGTGTGTTGCTGACCCTCCGGGGGAGGTTGGAGAGT
Organism: Adenophora triphylla var. japonica; assembly: GCA_022495995.1. Classification (NCBI taxonomy): domain Eukaryota; kingdom Viridiplantae; phylum Streptophyta; class Magnoliopsida; order Asterales; family Campanulaceae; genus Adenophora; species Adenophora triphylla. The sequence continues at coordinate 881,995 of JAFEMH010000097.1, read as the reverse complement.
TCTTGGCTCAAGCGAACAATCTCCTTGATCTCTTCACGGTATATCCCGTTCCTTTCCTTCTTGCTGAGCATGCTCAGGGCATTCTGGAGTTGGGTCTGGCGATATTCATGGTTTGCTAATTTTCCTCCGCTCTTGGCCCAGATCAAATTTCTTGCAGCGGAGCCTGCTTCGAGAGTTAGTGCCTGCGTTTCTTCCCATGTGAGAATAGCCAGTGCTTCTTTGAACTGCGTGCGGCAGTCTAGGTAAACGGCCATCGGGGAGAGTTTTCCCTTCTGTTTTATCTGAGTGGCGGGTATGTCGGAAGGTGAGTACACGGCTTCCCGAACATCTGCCCATGTGATCGGTTCTTTGTCCCTGGGCTTGATCGTTTCTGTAAACGAATGCCGCAGTCTGTGGAATTTCCCTAAGTAGTTGCTCGAGACAAATTTCCATCTTCCTCTTATTTTTAAATAGACTTTCCTCCCTAAGTTGGCCTTTAAGTTTGAGTGCGGAAATGATACATCCCCATCCTCCCAGGACCCTTGGGATTCCAGTTTTGTTGACCTCATGCCCGGCTTGGAAGAGAATGGTTTCATCGTCTTCGTCGTCGCTTTCATGGAGAACTTGCTTTCCCCGGGCAGGTAAGCGCTGAGATTTGTTCTGCCGTGCCATTCCATCTCCTAGTTCATCGGGACCGTTGACCACCTGTAAGTGCTCCAATTTGAGTTGTTAGCACTTTTCGTTAGAAAATTAACGAAAGTTTTAACATTCCTAACATTTCTAACATTTCTAACATTTCTAACCAACCAATGGTAGATTAGGGTTTGCCATTTAAAGATAAACCAAGAAAAGAATCTCAAAAAGCAAAAGAAATTGGAAAAATCTGAATTAGGCAAGTTGAAAAACAAAAACTGCTGGAATTTTGAATAATATTCTTCCTGTTCAAAGCCTGGAGCAGCATTTAATGCACCAGGCACGTTTACGGAACCCTCCGCGCGGATATGTTTGCATCTCACAGGGGCCTATAAATTGAACCCTCCTCTCTCAGTTTACACAACACATTTTACTCACAGAAGCTGTATTCTGGCGAAAATAAAGAGAAAACAGTGGGAATCCTTAGATTGCCACACCAAGCTCAAGCTTAAACACACCAAGCTCAAGCTTAAAACACTACTCAAGAGGAATATTAGGGAGAAAACATAGAGGACTTAAGTGTTATCTACTTGTTTTCTCTTTGATCAACTCTATCATCAAACCCTAAACACATTCAAGCCTTGAATCCACTCAAACACAAATCCAAACACCAAATCTTGATACTCCTCAAGTCAAACACCAAATCTTGATACTCCTCAAGTCAAATTCCAAGCCTAGGAAGATAGGGTGTCACCATTGGTAAAGCCCTCCTTCTCTAAACCCTAAAACTCCCTTTTAACTTCTTGTTCATCTTGTTCTCCTTACTTTGATTTACTTTATGTCTAGTTTAACTTAAGTCTTGACCTAAGATGGTCATCTTGAAGTTCATCTTCATGAATGACCATCTCAAATGGTCCACATTTTTAAATCTCTAGTTGATTTTTCTCTTTAATTTCATCTCTACAAAATTCCCCTTCCCAAGCAAATGAAATGCTTAAGTCCTAATGTACCCCAAGGATGGTTTGATATAGTAGATCACCACTAAAATGTCTAGTGACTACTAATCAAAACCTAGGGAAATGGGGACAAGCATGGATGCAAAACCCCCTTTAAAATCACAATTTCCTTCTTGAGAAGTTGCTGTCCAGTAGCAATTTTCTAAGACCTCTGTCCATGGTCTAATTTTTTGGACACAGATAAACTTAAAATTTGGTGTTTACTACAAAACACTTTTTGTATATAACATCCAGAGCTTTCCAGACATACTTTTACTTTATTTTTTCGTGAGTAAAACTCCCTTTTTCAAATTTTCTTTTAAAGGTCAGTTCATCAGTCTCTGGAAATCCAGATTTCATATCTGAGATTTCCATAAGGTTTTGGTCCCTCAAATCATCTCCAAAATGGAAAGTTCTTTCATATAAACCTTATTTGAGGTGTTTTGAACAACTTTCATTCCCGGAATTTTCCCAGATTCTGGAGTTTTCAAATCCTAAAGTCCATTTCAAAATCAAGTGTCCACTGCCTTTTTCATTCTGGCAGAAATGGTTTCCAACTTCCAAAAATCTTTTGAGTACCAAAACTCAACCCAAAAATCACACAAAAAATCATGGGATCTGTCCTAAGTCTAATAAAGGATTCCCAATTTTTACTTTCCTAAGTTTCAACATATTTTGGCCAAAGTAACACACACACACACACACACAAACAAATGGTTTTTAGCTTGGAAGACTCGTTTTACGAGGCATTCCGGGTGCACACTAACGTCCTTCCCGGCGTGTAACGTGACCTCCGAACCCAAATTTCTAATCTCGGGCATTTTTCAAAGTTTTGGCCCTTAAAACAAAAATGGCGTGGCGACTCCGTTTGATTTCAAAAAAATCGGGTACATCACAGTGGCGACTCCGCTGGGGACAAATAAGCTTTATCTTAAAAAAAAAAAAAAAGATATTTGGTATATTGGTGGAAACCATTAAACTTCCCGTTATCGCCTCCTAACACGAGTCGGGGATAAATTGTGGTTTAACAATCCCACGTACCGGTATCATTGTTTAAAAAAAAAAAAGTTTTTGAGGGTCAAGCTTCCGTCCCGGCATTAAAAATCATTTGTTGTGTGTGTTGATTTTTGCACATTTTCGTGTTGTTTTGGCCGCCTCGGAAAAAGTCAAAATTTTGACTATCGGAATCATGTCCCTAACTGTTGGAATTTTTGTGCTTATGTGCTTATGTGTGCATTTACTTTCAAAAAAAAAATTCAAAAAAAAAATTCAAAAAAAAAAAAGAATTTCAAAAAAAAAAGAAGAAAAAAAAAGAAAATTTTCAAAAAAAAATCATGCATCATTCTTTTTAAGACACATGAAAAATTTCTATTTTACTCAGAAAAAGAAGATAGACTGCTTGCACACTACGCGCACGTGACCTTACACTGCACACTACGTCCCTAACCCGGGGAAATCCTTGACGCGGCCCGTTTGGTCTTATTACGCCTCTCGGTGCAAGCACAGGACTACCCAAACATCCCATGGAGCCTCGTGTCGACCATGCACTTGTCCGTGATACACTTTGTCCGAGACCCGGTTGGTTTTTAGTCTGGTCTGTGTCATGCCCTGTCTGTGTATAGACCTTTCCTTTCAAGCCTTTGTCGGCACACCGACTCGATATCTTTCGGGGACCCTAATCAGTCGAAGTCATGCCGGTTTTCCGCCGCATACTTTGACCAAGATATTGACCGGCGCCTTGACTTTGACTTTGACTGGCACAAATTATACACAGACTCCCAGCATGACATTGAGTCATCAAGGATTAACGGTTATTCCATGCCTAATTACGGCCTAACTGACGACAAGTCAAGATCAATTGCGGACGCTTATCAGTCCAAATCATGCCAACTTTTCGTCGAGCCCTCGGACATGATCTTGACTTTGACGTCAGTTTTGTCCGTAATTTACATCGAATGCTCGTTAAGAATAGATTACCCGCCAGACTTTTAGGATCATTTTTCTTTTCGGTCGGTGGGACCGGCTTGCCCTATAGGACCCTCGCCCGGGGCTGTCCACCCTGGGAGGTCGAAATACAGATGGAATACGAGGGGCTTATAGACGTAGTGACGGGGCCCACTGATCCAGGAATCAGAGTAGTTTGCGAAAAAGAAGAGCAATCTTTTCCAACCGATTAGGTTAATAAAGCGTGTTTTAAGTAAACATGAACAAATAACTGCATGTTGCATGAGCCCAAAAGCCCAAACACTTACCCTCCTTCATTCCCAGACATCTGAACCTTCGTGCCCTTTCCCCCGCAGCTCCTCACAAAGGTTGGTTCCGGGCACCGGGTCACCGTTTAATCAGTTGGGAAGAGTCAAGCGCATCGTCAGCTTCACCGTCTTTTCCAACTCCAGGTTTCAGAATGTCTGCATCAGCTGGTAACGATGGGGACAACGTCACTCCGCCTCCCGGGACTCCTCAAACAGAAGAGCAGTGGAATCAGTTAGCCGAACAGATGAGAGTGCGAAAAGAAGCACAGCTGAACAGCCTTATGGAGGCTATCAAGAGCCACGGTTTGGCCGCCAACCTCAACCCCGACGGCACCTTCACCGTGGAAGAGGAGGAGGACCCCGATCCCAATCTTGGTCGCCCCGGCTACTCCAGGATGCCACCACCAACCTCCTTCGGTACTACCAGAACCCATGTTCCTCGATCTCTGGGTCAGACCACTGGATCCATGCAGCCTGACGGGGCGAATCAGTTTGCAGCTCCTCAGTGGGGGCAAATTCAGTACGGAATGTCCTCTCATGGTTGGGGTTACCTCGGAATGCCCCAGCAAATTGGAATCCCACCTCAGTTCGGAACTGATCAATTCGGACCTTCACAGCAACAGCCACAGTTCGGAATGCCGCTGGCGCTCGGCTGCTGGGCCCGCGATCAGGGAGTCCCTCCTCGAATGGTACTAGCTCACCGCTCCTCACACAGCTCTCACAAATCCATTTCTCACTCGAGACTTCTATGGGTTATCAAGCCTCCATCCCGGTTTCATCCGAATCACCAGACCGCGGTATCCCTGGTTACACACCTTCGCCACAGCGGCCATGCAATTCAACAATCGGGACAAGCGGCCCGCACTCAAGCCTACATATGGGCCTCACTCCGGAAATCCGAGCTATCCAGCTACATCGGGACTGCCTTCACCCTCTTTGCCGGTTGAAAACCCACAGCAAGCCGCAAGGTTCTATCCTTTTGCTCAGGGTCCTACTCAAGCTCCCGGGTAGTCGGGCCAAGGACAGGTTTTCACCAATGTCCCCGGATCGGTCGTTCCCTCCACCCAGTCGCTAGTACTAGCTCCTCTCTCTAGCTCGGCCGCTGGGTCTCGAATGCCATGGTTCCACCACAAGATCCTCATCCGGCTTGGTTCATGGAACAACACAAGAAAATGAAAGCGCAGATCGTCGAATTGATCGCCAAGAAGTCTGCTTTCCGGCCTACGGACCCGGACTCCATTGTTCCCCTGCCCCACAAATTCGTGATGCCTAATCTGGATCTCTTTGATGGGACTACATGCCCAAAAACCCATTTGGACACATATACCTTGGCGATGAAGGCCAAAGGATGCACCAATCAGCAGTTGGCTGACTATTTCAGTTTATCTTTGAAATCCAGTGCCTTAAAATGGTTCTTCCGTTTGAAACCCGAGGCCAGGGCTACATGGGACCAGATCACCAGTGCCTTCACAGAGAAGTACAAGGCCAACTTGGAATGGGAAACAAACAGGGTTGACCTGCAAACAACAGTGCAGCGTCCCGATGAGAACATCGGGGACTTTTACAAGCGTTGGAACTTAAAGCTCAGTGAAATGGCCATTCCTCCCTCTGACGAGGAGCAGTTAGACATCTTTCAGTCATGCTTGAAGCCGCATTTGAGAGCCTCCCTCAGCCACTTCCCCTATGCTGACTTGCGTGCAATGGTTAATTCCGGGGCTAAGTTTGAAAAGGCATACAATCAGCAGCCGACTGCTGCACCCGCCTACAGATATCGGGCTCCTCCCTCCAACACTGCCTCGCTCCCGCTAAAGGCAAAGAGACAATCAGCTACACGGGACAGGACTGTAACAATGCCACTTCCTTTGTTCCCAAGAAACCTGATGCATCCAGATCCCGGCTCCAAGACTTGAGAAACTTTGGAATGCCTTTGAGTGATATCTTCAGAGGATTGGTAAAAGAAGGTTTGCTCCAACCTTTAGATAATTATCAGCCCAGAAACCCCAATGCTCCTTTGGATACCTCCAAGCATTGTGCCTTTCATCAGTACCATGGGCACCTGACAGATGATTGCGTCCCCCTGAAAAAGGCAATCCAAAGTTTGATTGAACAAGGGAGGTTAGAAGTGCCTGAAGGGCCCAACACCATCAATAACCCGTTCCCTAGAAATAACAACATGGGTATCAACATGGTCGAGTTTGGTGATTCAAACCTTATGGGCACAATGGAATTTGACTTGCCCCTTTGTGAGGTCAATGAACCAGTCATCGCAGGCAATGAAAATGGTCGGATTGAGCAGGAAGTTGACAAAGAAGTCCTGATGGGAAGACCTGCAACAGCTCCCGTCTCCAGCGTCGAAGAATAGATGCATGATCCAACAGCAAAGAGCAGCTAGACTAGGGGCTACCTATCTCTAAGATAGTCTTTTAGTCAACCTTCGTAGGTTCTAGTACTTTTCTTTCGCCTAAGACCGTCTTGGACACTTGTCGGTTTTGTCCACCTCGAATGTTGTGGAAAGAAGCTTAACTATCATTTAAAATTTTAATATATATAAGTCTTTTCTTATTTTCTTGCTAGACTCGAGACATCACTTGCACACCCATGTTACACTTAATTGAAATGGTTTTATCCTAGATGATCACTTGTGCTGCTCAACCACTAATTCTTCGAAATAATTAATATTTAAATTAAACGGAAGTGAGAAAATCAATTGATATCCTTTCCAAATTGGGGCTTACCAACTCCCCATCTTGCATCTCATATGCTCACATCCTTTTCATCATCATCCTCTCGTTGCTCGATGAATTTGCATGGATCTTTTCTCATTTAAAGCTTAAGCAAGCAATGAAGACTTAATTTCGTTTAGGTCATCCGGTAAGGATTGCGGTCGAAGCCTTTCACCCATAGGAAAGCCATTACCTTACCCTCACCAAACAATATCCTTTCATTTCAAGATCGGCATGTTTTGAAACCCTGTTTAGCCATCACCTTTGATCCTTATTGAGAGAAGTCCAAGCAACGCCAAAGAAGTTAGCTTCGAGAGTCGGCGATGCATAAAATGTTCAAGTTGTGAAGGAAGGAAAGATAATCCTCAACTCCTCAAGAGGGCCTTCCGAATTATCAAAGGAAGGATTTTAAAATCCTCGCAATTCAGCAAAAATTCTCAACGTCTCAGGAGGCTCTTCAAAAAAAAAAATAGAAAAATTCAAGCAAGAACTTCAAAAAAAAAAAGAGGACCGTCGATCCTCACAATTCAGCAAAAGTCCCCGAGTTCTCAAGAAGCTCTCCAATGATCAAAAAAAAAAAAAGAGCCCGAATCCTCGCAAGTTCGCAAAAGTTGTCGATAGCTTGGACTTCCTCTCACCATTACCTTAAATCAATCCCAAGCCATCCTCTCGATTTTAGAGGATACTCCCATTACCCTCGCCTTTGGTCAAAGACAAAATTTGACCCCTCATTCTTAGAGGCAATCAATCTTCCCCGCCATAGATTTCCCAAACACATCCCTGCAAGCCAACCTCTCAACTTTAGAGGATCAGTCAGCAAAAGGCCCAGCCGACCTCTCATCTTAAGAGGTCATAATCTCCCAAATCACCCGATGGTCGATCGAAGCCCGGAAACCCAGTCGCAATTCCTATCGGATAGCAATCTCATCATAATATCTTTAAGATCTAAATCAAATTAATGCTTCATTGCTTGCTTAAATTGGAATCTAATTCATCTTGGTTCAAAATCATCAATCAAAGATTGTGCAAATTCAAATCTGATGTGAGCATAATTCATTTCTACTCCACAAACACTTGCCGTGGATGTCCCACTGGGGCTTCGCATCCGTGTCTTTCATGGACACTCTAAGGGGATATGTTATTCAATCCTCAAAATCCCCAAAGGTCCTCAGAATTTCAACATTCGTTCTCTTTTCATTCGGGATAAGCCCGAACTACGACGACCTGAGCTCTTCATAATGGAGGGAACGTAGGCAACCAGAAATGGTCCAGTCGAAATCACAAACAAATCTCAAAAAAAAAAAATTCGGTCTCATCAAGGATCGTCCCTATACACTTTTCGCCCCTCCGAGCTCGATTTTCTCCTTGTGATTAATCAAAATATTTGTTCATATCAGATTTAAGGGTTGAATAACCCGAACATTAACAAAGGGTTTTAAGCAGCCTTGTGATCATCATGAATAAGACAAGTTTTCAAGTGTCTCGACAAGTCTTCTCTCTCTCCATCATAGGGAAATAGAGCCAAACACTGTCTTTCTGTCAGCAGGGGCTTCCATACACTTTTCCAAACCTTGTGATGCTTATACTCTCTCAAAAGAGTCAAACCTAAAGCGAGTGTGTATACAAAAAATTGGGATTCATTCCCACTTTTCGAAAGATGTGCCCCTGCACATAAACGTTTCTGAGTCTTGTCCAGTGACTGGTTGACTAAGATTTGAAAAGATGGGTGCTTCCTCGGCCACATGATGACTCTGTCTGCAATGGGACTGCTCTGAATTTCTTCGCACTGGGGCTTGCTAAGCGGTTCTCCCAGGTTCTCCTGTATCAGCTCTTCAAGCTGGAACTCCTATAGTCATCTTTGGGTCCACATTGGGTTCTTCACTACGAGATAGATTCGCCAAGTCACTTCTTCAAAATCTGGACTTTGCCTACTCAGGATCCGGGGACTTTGTCAAGCTGGTCTTTTGGACCCGAATTTTATCAAGTCGCAAGAAAGAATTTCAGCCTCAGAACTGGGTACATAGCAGCTTCCCGTAGTATCGGAATTTGAGATCCCGACATTAGCAATTTCATCAAATCATTCCCCGAACAAGGTCTCGGCCAAAGTCACAGCTCACCCAAATGAAAGAAGCTTCACTCGTATCGACGTGCCCTAGGGCCTGTCAGCATCAGCTCCAAATGACCAAGAATGAGAGGGAAAATTTCAACCAAGACCCGGGATCCGAATCCAATCTCATCAAAATTGAGGTCCATGTGATACTGTTAACAAAACCTCATCAACAACCGATGTTTAAACCGCGATCGAGGGCTTTCACTCCCCCACTTGCTCAAAATCTGTTCCAAACAGTCTCCAGACACATACATCCCCTCTCATCACCATGCATCCCCACAAAAATCTCCCCAGGGCTCATGTAGCATGCACAAAACTTGAATCAATAAGAACAATCCTAAGTGATTGAAGATCATAAATTCCCTGCCAAAAGCTTAGGCTAAGTGCATCTTCGAAAGCAAGTAAATGCATCATCTCGCAAACATATGCAGTGATACTCTCACAATCATTTTTGGCTCTATGCATGCATCTGTCATCATATATGCATCTTCCTCTTCACTAACGAATGCAGAAATTCAAACGTGAAATCAAATCCCCCTTTTCGGCAAGGATGATCTTCACCAAAGACGACCTCCAATGTCCACAAATGGATGAAGATAGCCTCCAGCATCTATAGTTTGGAAAAGACAAGCTCCGGCGTCTGCAACTTGCTAAAGACGACCTCCAATGTCCACAAATGGATGAAAACAGCCCCCAATGAAGACCACCTCCAGTGTCTACCGTTCGGTCAGAGACGCCAAGTTCTCAAATACAATTCGGTCAGAGACGCCAAAGTTCTCAAATACAAATCGGTCAGAGACGCCAAGTTCTCAAATACAAATCGGTCAGAGACGCCAAGATCTCAAATGCAAATCGGTCAGGGATGCCAAGTTCTCAAAATACAAATCGGTCAGAGACGCCAAGATCTCAAATGCAAATCGGTCAGGGATGCCAAGTTCTCAAATACAAATCGATCAGAGACACCAAGTTCTCAAATACAAATCGGTCAGAGATGCCAAGTTCTCAAAAGATGCATCAAGACTCTCAACACTATCAACTACCACAGAGCCCCGCAAATTGCTCTCCTGCAGGTAAACACAGCAAAGGTACGTTAGTCCTTCAACATATCTCAAAAATATGCATACACTCACAAATGTTGCATGATTACCCATAGCGTTAGCTATCTCTACCTTCGCAAATAGCCACGTAAGCTTTAGCAATCCTCGGGCGACTTCCCTAAAATAGTCAATCCTCGGGCGACTTCCCTAAAATAGTCAATCCTCGGGCGACTTCCCTAAAATAGTCAATCCTCGGGTGACTCCCCTAAGAGCAGTCAACCTCGGGTACAAAGTCCGTGGCCTCTCGTTATCGCCACTATGTAGCCTACCATAGGTACATCCACTTGACCAACATTGGTCACCCTTCTTCCCGATAGTTCTCGTAAGCCCGAGTCTTCCCCAGCAAGAACACCTTCAAATAGTCTCCCTCAGGTACAAAACCTCAGCTTAGGTTCATACTCCTGAACCAAACCCCGACTTAGGATCATACTCCTAAACTGAGTCCCCATTTAGGTTCATACTCCTGAACTAAACCTCGACTTAGAATCATACTCCTGAACTGAGTCCCCACTTAGGTTCATAACCCTGAACAAAACCTCGACTTAGAATCATACTCTTGAACTAAGTCCCCATTTAGGTTCATACTCCTGAACTAAACCTCGACTTAGAATCATACTCCTGAACTAAGTCCCCATTTAGGTTCATACTCCTGAACTAAACTACAACAAAGGCTAACAAAATCCCCAGCAAAGTTAACGGAATCCCGTTTCTTTTCCCATTACCATCCATTTCCCCGGCAGCAAACGTAAGACCGATCCCTTCAAACGAAGTCCACCAAAAGACTGTCTATCCCCTCGAAGCCTGGATACGAACATCGAAGGAAATCATTTCAAAACAAGTTGATACCTCCAGATTACCCATCATCAAGGTTTGAGGCACCTAAGACGCCATCATCAAGGTTTGAGGCACCTAAGACGCCATCATCAAGGTTCGAGGCACCTAAGATGCAATCATCAAGGTTTGAGGCACCTAAGACGCCATCATCAAGGTTTGAGGCACCTAAGACGCCATCATCAAGGTTCGAGGCACCTAAGACGCCATCATCAAGGTTCGAGGCACCTAAGACGCCATCACCAAGGTTCAAGGCACCTAAGGCGCCATCATTAAGGTTTGAGGCACCTAAAATGCTATCACACACAACACGAGGAAAGCGATAAATCGCAATCATCCCCTAATTCGACAAGCCGAAATCATTACTAGGGTGACTTCCCAAAAAATAGTCAGATCATAGGGCGACTTCCCAAAAATAGTCAAACCATAGGGCGACTTCCCAAAAATAGTCAAACCATAGGGCGACTTCCCAAAAATAGTCAAACCATAGGGCGACTTCCCAAAAATAGTCAAACCATAGGGTGACTTCCCAAAAATAGTCAGATCTTAGGGTGACTTCCCAAAAATAGTCAAACCTTAGGGCGACTTCCCAAAAATAGTCAGATCATAGGGCGACTTCCCAAAAATAGTCAAACCATAGGGCGACTTCCCAAAAATAGTCAAACCATAGGGCGACTTCCCAAAAATAGTCAGATCATAGGGCGACTTCCCAAAAATAGTCAAACCATAGGGCGACTTCCCAAAAATAGTCAAACCATAGGGTGACTTCCCAAAAATAGTCAGATCTTAGGGTGACTTCCCAAAAATAGTCAAACCTTAGGGCGACTTCCCAAAAATAGTCAGATCATAGGGCGACTTCCCAAAAATAGTCAAACCATAGGGCGACTTCCCAAAAATAGTCAAACCATAGGGCGACTTCCCAAAAATAGTCAAACCATAGGGCGACTTCCCAAAAATAGTCAAACCATAGGGCGACTTCCCAAAAATAGTCAAATCTTAGGGTCGACGACTGAAGATGGTCGAAAAACCCGAACTACGACTGGCTTGATTCCTCTTAAGGATACGTAGGTAGCCTATCATTAGGTTCAGCCATCCGACCGAAAATGGTCATTCCTATCCCCAGCAGAGCAGATAGCCATCAGACCGAAAATGGTCATTTCCTATCCCCGGCAGAGCGGATATACAATTTCAGCCATCAGACCAAAATGGTCATCTCTTATCCCCAGCAGAGTTTCTCTCCAGCAACCGACTGCAGAGCTCGCTCATCAAGGTTCGAGGCACCTAAAACGCCATCATCTCCAGGGTCAAAGACCCGAACTACGACCGGCTTGATTCCCATTCGGGATACGTAGGTAGCCTATCGCTAGGTTCAGCCACTCGATCACTTGATCATCCTGTCAAATATGGAGCCTTACTCTTATCGACGACCCCGCTTCCTTCGAAAGCGCCGTCGCCGAGGGGCTACTGTAAGTGCTCCAATTTGAGTTGTTAGCACTTTTCGTTAGAAAATTAACGAAAGTTTTAACATTCCTAACATTTCTAACATTTCTAACCAACCAAGGGTAGATTAGGGTTTGCCATTTAAAGATAAACCAAGAAAAGAATCTCAAAAAGCAAAAGAAATTGGAAAAATCCGAATTAGGCAAGTTGAAAAACAAAAACTGCTGGAATTTTGAATAATATTCTTCCTGTTCAAAGCCTGGAGCAGCATTTAATGCACCAGGCACGTTTACGGAACCCTCCGCGCGGATATGTTTGCATCTCACAGGGGCCTATAAATTGAACCCTCCTCTCTCAGTTTACACAACACATTTTACTCACAGAAGCTGTATTCTGGCGAAAATAAAGAGAAAACAGTGGGAATCCTTAGATTGACACACCAAGCTCAAGCTTAAACACACCAAGCTCAAGCTTAAAACACTACTCAAGAGGAATATTAGGGAGAAAACATAGAGGACTTAAGTGTTATCTACTTGTTTTCTCTTTGATCAACTCTATCATCAAACCCTAAACACATTCAAGCCTTGAATCCACTCAAACACAAATCCAAACACCAAATCTTGATACTCCTCAAGTCAAACACCAAATCTTGATACTCCTCAAGTCAAATTCCAAGCCTAGGAAGATAGGGTGTCACCATTGGTAAAGCCCTCCTTCTCTAAACCCTAAAACTCCCTTTTAACTTCTTGTTCATCTTGTTCTCCTTACTTTGATTTACTTTATGTCTAGTTTAACTTAAGTCTTGACCTAAGATGGTCATCTTGAAGTTCATCTTCATGAATGACCATCTCAAATGGTCCACATTTTTAAATCTCTAGTTGATTTTTCTCTTTAATTTCATCTCTACAAAATTCCCCTTCCCAAGCAAATGAAATGCTTAAGTCCTAATGTACCCCAAGGATGGTTTGATATAGTAGATCACCACTAAAATTTCTAGTGACTACTAATCAAAACCTAGGGAAATGGGGACAAGCATGGATGCAAAACCCCCTTTAAAATCACAATTTCCTTCTTGAGAAGTTGCTGTCCAGTAGCAATTTTCTAAGACCTCTGTCCATGGTCTAATTTTTTGGACACAGATAAACTTAGAATTTGGTGTTGACTACAAAACACTTTTTGTATCTAACATCCAGAGATTTCCAGACATACTTTTACTTTATTTTTTCGTGAGTAAAACTCCCTTTTTCAAATTTTCTTTTAAAGGTCAGTTCATCAGTCTCTGGAAATCCAGATTTCATATCTGAGATTTCCATAAGGTTTTGGTCCCTCAAATCATCTCCAAAATGGAAAGTTCTTTCACATAAACCTTATTTGAGGTGTTTTGAACAACTTTCATTCCCGGAATTTTCCCAGATTCTGGAGTTTTCAAATCCTAAAGTCCATTTCAAAATCAAGTGTCCACTGCCTTTTTCATTCTGGCAGAAATGGTTTCCAACTTCCAAAAATCTTTTGAGTACCAAAACTCAACCCAAAAATCACACAAAAAATCATGGGATCTGTCCTAAGTCTAATAAAGGATTCCCAATTTTTACTTTCCTAAGTTTCAACATATTTTGGCCAAAGTAACACACACACACACACACACACACACAAACAAATGGTTTTTAGCTTGGAAGACTCGTTTTACGAGGCATTCCGGGTGCACACTAACGTCCTTCCCGGCGTGTAACGTGACCTCCAAACCCAAATTTCTAATCTCGGGCATTTTTCAAAGTTTTGGCCCTTAAAACAAAAATGGCGTGGCGACTCCGTTTGATTTCAAAAAAATCGGGTACATCACACCACCCTCGCCTGGCAGAGGGGGTTGGATGAGAACAGACGGTAGTCGATGAAGTTTCCGTGAGAAAAACCCTTGAGGTCGAACTGGTCTAGAGTGGCCTCTAGCTTTCTGTCTGAAGCTGCTTGTGACACTTTAAGGGCTTGGTCCATGTAGGTCTTCCGAGCTTAGTTTTCGTCCCAGAGATGGTTTTCTTGAGCGGCTAGTTCCATGAGGGCTTTCCTTGCGAGGGATAAACAGTCTCCGTAGGTACGCACCATCTGGCTAGTGTCCAGAACTGTGATCACATCCAAATCTCCGAATGGCGGAAACACTTGGATGATGTTGACGAAGGAAGTCAGACTGGGACATTCCATGCGGCCTTCCTTGATCTCGGTTACCAAGAAGTTTGCCCATATCTGCTTGATTGAACACACAGGGGTGTTGAATTCTGCGATGTTGACAGTCTCGTGATCTCGCTCGATCGCCAAGTCTATCAGAGCTAGCAGTCTGCTGGCGGGATGTCTGAATCCGTGACCGTGACGACTGGGAGCAGAATCGAACTGGAGCATGTTGATGCTGAGGTGGTCATTTCCCACGTCGGAAGCTGACTCTGTCTTGCGGGGAAGACCTTAACAGATGTTTTCGGGGTGGCTGCCGAAAGCGTTCCCGAGGTTGATCTGATTCGTGATAGGGTTAGGAGCTTGATCTCCTTCGCTGTTGCCCTTGGCCTTGACGGCGCTTGTGGCTTTAAGCTTGACTGATGGCACGGGCCGGTTGCCACTGGGGCTGGTACTCGGAAGTGATGATGAGCTCTGAGCTCGGTTAGCCAGGGCCTCGTTTACCATGAGCAGGCAGTCGTCGAGGGTGACTTTGAAGTTGCAGAATCTGACGATAAGGACCGGATCCTTGGTATCATCAGGATATCTGGAATAGATGATGTTGACGAAGTCGTCGTCAGTCACTTGATCAGAGGGATTCTTTGTCGTGCCAACCAGTTGCTTCCAATTGTCGGATAGCTGCCTGTACTGGACGTTGAGCTTGGCAATCTCCACGGTGTTGGAGCCTTGGTCGTAGGTTACCTGATCGGAACGGGTGCCGTTCTCAAAACTGAGCATGTGAATGTAGAGGTCTGCCCGCGGGTCTGCCGCGTCCTCGACTCCGGAGAGTCTTGGACTCCGGAGAGTCCTTCGTCGTCATCTGATGGCTCAACCCAAACGTAGGGATGTATTGCGTCCGGGTGCGTTGCTGGAGATGCTAGAAAAACATCATGCCCTTCACTGGAGAAGAGGGGTGCAGCGGGTAGTTCCTCGTGGAGGACATCCCATACGACGTCCATACATTCAAGACGAGAATGACGGTGCTTGTTGACCTTTATCACGAAAATCTCTTCGCCTGGCAGGGCCAGAGAGTTGACTTGAAGAATGCTGACGAATCTCCGATTGGAGACAGGGGGTCTATGTGCCCGCATCATGGCGATGCTCAGTGTTTCTTTCCAATCTGCCTCCAAATGTTGGAAACGGCAGTTGAACTTGATGTATCGGATTGCTTCAGGGTCTGCCTGCTCGAGTACGTTGACGTAGTTAGCATCTCCGGACTCTGAGGGATTCTGATGAGATTTGCCCCGATAGTCCCTCGGTCGATTTGAAGGAGGTAGCCTCGGTGCACGATTGCGGGCACGCAGCTCTTGTCTCGGCTTTGTTTCCTATGAGGAAACTGTCCCCTCTGATGACTTCAAGATCTCCCTGTCGGTTAATGAACTTAACGCACTGATGGAGAGTGGAAGCTATGGCTTTCATGTGATGCAGCCAAGGGCGTCCTAACAGAGCCGTGAATTCGGATGGAATGTCCATCACGTGGAATTTTGCTGGCACCATTTGGGTTTCGAACCAGAGTTCCAGAGTCACCGTCCCCAGGATGGGACGAGACGTGCTGTCGTAGGCCTTGATAGTTCGGGTAGACGGAATCAGATGGCTTTCGTTGATGCGTAGGGCTCGCATCATACTGAGAGGGAGGACGTTAACGGCTTACCCGTTATCTACCAATACTCTGAGGAGTGTTATGGTGTTGAGCTTGAGAGTGATGTACAGAGCTTCGTTGTGCCCCGAGGCATCTCTCGGTAGATCTTCGTCACAGAACGTGATCATACTGCCATACAGTCGGGAATCGTAGATTTGGTCTCTATCCGGAGAAGGAGAGTCATCAAGCCATCCGTTTCCTGTCTTCCTCTTGCGAGGTAAAGCCTTTGCTGGAGCCTCGGGATTGTGTTGAGGCCATTTGTGGCGGTTGCCGCCCTTGGTTAGCACGTTGATCGAGTGCGAGTGCCAAGCTGACTTTGATCTTCCTTTGCCGGTCCGGGCTCGAAAGCTGGACAAATTGAATCTTAGCTGATCCCGCGGGGGGTTAGGCTTCTGACTGGCAGTAAGATTACCAAGATCTGAGGCATTTCGGTGTCCCAAGGTCTGAACTCTGGTGTCAGCAGGACTTTTCGGCTTTCCCACCCCTGTCTGCTCTAAAGCTGCATGGCCTGGAGGCAGGGAGGACTGGCTGGAGTAGAGTACGTAGTAATCGAACCTCCCGGATGGCTCTCCGAGTGTACCCACACTGGTGTCTCCAGCTTCATATCTTTCTCTCAGCATTTGTTGAGAGGACTTCTTCTTCTGTTTTCTCGGAGGATTGCTCCGGACCGTGTCTTGGGACTCGTACTCCAGGCATGCGGAGCAGTCACAAAAATCGTAGTTGATGTGGACATTTGATGAGGACCCGGCTGGAAGAGGCGGAGGGACTGGCTCTGAGGCAATCTTCTTGGGCACCCACTCAATGGAATTCACACTGTTGTTGTTGTTCGGAAAAGGGTTTCCGACTGTATTGGGCCACGGGGGCGCTCCAACTTTCCTTCCTCTATTAAGTTTTGGATTTCGTATCGTAACCCCACGCAGTTGTCGGTGGTATGGCCGTGATACTGATGGAAGGCGCAGTACTTGCTCTTGTCAGCGTTGACTACGGGATTCTTGGGTTTGTAATTTGCAATGGGTTTAAGGAGACCTTCCTTGATTAACCCTTCCAGCATCTTGCTTAGTGGCATATCCAACTTGTTGAAGTGCATGACAGACTGCTTCGAGGTGGAGTTGTTGCTTTGCGGGACTGGGTTTCTGTTGCCCATTGTCACGATGGATGTAGTTGACAGACGTATCTTTCCCTTTGCCGGGACCGGTGCGGGATTGAATGCAAGCTGGCGAGCGGTATCAGTATGGGCGTGTAGTAGCCAACTTTTCCTTGAGATCCTTCTCGAAATGTGAGCCGGCATTGACCATGGCCGAGAGATGCGGGAAGAAATGATGATCGATGAGAGTTCGATGGACGGTCTTAAGCAGGACTTGAAGAGCCGCATCTGTTCATCCTTGGAGAGTGGCTCCATGATCTCGGAGAGTTTCCAACTCCACCTCTTGTAGAATTCTCCGACGCTTTCATCCGCTTTACGCTCGGTGGTGATTAAGTCCTCGCGACTCGTTTCCCACTCTAAGTTGGATCGGTACCGTTCCGGGAAGATGTTGCGATCCGATCCCAGGTGTGGCAATCCGCGAGCTTGACCCTTAGAAACCATCGTAACGCCGAACTCTTGAGCGTATGCTTTGGAAGTGGTCGGCCATTTCTTTGGAGGGTTGCTCCTTTCGCTCTCATACCGAGAACGTAGGTGTCGACATGCGTTTGAGGACATTCGGTTTCGTCAAATCGGTCCATCTCCGGCATTCGAACTTGGCGAGGAGAGGCGTGACCATTCCGGATACGTGGATTTGAGCGTTTCTGCTTTGAAATTTGCTCATGGTTGCTTTCGGAGTCTTTCATGCATTCGACCATCCAGGCCAAGGTTGGGTCCAGTGGTGGACTGTGAGGCTCGGCGCCGGTGCTACCATGTGAGCGGTAGTGATTGGAGGTGGAAGGCTTGATATATGTGGATATATGGGGGCCTTTTAAAAGTGTATCGGGGTTTGTCCCCGACATTTTGGGATTCGTGTTTAGGCAATGGGATGAACCCGGGAGGATATTGAAGGATATTGGCATGCATGCGAGATGGTCGGCGGTGCGCCGGTGGTATTGAGTGATGGGAGTAGCACCGGCCTGGCTAAATATGGCGGGGTTGCCCCGAGAGGTGGCAACGTGGAGCCTAGGCCTACATTTCCTTGGTTCGAAGGAATCCCGTAAGTTTGCGGGGAGGAACTGGTTGAAGGTTTGAGGAGCCGGCTTCGGGGGAATCGTCATCCTCGACCGGGACAAAAGTACCGTCGGCGGGGATAGGCTGCTATACCTCGCTCATTCGGAAGCCGTACCACGAAATTCCCCGCCGATCTTCTTTACGCCTCTTGTGAACCTCACAAGCCCGGATGGCTTCTTCCAAAGTCATATCTCATTACCGGTGGTGGGGGTCCTTCCCCGTCACGATTTCTCGGTGAGCTAGATATGTCGGAAATTCGCCGAGGGAACCGAGGAACCGAAGAACTGCCTCGACGCCGCCGTAACGGTGATTCTCTGCAAGGCGCCGACCCGGAAATCTGAACCACTTTACGCTCATTTGCCTAGGAACGAAAGGCGGGGTTTAGGCTTCGGAAAAGGGGGATTTGGATCAAGGTTTCGGGCTTGTTCAATGTGCAGTTACCGATTAATGTTTACTTAAAGTGCGTTTTCTTAGAGTCCTAATTGGTTGGAAAAGAGCAAGTCTTCTTTTTCGCAACTAATCCTAGAGCTTTAATCAGTGGATCTCGTCACTACTCTTATAAGCCCCTCGTTTCCATTTGTAGATCATCTTTCCCTGGACGGACTATCCCGAGCGAGGTCCTATAAGGAAAGCGAGTTCCACCGACAAAGGAAAAAGTGAACTTAAGGCTAGCTGATCATGCAAACTTCCAACGTATGTGACGCACGGGCCACATTCGAAGTCAACGTCCTTAAGTTAAGGCGGGGATCGTGCCAAAATTTCGGCATGACCTCTCCTGACTCGCTTGCGCAAGGGACCTTAGCTTTTGGCATTGGCCAAGTTGTGGCTGGCACGGTGAATACGGTGAGGTTTGGTGACACGGCGTCACATTGAACCTTCGGGTATATTTTTCGGCAGAGCTCCGCGTCAAATTCAAGGCTGAAAAGCTCAAGACTTCGGGTCGGGAACGACCTTCGGTCTCAACCTCTCGAGCTTGACTCGTGGCGGAACCCGGCGTAAAAAATATACACTTAGGCTTTATGACACGAGCTAAGCCAAAAGCCAACTGGGGTCTTGGACAAAGTGTGACACAAAGAGTGCATGGCTTACACGGGCTAGGATGGGCTGTTTGGGACGACCCCGTGCGCCCTCGAAAGGTGTCTGGCAGACCAACCGAGGTGCAACTGATAAGGCCATCCCGGGTTACGGGTCATAGTGTGCAGTGTACCGAGGCAGCAAGTGCACGTGAAGTGCGGTGTACAGAGGCAGCAAGTGCGAGTAGTGTGCGGTCACTAAAATTCTTTTTCCGAGTAAAACAGAGATTTTTTTTCTTCAGAATGTGTCTTAAAGAATTTTGATGCGCAGTTCAAAAGATAGCATGGAAATCAATCATGAATGGGGATGCACAAACATGGTATGATTTTGAAAGGACAACAATGTAATGCCTTAGAAAAAACCGTTCGAGGTTTAAAGTAACACACGTACACGAAAACGAGGAAGGGTAAACGAAAGTTTGACCAACGGAAGGCTTTTTAGAAAACATCGGCAGTTTTGAAAAAAGTATCCAAGTCCCCAGCGGGGTCGCCAACTGAAATTATCCGGGTTCGCGCGAGCGAAGCGGTTGTCTTTCGCGGAGGGTTGGTGTTTGAGACCTCGCTTCTTGGGAAGGAATGAGGAGTCGCCACGCGATTTTTGTATTTTGAGCCCAAACGTTGAGAAACGGCTTTAGTGAAAATGGTGTCGTTTTTATTGGTAGCAAAAACTTAGGAAAAGGCTTTGAAAACAGGGGATCATTTTTATTGGTAGCAAAAACGAGTAAAAAGCTATTTGGTACCAGAGATTGTTAGGTTCGGGGGTCATGTTACGTTTCGGGAAGAGTATTACGAGATCACCCGAAATGCCTCGTATGACGAGTCTTTCTACCTTTCTCGAAATCGTGTGTGTGTGTTTTGAAATGGGGACTTGAATGACAAGTTTAATCTTGGTTTGAATGTCAAACGTTGATTAGGTGACCTGTTTGAAAAGGCGAGCGTTTGAATGACAAACGTCGGTTTTGAGACGGAAATGAGCGTTTGCGTGGCAAACGTCGATTTTGAGTTTCAAATGAGCGTTTGTGTGGCAAACGTTGATTTTGAGCTTTTTTGAAAGAGAGTTCGAAGTGAGCGTTTGCGTGGCAAACGTCGATTTTGAGTTTGAAATGAGCGTTTGCGTGGCAAACGTCGATTTTGAGATTTTTGAAAGAGAGTTCGAAGGACGAACTCCGATTTTGAACCGGACATTGCATTGTTAACGATTTTTATGGGAAAAACGTATTAAATGTTTTTTGAATGTCAAAATTCGGCTTTTAGTTTGAAGATGAGCGTTCAGATGCCAAACGTCATTTCGCGCGTATTGAAAGAGAGTTCGAAGGACGAACTCCGGTTTTGAACCGGGCATTACATTGTTAACGATTTTTACGGGAAAAAGCGTATTAAATGATATGCAATCAACTAATCAGGTTGCGACTCGGACTTTGAAAAGTAAATACTATCACGATCCAAACGGGTCGGACTTGTAAATGACAGTATTTAAATGCGGTATCGACGGAATCGAACGATCCGAAGTTGTAAATGACGATCGACGAGCCAAACGACTCGGAATTGTAAATGATGATCGACGAGCCAAAACAACTCGGAGTTGTAAATGACGATCGACGAGCCAAAACGGCTCGGAGTTGCAAACAACGGAAAAGTAAATGACAATCGACGGATCGATCGATCCAGAATGGTAAATGACAGAAATTTAAACGGAACGGGGTCGGAACGCCGTTTTAACCCGTGATTACTTCTCTTACGGGAAGAGAAGAGGATCGAGGGGCTAAAACATATTGGACCCCGTTAGACGGGGGCGTCTACATTTCAATGACGTTGTTCGAAACGGTTGTAGTGACTGGCGCGTAAACCGAGACAAAATGAGAGATTAGAGAGAGGGAGTTATACCTATGGCTAGGGTCGACTCCTTTGGCTCGGGGGGTGTATACGGGATACGGAAAGTAGTTTGGAACGGTGTTTCGGAGTGGTGAGGGGCGTATTTGATCGAAATACGGAAGTTTCACGCGAATCGAGACAAAACGGGAGCTCGGGAAGGGGTGAAACTCAGTTGGGTCGTGGCTTTGGTGAAAATGGAGAGTAAATTTGTTGTGTTTTCTGGCTTTGACAACCCTTCTATTTATAGGTGAATTTTCAGTAGGAGTCCGGCCGGACTTATCATGAAATCCAGGGAGTTTTGTGGTATTTTGGAATTTTGAGGGACTTGCTGGCAATTTCTGAAAGTCTGCAAAGGGAGTCCGGCCGGACTGAGACTGTATATCAGGGGTATTTTAGTCTTTTGGCCTTGATTTCTGATTGAAAGGTGACTAGAGGGAGGTGGCATTCTTGCCACGTGTCCCATGACTCACCATTTGTGTGGGAGTTCGTTCCCGGGTCCCGGTTTTGTCCGTTTTTAAAATAACAGTCCGAAAAATGTCCGAAACGCCCCCAAAAAGTGCCAGAAATTGCGTTTTTCAGGGAAAGCCGTACTTTTACGTGCGATGATGTGTGTTAAGTACGCTTCGAAGTTGGAATGCTCGGGGCAGTCCCGGGACGTCTCGTTGGCTTGGCAACGGGGAGCTTAACGAGTTCCGGTTAACCTGGAGCGGGCCAATTAACGGATTTCGGTTAACTTTTTGAAGGATTTTGACGATCCGGATTTGGGTACTTACATCGGTCCTTCGTCTTTCTTCCCCTTCCCTTTTCCACGGCGGGTATTCTTCACCTTCACAGGGAATATCCCCGTAGTCCTTCTACCTGGCTCTGGGACCCTTCCCGATGCCTCTGCCAAACCTGCGGCCGCCAATGCAGCCCTTTCCCTAGCTCTGTCATGAGCTGCCTCTCTTCGAGTCATCATATCCATGCTCTGATCGGCCATCCAACTAGCATTGGCCTCAGAGTCAGCCATGTCATCCCCAGTACAATCTTGAGGGTTAGCCACCACTTCGGCCCTCCTCAAAGTCGAGCTGTCACGGTAATCAAGGCCCAATAGCTCACTTCGTCTCCTCGAAATAGCCATTTGTGTCTCCCCTATACATTCCTTGTACCAGTTCAAATATCGAGTGGACAAAACAGTGCCCCCTCTCCGGTGAAAGAGAACCCTGGCAGGAAGGGACGTATACTGCCACAATCGTATAAGCAGCAATGGCGTCAAAGGATCTTCCATGAGGAGCGATCCCACCTCAAAGGTACCAGTATTACTCAAGCCCGTCAACGACACCTGCTCCATCTGAAACTGTCGCAGCACCAGGGATGGAATGTAGAAAGATGTCTGGGACACCCCCGGAACTCTGACAATGAGAAGACCCTCCTGAATGGTCCGACAAGTCTGTAACTTCCAGTTAGGAACCCACCATCGCAGATGATGCATGTGGAGTTTGGCCATCCAAAGCTCCAACTCACCCTGATTGCCTCCTATCACCGAGGGTCATCGAGAAAAAGACCAGGGATCGCATGTCGCTGGTACCTCGGGCATCATCTGCAACCGCTCCCTCAACCACAGAGTAAGCATAGCGGGACTCCCTTCCCACATGTATCGGCTACCGGTCACCATCTGACCTATGCTAAGGAACGTCTCGCCCAGGATCAAAGGCACGATGTCTCCTCTGCTCGGCCTTTGCCTCGCGGGTCCGATTACTCTTTGTGATGGCACACCCCCAAGGATGTGAATGTGAACAAAGTGGCAATTGCACACAGAGCAAAAGAGTCCCAGGCAGAAACGCTTCCATCCACACCAAAAAATCTATCAGGCAGCCCTGAAATGTCGACGTAGTCCGTATTTGGTATTAGCATCCCACATGCTTCCTCAGCTGAAATGCCAAGAAGGGACATTAACTTCTCAACGGTGGTCAGGCCGCCAGTCAAAGGAAGGACAATCTGCTCCACCTCAGATCCTCCAAGGATAGCCCAAAAATCCTCGAGAGTGGGAGTAATCTCATTGTACAAGAAGCTGTACACGTGCCTCCTCTCGTCCCAGAAACGAGACGCGGCTCTCAAGAGATCCCAATCCGGCATGAGCTCCTTCAAAGCCCAAACCGCCTTCATTCTATAATAGCCTTCGAAAAATCCCTTGCTTTGCCTCGTGTGGTGCCGTACCGATATCTGGAAACTCTCCAAATATCGTTCTTGCACCTGAGACGGCAATCTTGGAAACAAAGACATGAGAAACGAAGGAAACTCCAAGGAATTTGAGAGAAAAATCAGCTTTTGCATCAAAAACAAGCGTAGTGTTTACAAATTTCAGAAATTGGACTGCAATTAAAACAATCTGACATTGAGGCATGGGCCAGCCGGCTCATTTTACAGGTTGACTTGGTCAACTCTGCAGCTAGCAACTTCATTTGTCTGTGAAACAATTCCAAAAGGCCTCCTATTCAATCCTTGACCAAAGTACCTTCACCCGTGATTAAATAATTCACTGTCGACACCACATACGCCTCGGGCTCATGCAACAGTGCAGTTAATTTAATAACAGTGCATGTAGATATAAATTTTGACCGGCTCTAATTTTATTATTTATTGCATGTTCCATTATTATTTATTTTTGATCAACCTACTTGCTTATTTGCCAAAAATAAATGAAGGTAATCATAATAAATATTCAAAATGTACAAGTGTTTGCCCCATAGGTCTTACAAAGTACAAATCAATGTTTGGACAATACACACTATTGTCCAAAATAAAATCAAAAGGACTACTCAGAGTCCTGCTCGTCATTCGAGCACTCATAATGCTGCCCCCTGCAGCCGGATCCACAGTGGACAAATAATCCGCAAACTCCGCGTGACCGGAGTACGAAAAGCTACGGCTCTGCGCCTGTACTCCCGAGGACTCCCCTTGCTCGTGTCTCGAATACAAGGAGTGGCGAGCTTCGAACTCAACAGTCTCACCGGAGAACTGGCTGAACCCCTGCACGAAACCTGTGCCACAAGCCTTGGAAACAGATGGGTCCCTCGCAGTAGACTGCTGAGAAGGCATCGGCTCGTAAACACCCGCACTCCTCCGGGAACTACACCGCAGGAAGTCCACGAGCCTCCTAGCATAGTTGGCTATCCCATCCAAGTGCCTCACGGCTTGATTGTAAGTACGACCAGACACCTGCAAACCAGGAAAGCCGTCAAAAGACAAACAGACAGCACAAATGCAACATTTGCAAGATGATACTACCAAGTACAGAAAAGCAAAGCAAAATACTCACCGAAGCATTAGGATCCACTCTGTATTGAGGCCTCGGCTGCTCCGGGATGGGAATCAATAGCCGCCTATGAGAACCACCAACGCCCTCGAATGACAAGCGAGCGTGGGGGAGTGGGTAGTCTCGTGGATGTGCAGGGCCCTCGCCCTCTCTATCCAGCACCTGCGGACTCCTCAGCCTCGTCCTCAGGAAAGCATCATAGTCGGCATCCTCTATGATGTACTCGGCATGAGGCACACCCTGCCTATACTGCTCCAACTTTTCCTTTGCCATGATGAGCAAAGTATACTGCATGTGAAGAGGCGGATCCCTCAGAACCAAGGGGACAGACCCTGGAGCATGCTGGCAAGACACCCTCTCGCCCAGGTACATCACGTCACAATGGAGCCCCACCAGCAGCTTCCGCTGACGTGTAATCTCCCCAGCAGCATGCACCACAAAGACATCAAACCGACTCCACCAGGTCAGCTGGATCCGCAGAGAAAAATCTCGGTCCATGGCCAGAGACGCCTCCTCATAAGTCAATCGGGTGCGCTCCCTCGACTTTACCGACTTCCTCGCCGCCTTCTGCCAAGTCAACATGGCAGTGAATAAATGAGCATATGCCTCCCTAGTATCCCACCTATACGGGTGAAACACCTCAAAGAACCACACATGTCGAGCGCAAGGAAAGTTATGTCAGCTACAAAGCAGATACATACGAGTACAAGTGAGACAAGGAAGAGAAAAGAAAGAAACTCACATCTAGAGTAAACTGAAAAGAGCCTAATGAGTTTTCCTCTCCCTGAGAGAACTTGTACAACGCATAATAGACCTTGGCCTGACCGGCCTCTCCCCAAGCATACCCTCTTACGGCCTCCAGGTTGGTCAGAGAGCCGATCAGAGCAAAATGACATGTCGTGTCAGCAGTAGGGAACAGGGTAGCTGACAAAGCGAACCACAAAAACCCTTGAGCCAAGCACTCCGCTGTCATCCTCACGGAGCCAGCCAAATACTCCTCGATTCCCCTCCTCAAGTGAGCCTCCATCAGACCGTACCGAATACCTAGACCCCTGGTATTGGTAATATCAAATCCAAGCAGCTCCGACAACTGCTCCATGGTGAAGCCATCAAACCACTCAATGGTGTTGCCCCGAAATGACAACCAAATAATTGCCGCAAAATCACTGGGAGTCACGGTTGCCTCCCCCCACCTGAAGTGAAATGTGTGGGTCGTATCCCACCAGTACTCGCTAAGGGCAACATGAAGTACCTTCGCCCTCTGCGTCAAAGCCACCACAGCTACTGAACTGATAAAGCCTGCCAGGTTGGAGTCAATCACGAACTGCCGTGGACTCCTCTCGCCGTCCCGAGCCACATCTGGGAACATCTCCCACAGCTGGCGGACCGCCTCAACATCCCCCCTACTCTTCACATTATGCACGTCAATCTGCCCTCGCCCCTGCAGGTGAACACGGCAAAAGTATGTTATTACAGAAATAACGTACACAGACACATATCAAAAATCGCAGGAAACATATCAGCGCAAAGATATAGTTTCATCTTCCTAAAATATTTCCACCCCAATTGGAGTATTAACAGTCTAGTTTCAAAAATCCGTTCATCAATGGTTCATTTTCCTAAAAATATTTCCATCCCAGTAGGAGTATTAACGGTCCAGTTTAAAAAAACCCATTCATCAACGGTTCATTTTCCTAAAAATATTTCCATTCCAGTTGGAGTATTAACGGTTCAGTTTCAAAAACCCGTTCATCAACGGTTCATTTTTCTAAAAATATTTCCATTCCAGTTGGAGTATTAATGGTCCAATTTCAAAAAACTTGTTCATCAACGGTTCATTTTCCTAAAAATATCTCCATCCCAGTTGGAGTATTAACGGTCAAGTTTCAAAAAACCCGTTCATCAACGGTTCATTTTCCTAAAAATATTTCCATCCCAGTTGGAGTGTTAACGGTTCAGTTTCAAAAAACCCGTTCATCAACGGTTCATTTTCCTAAAAATATTTTCATCCCATTTGGAGTATTAACGGTTCAGTTTCAAAAAAAAAACCCCGTTCATCAACGGTTCATTTTTCTAAAATATTTACATCCCAGTTGGAGTATTAACGGTTCAGTCTCAAAAACCCGTTCATTAACGGTTCATTTTCCTAAAAATATTTTCATCCCCGTCGAAGTATTAACGGTCCAAAATCCCAAAAACTTTCAAGCCATTTCGAAAACTCCGTCAAACCCGGAACTTTCAAACATTTTGAAAACTCCGTCGAAATCGAAACTTTCAAAACACTTCGAAAAATCCGTCCAAATAGAAACTTTCAAAAATTTACTCCGTCCCGAATTAAACTCACTTTAATTTTGGAAAACGGCCCTAGACATGGAATTTTTCTGTCAAAATTTTTATGTTGTCTACCCGTAACATCAATTGAGCTAAGCTACAGTCAATTTCAACAAAGGGGCATCGCAAGGTCAAAAGCCCCAAATCGGGCACCAAGAACCCTAACTCATCTCTAGTCAAAATTCCTAAAATTCAAGAATGCAAATTATGAAAATTAACGAAATTTAGAGGATGCTAACCTTCCTCGCAATCCCCTCCTTAGATTTGTGGCAATCCCGAGCCGGATAAAACTCGGGTGGATCCAAAGGAAGATCGGTAGTTCTCACCGTCCTCCTTAGCCTCGCTCTCTCGTTGTCGGTCCTCTTGTGCCGACCAATTCGTCCTAATCCAGCTTCCATGATGATAATCTCTCAAAGATTTGAACAGAACTCGCAAAAAATGGGAGAAATTTCACTCTTTTCTCTCTTCTCTCTCTTCTCTCTCTTCTCTCTCGCCGAAATGGGATTTTTTTGGTCTGGTTTGCGTCGCCTGGTGCTGATCTTTAAAAAGGTCCATGGTGAAGATGAGTCCGGCGGGCCCGTTTTACACCATAAAGTTTCTTTTTTCCACTTTGGCCCCTCAGCTTTCCAAAATTTCGAATTTAACCCTTTTGGCCCCCAAAAGTTAAAAAATTCCCCAGTTAGACATTTCTAATGTCCCCTCCCCCGAGGATAAATCTCAGTTAGAAATTTCTAACGCCCCGTCTCCAGACGTTAAAATTCTCGTTAGTCCTCACTAACACTCTGTCTTCGGACGTTAAATCTCAGTACCATCTTTAGAAGGTAAATCGGCCGCCATAGTAAGCCCGAGTATCTTTTCGCTCCAGCAAGTGAACCTTCACTTCCCCGGCCGTCAATCGTAAGCCCGACCACCCCATTTCAGCGGAAATCACTATAAGCCCGCACAAATATCCCTCTTCGGCCATCACCGTAAGCCCGAACACCATATCCCCAGCAGACAAAAGACGAGCGGCAAATCAATATAAGCCCGCACAACAATCCTTCTTCGATTGTCATTTCCATCAATTCCCAGCAAAAGATCCCGCTTCCTTTGTATATCAGAATACGCCGTCAGGGACGGACATTTCTCGCATCCTTTCAGAATACGCCGTCAGGGATGGACATTTCTCATTCTATCAGAATACGCCATCAGGGACGGACATTTCTCTCATCCTTTCATAATACGCCGTCAGGGACGGACATTTCTCGCATCCTTTCAGAATACGCCGTCAGGGACGGACATTTCTCGCATCCTATCAGAATACGCCGTCAGGGACGGACATTTCTCGCATCCTTTCAGAATACGCCGTCAGGGACGGACATTTCTCATATCCTATCAGAATACGCCGTCAGGGACAGACATTTCTCACATCCTTTCAGAATACGCCGTCAGGGATGGACATTTCTCGCATCCTTTCAGAATACGCCGTCAGGGATGGACATTTCTCACACCCTTTCAGAATACGCCGTCAGGGACGGACATTTCTCGCATCCTTTCAGAATACGCCGCCAGGGACGGACATTTATCACACCCTTTCAGAATACGCCGTCAGGGACGGACATTTCTCGCATCCTCTCAGAATACGCCAGCAGGGATGGACATTTCTCACACTCCTTCGATCTCCCGTAGGTTCAGATGCCTCCTATCAGAATACGCCGTCAGGGACAGAAATTTCTCACATCCTTTCAGAATACGCCGTCAGGGATGGACATTTCTCGCATCCTTTCAGAATACGCCGTCAGGGATGGACATTTCTCACACCCTTTCAGAATACGCCGTCAGGGACGGACCTTTCTCGCATCCTTTCAGAATACGTCATCAGGGATGGACATTTATCACACCCTTTCAGAATACGCCGTCAGGGACGGACATTTCACGCATCCTCTCAGAATACGCCGTCAGGGACGGACATTTCTCACACCCCTTCGGTCTCCCATAGGTTCAGATGCCTCCTAATAGTCTCACTCAGGTCTAGACACCTCCGAATCAGTCTCAACCAGGACGAGCTCCTCCTAATCATTCACCCAGAGGTCGAGGCCCTACGCAATTCCCTCGCACCTACTAACTACGATTGGCTTGATTCCCGCTCGGGATACGTAAGAATCCTCTCACTAAGGGTCCAGCCAGCTGACCGCTCAGGTCTCTTAGAGTAAGGCATCCCCCGATTTGGATCCTTATCTTTTTTAACGACCACATTTCCTTCGAAAGTGATGTCGCTGAGGGGCTACTGTAATTACCCAAATCTGGATCGTCAAAATCCGTTAAAAGTTAACCGGAATCCGTTAACTGGCCCTTCCCAGGTTAACCGGAACCCGTTAAGCTCCCTGCTCTCGAGTCAACGAGGCATCCTGGGACTGCCCTGTGCATTCCGACATCAAAGTGTACTCAACACACGTTATCACACGTAAAAGTATAACATTCCTTGAAAAACGTACTATCCGGCACTTTTCGGGGGCGTTTCGGACATTTTCCGGACATTTATTTAAAAAAGGGACAAAACCGGGAATAACGGAATAAAATCCCTAGCCTAGGTGAGTCACAGGGACATATGGCACGCATGCCAAGCCCCACAAATCAACATCAATCAAATTCGAGGGTGAAAAGACTAAAATACCCTTTATTTTGAGTGACTGGCCATCCGGCCTGTTTTACCCCTAAACCAGAATTCCCCTCAGGTCCTCCAAATTTCCAAAATACCCAAAAACCCCCCAAATTAAACCTTAGGCCTTCCGGCCTGTTTTACATTTTCACCCTATAAATACAAGGGCTGTCATTTGTAAAAAAAAAAAAGAAAAATATTAACCTCTCTCCCTCAAAGCTCACGGCATAAACCAGTCTCACCCCCAAGCCCCGTTTTATCTCGATTTGCGTGAAATCCCATTTTCCAACCAAACACAAACAAAAAAACCTCGAAATACCTTTCAAACACCAAAACCGTATCCCGTATACGTAAACCGAGTCAAAGAGTCAACCCCTAGCCATAGGTAACACACTCTCTCTCTAAAACTCGTTTTGCCTCAATTTACGCGCCAGTCGCTATTATCGTGTCGGTCGAAACTTTCGAAATGTAGACGTAACGCCGTTTATGGGTTTCGATACGTTTTACCCCAAAATCATCTTCTCTCCCATAAGATAAGTAATTTCGGGTTAAAACGGCGTTCCGGTCCCATTTTTTTTTTACGTTTATGTTATTTACGATCCGGATCGTTTGATCCGTCGATTCGCACATTTACCGTCCGAACCGTTTGGTTCGTGATCGTCATTTACTATGTCCGGATCGTTTGATCCGTCGATATTGTCATTTAATTTATATGCCTTTACAACTCCGAGCCGTTTGGCTCGTCGATCGCACTTTTACCGTCCGGATCGTTTGATTCCGTTGATACCGCACTTTAAATACTGTCATTTACAAGTCCGAGCCGTTTGGCTCGTGATAGTATTTACTTATCAAAGTCCGAGTTGCAAAACGACTCGTTGATTGCATGTCATTTAATACCTCTTTTCATAAAATTGGTAACAATGTAATGCCGACTCAAAACCGGAGTTCGTCATTCGAACTCCTTTTCAAAACAACGCGAAATCGACGTTTGGCATCCAAACGCTCCTTTTTAACTAAAATCAACGTTTGACATTCAAACTAAAGATTTAAAGTTCGTCATTCGAATTCCTTTTCAAAACAACGCGAAATCGACGTTGGCATCCAAACGCTCCTTTTTAACTAAAATCAACGTTTGACATTCAAACTAAAGATTTATAGTTCGTCATTCGAATTCCTTTTCAAAACAACGCGAAATCGACGTTTGACATCCAAATGCTCCTTTTTAACTAAAATCAACGTTTGACATTCAAACTAAAGATTTAAGCTCGTCACTCGAATGCCATTTTCAAAACAACTCAAAACCGACGTTTGTCATTCAAACGCTCGTTTTTTCATCATAAAATTAACGTTTGTCACTCAAACCAAGATTAAGCTTGAAATTCAAGCCCCTTTTCAAAAATGCAACTCACACACACACACACACAATTTTGAGAGAGGTAGAAAGACTCGTCATATGAGGCGTTTCGCGTGATCTCAATATACTCTTCCCGAAACGTAACGTGACCTCCGAACCTAACAATCTCTGGTACAAAAAGCCATTTTAAAGTTTGGGCTCATAATACAAAACTCCACTTTTTCAAAGCCTTTTCCAAGTTTTGGCTACCAATTAAAATGACCCTATTTTTTCAAACTCAGTCATTCTCAACGTTTGGGCTCATAATACAAAACCGCGTGGCGACTCCTCTCCTTCTCCAGAAGCGAGGTCCCAAAGTTTCGCGAAATGCCGCTCGCCGCATTTCCTTTTCGCGCGCAATCCGGGTAATTTCAACAGCCCCTCATCTCATCAGCGACCTCAACTCGGGGGGGCCAACCCTGTCTTGAGACAAGGAGAGCTACTGGATGTAGACGAACTGGTGGAATGGGAGGACCTAGACATATATGGTGATGAGGGCAGAAGACTTAGAGAATAATTATTGAAACGTTGCAGTTCTGGGATGGTCCAGAAATGGAGCCCATGGACGAAATGGAAGAAATTATACTCAATCCCGACTACCCATAACAAAGAATAAAAATCGGAGGGCAACTCTCCTCAGAAGAAAGGAAGGAGACCATCACCCTACTAAAAAATAACCTAGATGTCTTTGCCTGAAAGGTCAAGAAAATGAGAGGAATAAACGAAGAGGTGGCTGTCCACAAGCTGGAAGTCGACCCATTTGCTAAACCTATCAAGTAGACAAGGAAAATTGTTATGAATGACAAAGAAGATGCAATCAAGGAAGAGGTCAAAAAACTTCTAAGTGTTGGAATTATCAGGGAAGCAACCTATCCTGTTTGGTTGGCCAATGTTTTGATTGTCAAGAAACAAAACGGGAAGTGGCGAATGTGTGTAGATTTCACAGATCTCACAAAGCCTGCCCAAAAGACAATCCTCTCCCCAAAATTCACAAGTTAGTAGACTCCATTGCCGTACATAGGACTCTCAGCTTCCTAAATGCCTACTCGGGTTACCACCAGATAAAGATGGCCGGGGAAGATATTGAGAAGACAGCCTTCCAGGCAGCTGGAGGAATTTATTGCTATATCATGATTCACTTCTGACTAAAAAATGCTGGTGCAACCTATCAACGCATGGTCAACAAAGTATTTGGGGAGCAGATATACTGTAACATGGAAGCCTATATCGATGACATGGTCATTAAGAATAGGACTGGAAGTCACGCCATAGACCTGGAAGAAACCTTTAGTAACCTTATGGAAAATAACATGAAATTGAACCCAAGTAAATGTGTGTTCGGGGTGACAGCCGAAAGTTCCTAGGCTTTATGGTATCACAAAGGGGGATCGATGCAAATTCGGAGAAAATCAAAGCCTTAAAAGATATGAAAGAGCCTACCAACATCAAGGAAGTTCAAACACTGAGCGAAAGAATAGCAGCCCTTGGTAGGTTTATTGCAAAATCTGCGGAGAAATCGCTACCTTTTTTCAAAGTTCTAAAGAGGACCAAGAGCTTCTCCTGGACATCGGAATGCTTAGAATCATTCACACAGTTGAAGGAGTACTTGGGATCCCCTCCTTTTCTAAGCAGCCCTGTCATGGGAGAAATGATATACGTCTTCCTATCAGCTACTGACCACGCTATAGCTGTGGTACTAGTTCGGAATGAAGGAAGCACTCGAAAGCCTATCTACTATGTTAGAAAGACATTATCAGATGTTGAGAGCAGATACTTCAACGCCGAAAAAATTACTTACGCCTTGGTAATAACAGCAAGGAAGCTATAAGCATATTTCTCTGCACACCCCATAACTGTGTATACTAACACATCCCATATACATATACACAGACGGGTCAGCTACTAAGGAAAGAAGCGGAGCTGAAATTGTACTAGCAAGTCTCGGTAGGGAACACAACATCCAGGACATAACCAGATTCAAGTTTCCTTCTTCCAACAATCAAGCTGAGTATGAAGCTTTACTATTTGACATAGAGTTGGCATCCTTCTATGGAGCAACCAAGATCGTCACCTTCTATGACTCCCAGCTCGTAGTCAAATATATAAAAGGGGAGTACAACACTCAACACCCTACACTTACGAAGTTTAAAGACATCGTCCTAGAAATCACGAAAAAGCTGGAATTTTTTGAAATAAGTCAGATAGGCCGAGAAGATAACCATGTGGCAGATGTTCGATCTAAACTGGAAACTATTGATATGGCAGATCCTGATTCTAACCCACTCATAGTATTCACCGAATAACCTGCCTATGAAAGACTACGAGTAATGCTCCTAGACGGGGAGGAAAAGTGCTGGATACACAAATATATGGACTTCATTGAAAAGGACCAACTGCCTGACGATGAAGCGCGTGCTAGGCTTATCAAGAGGAAAACGGTAAGGTTTACAGTGTGGAATGGGATCCTTTACAGAAGATCATTCACCAAGCCCCTGCTGAGATGTGTCCATCCCAAAGAAACCAAAAATCTTTTGGCAAAAGTCCACGAAGGTATCTATGGAGGTCACCCGGGGGCCCGAACCTTTGCGAACAAAATCATCACCTGAAAGATGACGCATAAGCCTACGTAAGAAAGTGTGACAAGTGCCAAAGATATGCTAACATTCCCAGACTCCCCAAAGTGGAACAGACACTCATAATACCTACTTAGCCATTCAACATGTGGGGAATTGACATCATCGGACCCTTCCCCCCCCTCGCCCGAGGCAATTGCAAGTACGTGATCGTGTCAGTCGACTACTTCTTTAAGTGGATAGAAGCAAAATCCTTAGCCAAAATCACAAAATAGAATGCAATTAACTTCGTCCACGACTTCATCTGGTGTCGCTTTGGGGTTCCACACACAATCATCTCAGACCATGGTCTCCAGTTCTCCAAGGCCTTTACAGCAGAACTGAATATACCAGGAGTCAGAATTATCAAGTCATCAGTGAGCAGACCTCAATGCAATGGACAAGCGAAAGCATCCAACAAGTTGGTGCTAACAGCCCTAACTAAAAACCTAGAAGAAAGTGATGGTAAATGGTTGGATGAACTTCCCTTAGCTTTGTGGGAAGTTCGCACAACCACCCGGGTGCCAACCGGGGAAACCCCAAAATAAGCTCTCTCCAAACTGGGAATACCCCTAAATCATCACTCAAGTTATTAGAGAAGACTAGCTGATTAAATGAGAATGGTGAATTACAAGCAAATGACTAAAGCCTACCATGACAAAAGGGTCAACAAAAGAGTATTCCAAGTCGGGGAACTGAATACTTAGAAAAATAGAAGCTACAGGGAAAAATGCAGAACAAAACAAGCTCTCTCCAAACTGGGAATACCCCTAAATTATCACTCAAGTTATTAGAGAAGAGACCTACAGAATGAAAACCCTAGATGGGCAAGAGCTGAAACATTCGTGGCATTCTAATCATCTACAGAAATACTATCACTAGATTTATGTTTGTTTTTTATTTAAGTAGATTAGTCTCTGTTATTCTTTTCCTTATTTTCAAGTAGAATATCATTGCAGTTTGATGTAATCAGTTTCAGTCAACAAAAACTCAGCTTTCATCAACAAAACAATGACTAGCAAGACAAGTACAAAAGACGAGGAGGCTACGCCTCGCACCTTAGACAAAATGTCTAAGGACATGAAAGACGAGGGGCCTACTCCTCTAACTTTAGGCAAAAAAATGCCTAATTATTATGTCGAATAACCCTCCTCGGCATAAAGGGATAAATTCTCAAAAACTACCTAAGTCTTATGTCGAACGACCCTACTCGGCATAAATGGATAAATTCCCAATAAATCACTTAAATTATGCCAAACGACCCTCCTCGGGTTGAAGGGATAAATTCACAAAAAATCACATAAACTATGTCGAATGACTCTGCTCGGCATAAAGGGATAAACTCCCAAAATTTATCTAAGGATTATGTCGAATGACCTTACTCGGCATAAAGAGATAAATCCCCAAAAACATTACCTAAGTTTAATGTCGAACGACCCTCCTCGGCATAAGGGACAAAGTCCCAAAAATTATCTAAGTAATATGTCGAACGACCCTCATCGGCATAAAGGGATAAATTCCCAAAACCTTACCTAAGTATAATGTCAAACGACCCTACTCGTCATAAAGGGACAAAGTCCCAAAAATTATCTAATTACTATGTCGAACGACCTTGCTCAGCATAAAAGGAAAAAATTTCAAAAACCTTACTGAAATTACACGGATCGCGCGCGGAACGCAGCGAGCGGCTTTCGCAACTTGGGCCTCGCTTAAAAGAGAGATTCGCCACGCCGTTTTGTATTATGAGCCTAAACTTTGAAAAAGGCTGGTTTGAAAAGGAGGTCATTTTGATTGGTAGCCAAAACTTAGGAAAAGGCTTTGAAAAAGGGGTCATTTTGATTGGTAGCCAAAACTTGGGAAAGGCTTTGAAAAATGGGTCATTTTGATTGGTAGCCAAAACTTGGAAAAAGACTTTTTTTAACCAGAGATTGTTAGGTTCGGAGGTCACGTTACGTTTCGGGAAGAGTATATTGAGATCACCCGAAATGCCTCGTATGACGAGTCTTTCTACCTTTCTCGAAAAGTGTGTGTGTGTGTTTGTGTTGCTTTTGAAAAGGAGCTTGAATGACAAGCTTTAATCTTGGTTTGAATAAAAACGTTGATTGTGGTAAAAAAATGAGTGTTTGAATGACAAACGTCAGTTTTATTTCACGAATGCTTTGTGGCATCAACCGATGCAAGTAAGGATATTTGGATTTTGGACAGTGGATACTCAAGGCATATGACTGGCCATGCTGATCTCCTTACCGATATTGAAGAAGCATCAGGTCCTCCACTTATCTTTGGTGACAACGCAAGGGGTAAAATTATAGGTCGTGGATCCATCATAAGAGGTACAATTACTGTACAGAATGTATCTTTGGTGGATGGTCTTAAACATAACCTTCTCTCCATATCACAATTCTGTGATAAAGGTATGCATTGTGTTTTTACGTCTTCCAACTGTAATGTAAAAAACATTGCTACCGGAGAAACTCTCCCACTGGACAAAGAAAAGGTAACATATATGCTATAAATTTAAATGCTATTTCTAGTGTTACAAATGTTTTTTTGTAGTAAAGAACATCAGTGAGAACTCATGGCTATGTCACAAGAGACTCAGTCACTTGAAATTCAAATATCTATCCAAGCTAGCCAATGCAAATTTGGTCACCGGCTTACCTCAAGTTTCTGCTGATCATGGAAGGAAATGCAGAGCATGCCAGCTAGGAAAGCAACATAAAATATCATTCCAAAGCAAGCCCTGCATGTCCACATCTAAGTGCCTCCAACTGCTACATATGGATCTGTTTGGCCCCACAACTACTGCCAGTTTAGGGGGAAGCAGTTATTCCTTAGTTGTTGGAGATGACTTTTCAAGATATACTTGGGTGGAAACTTCCAGCTCCAAAAATGACACTTATGAAGTTGCCACCAAGCTTTTCCATCTACTTCAAACTCAAAAGGAATGTGACATCATTAGTATGAGATCCGACAATGGAAAGGAGTTCAAGAACAATGACATTGCTCAGTAATGTGATGATCATTGAATTGATGAAAACTTCTCAGCTGCTAGAACACCACAACAAAATGGTGTTGCTGAGAGAAAGAACAAAACCTTGATCGAGGCTGGGAAAACGATGATATATGAAGCTATCAACACAACTTCAGATATCATCATTTTCCCAGCCTATCAACATAGCTAGGGCTGTAAACGAGCCGAGTCGAGCTCGTATAAAAGTTATCGAGCTCGAGCCCAGTATGACTGTTCGAGCTCGAATCGAATCGAGTTTTGAGCTTTTCGCAAGTTGTTCGCGAGCTGCTCAAACTCGAGTATTAACGAACCGAGCTCAATCTTGGACTTATTTTTTGAAAAAATCTGAAATCAAACGAGCTTTATCGAGCACTAATTCGAGTTGTAATCGATCTCGAGCCTAAACGAGCCTAAACAAGTCATTCACGAACAAAATTCATTTGAGCTTTTTAACGAGCTTAACGAGCCGAGCACAAACGAGTCGATCTCGGTCAGAGATCGTCAAACATACGAACCAAACACGAGCTGGATCGGGAAAAAAAGGAGCTTGAAAATTGGTTCAAGCTCGAGCTCGAGTTCACCTCAAGCCCACTCAAACTCGAGCTTTTACGAGCCGAGCCCGAGCCGGCTCGTTTCGTGTAACAGCCCTAAACACAGCATGCTTCACTCAGAATCGGTCATTGGTCAACAAATTTCACAACAAGACTCCTTATGAACTTTGGCATGGCAGAATTTCCAACATCAGTTTCTTCAAGATATTCGGCTGCAAATGTTACGTTATTTACAACGGTAAAGAATACAGAGGTAAATTTGATGAGAAAGTCGATGAAGGTATCTTTGTTGGTTATGCCAAACATAGTAAGGCTTTTAAAGTTTTTAATAAACGCTTGTTGAAAATTGTTGAATTTGTTCATGTTACCTTTGATGAATTTGATTTGCTAGAGCCTGACAAGGCTCCAAATAGTACCAATAATTCTAGTGTTTTTGAGACAGGTGAATCCAGCAACTCTAAGTCCAATTAAAACACCAATACCAATGAAAATCAACCTCCAGCTCAGAATTCAGGCATATCAAGTGATGTAACCGATAGAACCCTAGTTTATGACTCATTCTTCCCTCAATCGGTCAGAAGAGAAACTAATCCTCAAAATCCCTTGACAGATCCCTTACCTGTTAGTCCCTCTATCAATGTTCCTATTACACCACCTGAACCCGAACCAATTTCAAATAATATACCATTTCCTTCACCTCAACCTGAAACTGATCATCTGTCAACATCACCATCTCCTAACCGATCCCCTCAACTGGTCACACCTCCCTCAACCGATTATGTTCCTCCCTTAGAAACCTTAAGACAAGAATCGGTCAGGCAAGACCTTCCAAGGGAAGTGAGACCAGCTAAAGGTCACCCATTAGACAATGTGATTGGTGATGTCTTTGGTCCAAGAATGACTAGAGACCAAGTAAGGAGTATGGAAGAATAACACAGTCTATTCTCCACTGTAATGGTCTCAAATATAGAACCAAAGAAGACAGAAGAAGCACTCAATGATCCTAGTTGGGTAGAAGCTATGCAAGAAGAACTCAATCAGTTCGACAGATGCAAAGTATGAGAATTAGTGCCTCGTCCAAATGATCAGACAGTGATAGGAACGAAATGGGTCTTTAGAAATAAATTTGATGAGTCTGGAAAAATTACTAGGAATAAAGCAAGACTTGTAGCAAAAGGGTACAGACAAGAAGAGGGAATAGATTATGACGAGACTTTTGCCTTTTTGCTAGATTAGAAGTCATTAGGTTGTTCCTTGCCTATACTGCCTACAAGGAGTTTAAGTTATACCAAATGGACGTGAAGAGTGCCTTCCTAAATGGAGAACTTCAAGAGCTTGTTTATGTTGATCAACCTCCCGGGTTTGAAGACTCCAAGAAGCCTAATCATGTCCATAGGTTAAATAAAGCATTGTATGGCCTCAAGCAAGCACCAAGAGCATGGTATAAAACTCTCTCCATATTCCTACTTAGTGAGAAGTTCGAAAGAGGTAAAATTGATACAACCTTATTTATTGTAAAGCATAATGGTCATTAATTATTAGTTCAAATATATGTAGATGATATTATATTTGGCTCTATTAATGAAAACTCATGCAAGAGATTTGAGAAACTTATGCAAAGCAAATTCGAGATGAGCATGATAGGAAAACTAACCTTCTTCCTTGGACTTCAAATTAAATAAACTCAAGAAGGAATCTTCATCAATCAAGCCAAATACACCAATGATCTTATCAAGAAATTTGGACTTGATTCTGCTCATCCTCAAAGTACTCCAATGGCTACTAATGTATATCTTGATAAAGATGAGTCTGGTAAGAAAATAGATATGAAACTTTACCGAGGTATGATAGGATCTCTGCTTTACTTGACTGCTAGTAGACCATATATCATGTTTGTCGTATGTGTATGTGCTAGGTTTCAAGCTGATCCTAGGGAATCTCATCTTCAAGCTGTAAAAAGAATCATAAGATATCTTGTGGGAACTGTTCCATTAGGTTTATGGTACCCTAGAAATTCATCTTTTACACTAATTGGCTATTCAAATACTGATTTTGTAGCTTGTAGGGTCACAAGGAAAAGTACTGGTAGGACTTGTCAATTTCTGGGCAACCGATTGATTTCCTGGTCTTGTAAGAAGCAAGCTTCAATTTCCACTTCTATAATCGAGGCTGAGTATATAGCTGCTCATAAATCCTTTGGATGAAGCAACAATCGGTGGACTATGAAATTCCTAAATAAATGTGTCCCATCTACTGTGACAATACCTCAACTATCTCAGTCTCCAACAATCCTGTGATGCATTCCAAGACAAAGCACATAGACATCATATATTGCTTCCTCAAGGATCATGTTGAAAAGGGTATTATTGTTCTTTTAAAAGTTAATATTGATTATCAGTTAGCTGATATTTTGACAAAACCCTCGGACACTAAAAGATTTGAATTCCTTAGAGGTGAACTAGGCATGATTGATATTCGTGGATAAACTATGCTAACTTTGCTATTTGTGTAAGCTCTCAACTGATCAAAAGGTGAAATCCCAATTTTACCCCTCAATATACCTTAGCTACTCAACCTTAACCGATGGCATCAAAGTTCTCAAAACCGATCACCCCCTGACCGATCATATCTCTCAACCGGTTACAAGTTGTAACTGGTCAAGCCTTCATGCGGTTGCTCAACCAGTCACCAAGTTCAACCGGTCAACAAACTACCAAACCAACGATGAACTGCAGTCGGATCCAATTCGTTTTAACCAGCTCGTCTGATCTCTGCTATCCTTTCAGTCTTGTCAGATGGCTAACACAAACAGTGAGCTGTTACCAACTTTTCCTATCCTAGGTAGATCAAAATTTTAATTTTGATAAAAAATGTAATCTCTGTATCATTCTTATTTATCCAAAAGGTTATTATTTTTGTTCATTATTATGTTTGAAATTTAATTTTTGCACACACGTTCCTAATTTCAAGCTTCCATATTTAAAAATCGTGTCTAAGTGTGAATGTGGGCCCATAGCGGATTGAACCATTTCTTATTAGGGTCGCCACTTCACTTCAGTTTGAAGACACTGGTTTTATTGAAAAAACGGAGTCGCCACGCCATTTTGATTTCCTCAAAACTTTGAAAAAAAAGGATAAGGGTCCGGAGGTTAAGTTACTCCTTGAAAAAACAGATCGCGTTCACCCAAGGAGCCTTGCGAAAGCAAGTCTTCCTAGATTCGATGTTTGTGCTTGTTTGTGTGCTCCTGTGTGTGTGTGTTTTGAAAAAAGGGAGGGAATGTACCAAGTTATCTACCGGACGTATAAACCATATAAGATGGTTATCGCTCGGGATTCCTTGGATTTGATGTGTTCGGGATTTTGATCCCGTGCTCATCTTGGACTTATGATCATCATTATGTGACCTTTTTACCCTCCCGTTGGAATAATCAACCATAGTAGGCGTAAAAGCCTTGGTGTATCTTAAACCAACGTTCTTAGGGGACTTGGTCATATGTGATCGAGAGAGGGACACCTTTTTATGGTTCAAGAATGAGACTCTTTAGAAAAGGAAGAGTCTTTGCCCATCAATCCTACATCTTGAGACAATTGAGCTCCGTAGGGACATTTATTGCTCGTCTCAAGTGATGATCGGAGATGTCGAGACATAAGATTCATCCGCTTCTAAAGGGACTACGACTATGGCATTTTAGTGGCGGAAATGATGTAAAGATGATGTCTTTACACCAATCCACACCACGGGATGCTTCAAGAACCAAAGGGACTAGGGGAGGGGGTATAAAGATTGGATCTTTATACTCGTCCTATGTCTTTCGTGCCTTAAAAGGTCACTAGACAATCCTCGGAGAGTGATCCAACCAAAAGGGACATGAGGGGATGACTTTAAAAGGTAAAGATTGCATTTTTATGAAATAAATGTAATGAACATTATGAAAGCTAAAGACATGAATGTAAAGGGAAGACCTTTGAGGCTTTCCTATGTCCTTTAAGAACCTTATGAGGTGGACAATCCTTGAAAGCTAGGTCAATGGAGGGGGATTGACATAATAAGAGTAAAGATTTCATTTTTATGTAATAAAATGGAAGTATTTCACATCATCATGTGATGAATCCTCCCTAGAACAAGCCACTTGTGGACCCTTGTTCATCCTTGGGATAGGATTCCCCATGAATCATTTGTGGAGGGGAAAGGGGGAAGATGATGTTTATATGACAAAGATAGGATCTTTATGGCAATATATCAATGTGGATGACAAATAAAGGCAATATAGGTGACAAGTAATGAATATAACAATATAATAAAAGTATTTCAAGGAGAAAGGAAGGAGAGATTACCAATGGTGGTTCTCTTTATCTCCCTTGGGGATTTTCCTATGTAGGAAGGGTTTTGGATGTATTTTATGGTGGAGGGAGGTGGTTTTTAAGAGATTTAATTCTCTGGAAATTCGTGGAGTAATTTTGGCAGAGTGACAATGCTTAATTGTTGTTGTTAAAATGGGTAGAGGAGGCCTCTATTTATAGGCTGCAGTGTGCTTCCTAATGAAGCCGCCCGACGTTAGCCTCTTGCAAAAGAGGCCGTCCGGCGTTATCCACCAGTGACTCAGCCTGCTTCTAGATTTATGCAAGGTGGCAGCTGGAAGCTTCATTCCAGTGAGGTCCTGCCTGGAATTTTAATTCCTAGCAGGTCCTTCCTCCCTTGGACAGTTTGGAAAAGTTCCAGAATTGCCCCTGAACTTTAGGAAAGTTTTAGAAATTGCCGGGAAACTTAATCGGAAGGCATGAGCCAGATTTGGGTACTTACAGAAGCCCCTCGGCAACGGCATTTGCAGGGAAAGTGGGGTTGTTGATAAAAAGAATCCAATCTGGCAAACTGCCGAGATGAATTGGGTGACCAAGGAGGTCGAGTGGCTGAACCTTTGGAAGGCTACCTACGTATCCCGGAGGATTCAAGCCATAATCGTAGTTCGGAATCCACTAGGGAAAGGGGAAGAGAAACTGGTCCCTTGCTATGAAGGTGGAAAGGAAGTGACCTAGGAGGTCAAATGGCTGATCTTACTGGAGATATGCCAAATGAAATGGCGACCACTGCGGTCGGATGGCTATACCTTTATGAAAGGCTCATGCACCACTGAGGAGTGATGAATGAAAGCGGTGACCACTGCGGTCGGATGGTTGGACCTTTATGAAAGGCTACCTACGTATCCCGGAGGAATCAAGCCGTGGTCGTAGTTCAAGGTTCACTAGATAGTTAGGAACAAGTCTAGGGTCCTTGGGATTTTGACGATTAATGGAGGAGTCACCTTATTTGATTTGACAATTAATGGAGGTTGTCACCTTATTTGATTTGACAATTAATGGAGGTTGTCACCTTATTTAATTTAACAATTAATGGAGGTTGTCACCTTATTTGATTTGACAATTAATGGAGGTTGTTACCTTATTTGATTTGACAATTAATGGAGGTTGTCACCTGGCGTTATCCCATTTGGTAATAACGGAAGATTTCTCGGAAGAAACGTTATCCCATTTGGCGATAACGGAGGATTTACCGAAGGGAACGTTATCCCATTTGGTGATAACGGAAGGTTTCCCAGAGGAGACGTTATCCCATTTGACGATAACGGAAGGTTTCCCAGAGGAGACGTTATCCCATTTGGTGATAACGGAAGGATTTTTGAGAGAAAATGTTATTTCATTTGGAAATAAAGAGAATTTTTGAGAGAAAACGTCATTCCATTTGGAGATAATAGGAATTTTTGAGAAACAACGTTATTTCACTTGGAGATAACGAGAATTCTTGGTTAAATGGAAAGTCCAGGGGCAAAAGTGTAAATTTAGCCTGAGGCGAATGAAGCCACCTGGCATGAGATGGGGAAAAAGAAGCCGTCCGGCTTGAAACCTGTTGGTGTAATGCCCTAGGCTATGATTATGTTTGACTTGAAACGTTATGTATCATCTTTATCATTTATTATAGAGCGCATTTATTCTGTTCATTATATGTTTGCATGTTTGTTATATTGAACTGCGTCCCTAGTTGTTATGAACAACTAGTATAAGTTGGTAATGGATAATCATGGAGATGCACATTACACTTATGGATACTTGCTAGAGAACAAGTATTGGACTTGACCTACTTATGAGATTTATGACATGGTCTGTTGTCATGATTAAATCTCAAGATAGTCGTGTTATTGAATCCTTAGTACCTGAGATTATCATCATCTTCCACATGACAAGGGTCGTGTTTGATAAAGTCTAACACTATCTTTAATCGGATAGCAATAAGGACTATGTTGGCACGATTGGAGTCATGTAGGGAAGAATGATAAGTCAAGAAGGGATTTGTTCCTCTTATGAAGAGAGATGTTTACTTGGGCCCCTCGATGAATGATGTTGATGAAATGTGTGGCCACACTCAAGTGATTTGGTAGAGATCAAATGCATTTAGATTATCAACATATTCGGAATCAAGAAAGCATTGAACAAGATGAGCTGACATAGACCATGACTCATGTTCAATTGGACATCGTGGACAAAGGGATTGTGACATTGGATCTATCAAGGAATCAAGCTTTGATGTTATATTTAATTGGGTGGACATAATGATTTGCTAGAAGTCACTTATGTCTTGTGAGGTTGATGTTTCAACTCACTACCAACATAACATATAATTACTAAAGGGTCACACACAAAAGAACGAATTTGATTCGAGCTAAATCTGGAAATTTTGGGAAAGGGCACGACTCGTGCCCATGGGCACGACTCGTTCTAGGAGCAGTAAACGACTGCGTTTTGGCATTTCAAGGAAATTCGTTGACCAGTTGACTTTTGGGGTGAGGCACGACTCGTGACTATTGTAACGACTCGTGACAAAATCCAGCACGAGTGCAACTTTTATCATGAGGCGTGACACGACTGAATTTGGCTTGGAATCACTCGTGATTGTCAAGCACGACTCGTGCCCAGGAGCACGAGTCGTGCCCTGGGCGAATTTTGGTCAGTCCGCGTTTTCCTTGGACGGATAGGATTAGGCTTCCTAAGGACTTCTAACCTATTGTGACTAGGGTTTATATATGATATAAATATAAGTCCTTTACAGCCATAATTCTCTCTAACACACATCATAATTCAAGGTTTATGAAACTTTAGATTTTGATTTTGATTTTGATTTTGAATTAAAAGTCCCAAATTGTTCCATAGTTTTGGCTTTGATTATTGAATATTGATTCAATAATCAAGAGGATCATCTAGCAATCCAACAAGAAGGTGTTCTTGTATTCATTCGCGTGTGGATTACCGATAGAGGGTGATAAGTTAATCACCAAGAGCTTGAAGCCATCATTCGTTGATTCATCACAAGTTTTTTTTTGAACAAGGTAGAAGAAGATCCGTTTCGACATCAAAATTCCAAGGCTTGAATTTTGTAATCTACTTTGTTAAACTTCATCGCATTCAAGGTATGTAAATTCTATCTCATATAAATTTCTAATCTCTTCATGCTAGACGGATCATAGGGCTAGGGTTTTGATGTTATTTCTAAGTTCTTCCGCTGCGTTTGTAACCCCAAAATCCAACAGTGGTATCAGAGCCCCGTCTTGCCATGATTAGGATTGAAATTGCATGCTAGATTTAATGTGATTATTTGCTACCATGTGATATGAAATAGATCTAGATTCCATGTGTTTTG
This sequence comes from Adenophora triphylla var. japonica, assembly GCA_022495995.1. Taxonomy (NCBI): domain Eukaryota; kingdom Viridiplantae; phylum Streptophyta; class Magnoliopsida; order Asterales; family Campanulaceae; genus Adenophora; species Adenophora triphylla. The sequence goes on along the minus strand of JAFEMH010000097.1, from coordinate 837,441 downwards.
TTTTTATGAAAAACAAGTATATGAGATATACCATGTTCATGATATGATGAATTAATTAGATTAGTTTATCACAATAGGTTAAAGATTTGTTTAATATGATTAAATTAAATTAGTAATTTCTCAAAATCGAATCAAAGTGTTTGTATGAAATTTTATGAAGCCCTATGTTCATGATTATGTTCACATGAGATCTATGTTACAACCATGCGATGTTTGTTACATGTTGAAAACCTTCTAAATATTTAAGTCTTATGCCATTCCTCGATTAGAACACTTGTGAAATCTTAGGGTATTTTGATGTAGTTTCAGCCGTAGTTGGGTGCATCATTATATCTTGATTTGTGATCAAGATGAGATTATGGTTGATGTAGTTTTGGCCATAGTCAGGTGCATTGTTCCATGTCTCATATGTTTGAAAAGGGTTTTGACTTAATTGGTGCTTTCAAATAAGATTTGACCCAAGGCATAGATGAGATTTAAAAACATATTTTTTGACATATGATGTTTAAGGAAATCTCATAAAAGATCTAAGAGTCATATAGTGATATGATTAATGTTTCTACCTAAATAGCTTGATTTCGGGTATTAGCTCAGTTAAACCGGGATTAAGTGAAATATGGATCTTAGCCTACTATGATTATATGATACATGTTTGTATTTGAAGGTGTATAATTTAGTGGGAGTATTTATGAAATACATTATTTGCTCTTAGATGATAAATGTGTTGATATTGATATATGTTTATATTGTTTGCATATTTTATTGTAGAATGGCTACACACAATAATCAACCCATGTTACTGCGATCAGTCCTTGAGAAGGACAAGCTTTAGGAGAACGGTACAAACTATTCTGATTGGATCAGAAGCCTTAGAATTGTTCTAAAGCAAGAGAAGAAACTGTACGTTCTCAATGAACCTATTCCACCTCAACCTGCTCCAAATACTTCTAGGGCTGATAGGGATGCACATAAGAAACATAATGATGATTCTATAGATATTACATGCCTTATGCAAGCCACTATGTCTAAGGCTCTTCAGAAGGACCTTGAGCACATAGATGTAGCATTTGATCTTGCTGAGCATTTAAAGGAAATGTTCCAAGTGCAAGCAAGAAACGAGAGGTATGATGTGGTAAAGTCCCTGACTGCATGCAAGATGCAAGAAGGGAAATCGGTGGGAGCTCATGTCCTTAAGATGAAGAGTTACATTGAGCGTCTCGAAAGGCTTGGAAATCCGTTGAGTTTGGAACTCGCCACGGATTTGACATTGAATTCATTGCCTGAAAGTTATAGTCATTTCATTATGCACTATCACATGACTGGCATGGATAAGAATCTCTCGGAATTGCATGCGATGCTTAAGACCGCAAAGATGAATATCAAGAAGCCTAAAACCGATACTATGTTAATGGTTAACAAAGGCAAAGGGTTCAAGAAGGATGGCAAAGGTAAAGCAAGTGTTGCTAAACCTAAGGCAAAGGTTGCTGATGCCAAAGAGGCTCCCAAGGCATCTCAAAAGGATGAGGTTTGCTACCATTGCCAAGAGGTTGGACATTGGAAGAGCAACTGCAAGGCTTACAAGGAAAGCCAAAAGGCAAAGAAGGGCAATACGATTGCTACTGGTTCAGGTATCTATATGATAGATATTTTCCTTTCTGTTTCTAGTTCATGGGTATAAGATACCGGATGTGGTTCTAACATTTGTTTAAATGTGCAGGGACTGAGAAATAGGAAGCTACTCAAACAAGGTGAAGTTGACCTGCGTGTTGGAAATGGAGCAAGAGTTGCTGCATTAGCCGTAGGGACATATGATGTAACTTTACCTAGTGGCTTAGTACTTGTTTTGAACAATTGTTACTATATTCCGAATTTGAGTAGGAATATTATTTCTGTTTCTTGTTTGGATAATGAGGGGTATAATTTTCTTATTGCGAATAAGAAGTTTTATATTTATTTAAATGATATGCTTTATGGTATTGCAATCTCATTTAATGGCCTTTATGTTCTTGATGTTGATGAGAAACAAAATAGTGTTGAAAATTTTTATCATGTGGACAAGAAGTCTAAACCGAATGACGTGAACAACACGTTCATGTGGCATTACCGACTTGGTCATATAAACGAGAAACGCATTTCTAAACTCTACAAAGATGGAATGTTAGACTCACATGATTATGAATCATATGAGATATGCGAATCTTGTTTATTGGGCAAAATGACCAAACCACCCTTCACTAAGAGTAGTGAAAGGGCTAGTGACTTATTGGCCTAATACATACTGATGTATGCGGACCAATGAGCAGCATTGCTAGGGGAGGATTTCGATATTTCATTACATTCACCTATGACTTATCTAGATATGGCTATGTCTATCTGATGAAGTCAAAGAGTGAATCGTTTGAGATGTTTAGAACATTTCAAAATGTAGTACAAAATCAACTTGGCAAAACAATTAAAGCACTTCGATCCGATCATGGTGGTGAGTATTTGAGCCAAGAGTTTGACAATCATCTCAAAAACTGTGGAATTGTTTCAGAGTTGACTCCACCTGGAATGCCACAATGGAATGGTGTTTCTGACAGGAGGAATAGAACCCTATTAGATATGGTTCATTCGTTGATGAGTCAAGTAGACCTTCCTATATCCTTTTGGGGACATGCATAAGAGACTGCTGCGTTCACACTGAACAGAGTCCCTACTAAATTTGCTCCCAAGACTCCACATGAGATGTGGCATGGAAGAAAACCTAGTTTGTCTTTCATGAGGATTTGGGGTTGCGAAGCCTATGTGAAGAGACTTGTCTCTGATAAGTTATAACTGAATCCGACAAAGTTATTTTCGTTGGTTACCCAAAGGAAACCAAAGGGTATTATTTTTACAACCGCAACGAGAACAAAGTGTTTGTTGCTCGATATGGTGCTTTTCTTGAGAAACACTTTCTCAATAAAGTATCTAGTGGGAGTAAAATTGATCTTGAAGAATTTTAAGAACCCAAAAATAACATGGAACCGATAGTAGAGACTGAACCAAGTCCACAAGAAGTTCTGGAACCGGTTCAAGATCCACAAGTCCATCGTAGATCGGATAGGTTACGATTCACACTCGAGAGATATAGAGTTCTCGTGTCGAAAAGTAATGAAGTGGAAGTCATTGAGAATGATGAACCTACTTCCTATCAAGAGGCGATGTCTGATCCCGATTCGGATAAATGGTTAGAAGCCATAAAATTCGAATTGCAATCCATGTCGAATAATCAAGTTTGGAACTTGATTGAGCCACCCAAAGGTGTAAAAACCATAGGGTGCAAGTGGGTCTTCAAGAAGAAGACTGACATGGATGGGAAGGTACAAACTTATAAGGCTAGGCTTGTAGCAAAGGGATATAGGCAAACTCATGGTGTAGACTATGATGAAACCTTCTCTTCTGTTGCCATGCTTAAGTCTGTTAGAATTTTGATTGCCATAGCCACATATTATGACTATGAGGTATGGCAAATGGATGTCAAAACCGCTTTCCTTAACAAAAAACTGCTTGAGGATGTGTATATGACACAACCTGAAGGTTTTGTAGATTCACGAAATTCTAGTAAGGTGTGTAAGTTGCAAAGATCCATTTATTGATTAAAGCAAGCTTCTAGGAGTTGATATCTTCGGTTCGATGAGAAAATCAAAGAGTTTGGTTTTATCAAGAATGAAGTTGAACCTTGTGTATACATGAAATTCAGTGGGAGTGTGGTGCTATTTTTCTTGTTGTATGTCGATGATATCTTACTCATTGGAAATGACATTCCTGCACTTGAGACTGTCAAGTCTTGGTAAGGGAAGTGTTTCTCAATGAAAGATATGGGCGAAGTCGCTTACATCCTTGGTATCAAGATCTATAGAGATAGATCTAAGAGGATAATTGGTTTGAGTCAAAGTACCTACATTGACAAGGTTCTTAGAAGATTCAAGATGGAAAATTCTAAGAGAGGAAACTTGCCAATGGGTCATGGTGTTACTCTTAGCAAGACGCAGTGTCCTAAGAAAACTGATGAGCGAAAGAGGATAAATGAAGTTCCATACGCTTTGGCTATTGGATCTATCATGTACTCTATGATTTGTACTAGACTCGATGTCTCGTATGCTTTGAGCATGACGAGTCGATACCAATATGATCCTGGTGAGAACCATTGGATGGCAGTCAAGACGATCCTAAAGTACTTAAGAAGGACTAAGGATGCGTTCTTGGTATTTGGAGGGATGGAAGAAGATCTTGTTGTAAGAGGCTACACAGATGCTAGCTTCCAAACCGATAAGGATGATTTCCGATCACAGTCGAAATTTGTGTTTATGCTTAACGGAGGTGCGATATGTTGGAAGAGTTCCAAGCAGAGTACTATTGCCGATTCTACTACTGAGGCCGAATATATAGCGGCATCCGATGCAGCTAATGAGGCAGTTTGGATCAAGAAGTTCATTAGTGACTTGAAAGTTGTTCCAAGTATCACTAATCTGGTGGAACTTTATTGTGACAACAATGGTGCCATTGTGCAAGCAAAGGAACCAAGGTCACACCAGAGATCCAAACATATACTTAGATGTTTGCATCTCATTCGAGAGTTCATTGATCGGGGAGACGTTAAGATATGCAAAGTATCAACCGATGACAACATTGGGGATCCACTTACAAAGCCCCTCGCACAAGCTAAGCATGATGGTCATGTGAGGTCCACATGACGATGGTCGTGTTTGATATAGTCTAACACTATCTTTAATCGGAGAGCAATAAGGACTATGTTGGCACGATTGGACTCATGTAGGGAAGAATGATAAGTGAAGAAGGGATTTGTTCCTCTTATGAAGAGAGATGTTTACTTGGGCCCCTCGATGAATGATGTTGATGAAATGTGTGGCCACACTCAAGTGATTGGATAGAGATCAAATGCATTTGGATTATCAACATATTCGGAATCGAGAAAGCATTGAACAAGATGAGTTGACCTAGACCATGACTCATGTTCAATTGGACATCGTGGACAAAGGGATTGTGACATTGGATCTATCAAGGAATCAAGCGTTGATGTTATATTTAATTGGGTAGACATAATGATTTGCTAGAAGTCACTTATGTCTTGTGTGGTTGATGTTTCAACTCACTACCAACATAAAATATAATTCCTAAAGGGTCACACTCAAAATAACGAATTTGATTCGAGCTAAATCTAGAAATTTTGGGAAAGGGCACGACTCGTGCCAGGAGCAGTAAATGACTGCATTTTGGTATTTCAAGGAAATTCGTTGACCAGTTGACTTTTGGGGTGAGGCACGACTCGTGACTATAGTCACGACTCGTGACAAAATCCAGCACGAGTGCAACTTTTATCATGAGGCGTGACACGACTGAATTTGGCTTGGAATCACTCGTGATTGTCAAGCACGACTCGTGGCACGACTCGTGCCCAGGAGCACGAGTCGTGCCCTGGGCGAATTTTGGTCAGTCCGCGTTTTCCTTGGACGGATTGGATTAGGCTTCCTAAGGACTTCTAACCTATTGTGACTAGGGTTTATATATGATATAAATATAAGTCCTTTGCAGCCATAATTCTCTCTAACACACATCATAATTCAAGGTTTGTGAAACTTTAGATTTTGATTTTGATTTTGATTTTGATTTTGAATTAAAAGTCCCAAATTGTTCCATAGTTTTGGCTTTGATTATTGAATATTGATTCAATAATCAAGAGGATCATCTAGCAATCCAACAAGAAGGTGTTCTTGGATTCATTCGCGTGTGGTACCGATAGAGGGTGATAAGTTAATCACCAAGAGCTTGAAGCCATCATTCGTTGATTCATCACAAGTTTTTTTTAACAAGGTAGAAGAAGATCCGTTTCGACATCAAAATTCCAAGGCTTGAATTTTGTAATCTACTTTGTTAAACTTCATCGCATTCAAGGTATGTAAATTCTATCTCATATAAATTTCTAATCTCTTCATGCTAGACGGATCATAGGGCTAGGGTTTTGATGTTATTTCTAAGTTCTTTCGCTGCGTTTGTAACCCCAAAATCCAACAGTGGTATCAGAGCCCCTTCTTGCCATGATTAGGATTGAAATTGCATGCTAGATTTAATGTGATTATTTGCTACCATGTGATATGAAATAGATCTAGATTCCATGTGTTTTGTTTTTATGAAAAACAAGTATATAAGATATACCATGTTCATGATATGATGAATTAATTAGATTAGTTTATCACAATAGGTTAAAGATTTGTTTAATATGATTAAATTAAATTAGTAATTTCTCAAAATCGAATCAAAGTGTTTGTATGAAATTTTGTGAAGCCCTATGTTCATGATTATGTTCACATGAGATCTATGTTACAACCATGCGATGTTTGTTACATGTTGAAAACCTTCTAAATATTTAAGTCTTATGCCATTCCTCGATTAGAACACTTGTGAAATCTTAGGGTATTTTGATGTAGTTTCAGCCGTAGTTGGGTGCATCATTATATCTTGATTTGTGATCAAGATGAGATTATGGTTGATGTAGTTTTGGCCATAGTCAGGTGCATTGTTCCATGTCTCATATGTTTGAAAAGGGTTTTGACTTAATTGGTGCTTTCAAATAAGATTTGACCCAAGGCATAGATGAGATTTAAAAACATATTTTTTGACATATGATGTCTAAGGAAATCTCATAAAAGATCTAAGAGTCATATAGTGATATGATTGATGTTTCTACCTAAATAGCTTGATTTCGGGTATTAGCTCAGTTAAACCGGGATTAAGTGAAATATGGATCTTAGCCTACTATGATTATATGATACATGTTTGTATTTGAAGGTGTATAATTTAGTGGGAGTATTTATGAAATACATTATTTGCTCTTAGATGATAAATGTGTTGATATTGATATATGTTTATATTGTTTGCATATTTTATTGTAGAATGGCTACACACAATAATCAACCCCTGTTACTGCGATCAGTCCTTGAGAAGGACAAGCTTGAGGAGAACGGTACAAACTATTCTGATTGGATCAGAAGCCTTAGAATTGTTCTAAAGCAAGAGAAGAAACTGTACGTTCTCAATGAACCTATTCCACCTCAACCTGCTCCAAATACTTCTAGGGCTAATAGGGATGCACATAAGAAACATAATGATGATTCTATAGATATTACATGCCTTATGCAAGCCACTATGTCTAAGGCTCTTCAGAAGGACCTTGAGCACATAGATGTAGCATTTGATCTTGCTGAGCGTTTAAAGGAAATGTTCCAAGTGCAAGCAAGAAACGAGAGGTGTGATGTGGTAAAGTCCCTGACTGCATGCAAGATGCAAGAAGGGAAATCGGTGGGAACTCATGTCCTTAAGATGAAGAGTTACATTGAGCGTCTCGAAATGCTTGGAAATCCGTTGAGTTTGGAACTCGCCACGGATTTGACATTGAATTCATTGCCTGAAAGTTATAGTCATTTCATTATGCACTATCACATGACTGGCATGGATAAGAATCTCTCGGAATTGCGTGCGATGCTTAAGACCGCAAAGATGAATATCAAGAAGCCTAAAACCGATACTATGTTAATGGTTAACAAAGGCAAAGGGTTCAAGAAGGATGGAAAAGGTAAAGCAAGTGTTGCTAAACCTAAGGCAAAGGTTGTTGATGCCAAAGAGGCTCCCAAGGCATCTCAAAAGGATGAGGTTTGCTACCATTGCCAAGAGGTTGGACATTGGAAGCGCAACTCCAAGGCTTACAAGGAAAGCCTAAAGGCAAAGAAGGGCAATACGATTGCTGCTGGTTCAGGTATCTATATGATAGATATTTTCCTTTCTGTTTCTAGTTCATGGGTATTAGATACCGGATGTGGTTCTAACATTTGTTTAAATGTGCAGGGACTGAGAAATAGGAAGCTACTCAAACAATGTGAAGTTGACCTGCGTGTTGGAAATGGAGCAAGAGTTGCTGCATTAGCCGTAGGGACATATGATGTAACTTTACCTAGTGGCTTAGTACTTGTTTTGAACAATTGTTACTATATTCCGAATTTGAGTAGGAATATTATTTCTGTTTCTTGTTTAGATAATGAGGGGTATAATTTTCTTATTGCGAATAAGAAGTTTTATATTTATTTAAATGATATGCTTTATGGTATTGCAATCTCATTTAATGGCCTTTATGTTCTTGATGTTGATGAGAAACAAAATAGTGTTGAAAATTTTTATCATGTGGACAAGAAGTCTAAACCGAATGACGTGAACAACACGTTCATGTGGCATTACCGACTTGGTCATATAAACGAGAAACGCATTTCTAAACTCTACAAAGATGGAATGTTAGACTCACATGATTATGAATCATATGAGATATGCGAATCTTGTTTATTGGGCAAAATGACCAAACCACCCTTCACTAAGAGTAGTGAAAGGGCTAGTGACTTATTGGGCCTAATACATACTGATGTATGCGGACCAATGAGCAGCATTGCTAGGGGAGGATTTCGATATTTCATTACATTCACCTATGACTTATCTAGATATGGCTATGTCTATCTGATGAAGTCAAAGAGTGAATCGTTTGAGATGTTTAGAACATTTCAAAATGAAGTACAAAATCAACTTGGCAAAACAATTAAAGCACTTCGATCCGATCATGGTGGTGAGTATTTGAGCCAAGAGTTTGACAATCATCTCAAAAACTGTGGAATTGTTTCAGAGTTGACTCCACCTGGAATGCCACAATGGAATGGTGTTTCTGACAGGAGGAATAGAACCCTATTAGATATGGTTCATTCGTTGATGAGTCAAGTAGACCTTCCTATATCCTTTTGGGGACATGCATAAGAGACTGCTGCGTTCACACTGAACAGAGTCCCTACTAAATTGGCTCCCAAGACTCCACATGAGATGTGGCATGGAAGAAAACCTAGTTTGTCTTTCATGAGGATTTGGGGTTGCGAAGCCTATGTGAAGAGACTTGTCTCTGATAAGTTATAACTGAATCCGACAAAGTTATTTTCGTTGGTTACCCAAAGGAAACCAAAGGGTATTATTTTTACAACCGCAACGAGAACAAAGTGTTTGTTGCTCGATATGGTGCTTTTCTTGAGAAACACTTTCTCAATAAAGTATCTAGTGGGAGTAAAATTGATCTTGAATAATTTTAAGAACCCGAAAATAACATGGAACCGATAGTAGAGACTGAACCAAGTCCACAAGAAGTTCTGGAACCGGTTCAAGATCCACAAGTCCATCGTAGATCGGATAGGTTACGATTCACACTCGAGAGATATAGAGTTCTCGTGTCGAAAAGTAATGAAGTGGAAGTCATTGAGAATGATGAACCTACTTCCTATCAAGAGGCGATGTCTGATCCCGATTCGGATAAATGGTTAGAAGCCATGAAATCCGAATTGAAATCCATGTCGAATAATCAAGTTTGGAACTTGATTGAGCCACCCGAAGGTTTAAAAACCATAGGGTGCAAGTGGGTCTTCAAGAAAAAGACTGACATGGATGGGAAGGTACATACTTATAAGGCTAGGCTTGTAGCAAAGGGATATAGGCAAACTCATGGTGTAGACTATGATGAAACCTTCTCGCCTGTTTCCATGCTTAAGTCTGTTAGAATTTTGATTGCCATAGCCGCATACTATGACTATGAGGTATGGCAAATGGATGTCAAAACCGCTTTCCTTAATGAAAAACTGCTTGAGGATGTGTATATGACACAACCTGAAGGTTTTATAGATCCACGAAATTCTAGTAAGGTGTGCAAGTTGCAAAGATCCATTTATGGATTAAAGCAAGCTTCTAGGAGTTGGAATCTTCGGTTCGATGAGAAAATCAACGGGTTTGGTTTTATCAAGAACGAAGATGAACCTTGTATATACATGAAATTCAGTGGGAGCGTGGTGCTATTTCTCTTATTGTATGTCGATGATATCTTACTCATTGGAAATGACATTCCTGCACTTGAGACTGTCAAGTCTTGGTTAGGGAAGTGTTTCTCAATGAAATATATGGGCGAAGTCGCTTACATCCTTCATATCAAGATCTATAGAGATAGATCTAAGAGGATAATTGGTTTGAGTCAAAGTACCTACATTGACAAGGTTCTTAGAAGATTCAAGATGGAAAATTCTAAGAGAGGAAACTTGCCAATGGGTCATGGTGTTACTCTTAGCAAGACGCAGTGTCCTAAGACAACTGATGAGCGAAAGAGGATGAATGAAGTTCCATACGCTTCGGATATTGGATCTATCATGTACGCTATGATTTGTACTAGACTCGACGTCTCGTATGCTTTGAGCATGACGAGTCGATACCAATCTGATCCTGGTGAGAACCATTGGATGGCAGTCATGACGATCCTAAAGTAATTAAGAAGGACTAAGGATGCGTTTTTGGTATTTGGAGGGATGGAAGAAGATCTTGTTGTAAGAGGCTACACAGATGCTAGCTTCCAAACCGATAAGGATGATTTCCGATCGTAGTCGGAATTTGTGTTTATGCTTAACGGAGGTGCGATATGTTGGAAGAGTTCCAAGCAGAGTACTATTGCCGATTCTACTACTGAGGCCGAATATATAGCGGCATCCGATGCAGCTAATGAGGCAGTTTGGATCAAGAAGTTCATTAGTGACTTAAAAGTTGTTCCAAGTATCACTAATTCGGTGGAACTTTATTGTGACAACAATGGTGCCATTGCGCAAGCAAAGGAACCAAGGTCACACCATAGATCCAAACATATACTTAGACGTTTCCATCTCATTCGAGAGTTCATTGATCGGGGAGACATTAAGATATGCAAAGTATCAACCGATGACAACATTGGGGATCCACTTACAAAGCCCCTCGCACAAGCTAAGCATGATGGTCATGTGAGGTCCATGGGTATTAGATACATAGATGGAGCCTAGTGCAAGTGGGAGATTGTTGGTGTAATTCCCTAGGCTATGGTTATGTTTGACTTGAAACATTATGTATCATCTTTATCATTTATTATAGAGCGCATTTATTCTGTTCATTATATGTTTGCATGTTTGTTATATTGAACTGCGTCCCTAGTTGTTATGAACAACTAGTATAAGTTGGTAATGGATAATCATGGAGATGATTATATGCATGGAGAAGCACATTACACTTATGGATACTTACTAGAGAACAAGTATTGGACTTGACCTACTTATGAGATTTATGACATGGTCTGTTGTCATGATTAAATCTCATGATAGTCGTGTTATTGAATCCTTAGTACCTGAGATTATCATCGTCTTCCACATGAAGAGGATCGTGTTTGATATAGTCCAACACTATCTTTAATCGGATAGCAATAAGGACTATGTTGGCACGATTGGACTGATGTAGGGAAGAATGATAAGTCAAGAAGGGATTTGTTCCTCTTATGAAGAGAGATGTTTACTTGGGCCCCTCGATGAATGATGTTGATGAAATGTGTGGCCACACTCAAGTGATTTAATAGAGATCAAATGCATTTGGATTATCAACATATTAGGAATTGAGAAAGCATTGAACAAGATGAGTTGACCTAGACCATGACGCATGTTCAATTGGACATCGTGGACAAAGGGATTGTGACATTGGATCTATCAAGGAATCAAGCTTTGATGTTATATTTAATTGGGTGGACATAATGATTTGCTAGAAGTCACTTATGTCTTGTGAGGTTGACGTTTCAACTCACTACCAACATAAAATATAATTCCTAAAGGGTCACACACAAAAGAACGAATTTGATTCGAGCTAAATCTGGAAATTTTAGGAAAGGGCACGACTCATGCCAGGAGCAGTAAACGACTGCGTTTTGGCATTTCAAGGAAATTCGTTGACCAGTTGACTTTTGGGGTGAGGCACGACTCGTGACTATTTTCACGACTCGTGACAAAATCCAGCACGAGTGCAAATTTTATCACGAGGCGTGACATGACTGAATTTGGCTTGGAATCACTCGTGATTGTCAAGCACGACTAGTGGCATGACTCATGCCCAGGAGCACGAGTCGTGCCCTGGGCGAATTTTGGTCAATTCGCGTTTTCCTTGGACGGATTGGATTAGGCTTCCTAAGGACTTCTAACCTATTATGACTAGGGTTTATATATGATATAAATATAAGTCCTTTGCAGCCATAATTCTCTCTAACACACATCATAATCCAAGGTTTATGAAACTCTAGATTTTGATTTTGATTTTGATTTTGAATCAAAAGTCCCAAACTGTTCCATAGTTTTGGCTTTGATTATTGAATATTGATTCAATAATCCAGAGGACCATCTAGCAATCCAACAAGAAGGTGTTCTTGGATTCGTTCGCGTGTCGATTACCGATAGAGGGTGATAAGTTAATCACCAAGAGCTTGAAGTCATCGTTCGTTGATTCATCACAAGTTTTTTTTGAACAAGGTAGAAGAAGATCCATTTCGACATCAAAATTCCAAGGCTTGAATTTTGTAATCTACTTTGTTAAACTTCATCGCATTCAAGGTATATAAATTCTATCTCTCATATAAATTTCTAATCTCTTCATGCTAGACGGATCATAGGGCTAGGGTTTTGATGTTATTTCTAAGTTCTTCCGCTGCGTTTGTAACCCCAAAACCCAACAAAACCTAATTTCACCAGATTTATTTAAACAGCAGAAGAACGGGCAGCAGTCATGCTGCCTTTGTTTTTGTCGAGGAGAAAGGAGAGAAAAGAGGGAGAAATGCCAAGATTTTCAATCCTTTAGCTTTCTATTGCTCAAGATGGATCAAGGGGGGAACATCTTGCCTCGACAAGCGCGTAGGACCTTGTCGCAAATTGTGAGAATGAGGCGAAGGGAATTCATTAGGACCGAGCGGAAGTATGTCTTCGTCGCGCCTACTTTTGAGTTCTATCCCGGCAAGAGGGAGCACAAATCTATGAAACCTCAATCGATTGGGGTAAGCACTCTCAATTTGTTCGAATTCATCAATTTTTGATTGATTTTTGATTGATTAGGGCTAGACTTGAATTTTGGGGATTTTTGGATTTTCCTTGTGATTTTGTTGATGATTTTGTGGACTTGATAATTAATCTATGGGGCTAAGGACATAAATGAACATGCATGTGCAATTTATTTGAAAAAATATGAGAATGACTCTTTTTTTTTTTTGAAAAAAAAAAGTAAGAAAAATAATGCCTAAAATGTGACGGGGTTTTTGCATGTGCTAGAACTAGGTCGACTTCTGATCATGGATGTGAAAATAAGATTTTGGACTATGAAAATAATTCATGCATGCCACTTTGAAAGATTAAAACCTATATACGAAGAATTTTGTGAAAACTGGATTTTTTTGTGTTTGGGAGAGCATGTGCTCGGGGTGACGTGTTTCAAATGATGAAAGACACGTGTTCTAGGAAAATGATGCTATAAACTTCTTATGAATGCTTTTCTTTGACAATATGTGCACTTTTTTGTGAATGTATGCATGTTTTTGAGATGAACTGCAGGACTAACGTGCTTTTGATGTGCCTAATTGCAGGAGAGAAAGTCCCGGGGACCCACTGAGGTAGTGGTGAAGTTATGGGACAGGATGCCCAACTTCGAAAAGGATGGCCACAATCCTAGGCAGCTAGTGGTGGCGACTGGCCTACACTCTTTCATCAAGGTTATCAGCCAGGGCATTCATATAACCTCCAAGAGCAAGGGGTTAGTCCAGGCTCTTTCAGAGTTTTGGTGGGGCAGTACTCACAGCTTTCATCTAGGCTGGGGAGAAGTCACGATGACTCCCGCTGATTTTACCGCCATTACTGGCTTGAGATTCACTGATAGGCCTGTGACCTGGAGGGATCACATTTCTGAGGCCGAGTTCAGAGATTACGTGGGATTTGACCTCCGTCTGAAGGGGCTAGGGATGGAGATGAGATTTGTTGAGGTGGATGTTTTGAGGTGCATGGAGGAGTTCGCAGCCAACGAGGTGACTGCTCACCAGCTTGCGAGAGCTTTCTTGTGGTTGACCCTGTCTGTCACCATTTTTGCTACTTCTGGGACATTGGCGATGGTTTGTTTACTTGACTCTCTGGATGATCTGGATGTGGTTGGGGAGGTCTCTTGGGGTGAGGCCGGATTGGCTGAGCTTTATATCTCTTTGGATTCGTACAGCCGGAACAAGGCTGCTTCTATGGACTGCTTTTCTTTCGCTCTTGAGGTATTCTCATTTTCTTTCTCTCTTTTCCCTTTTCTGTGTTTTTATGAGATTTTACGAGGGAAATGACCTATATATTTTGACATGCATGTCTAGTTCTGTGAGGTGATTGGGTTCTTTCCTTGGAACCAACAGAGTGATCCCGCTATCTTCCCGGCCATGGTGTGCTGGAGGGGAGAGGCTAGGGACAAGTTCACCGGGAAGACCCGGATCACCTTTGACTACAAGATGGTGAAGCCCATCATCAACAGGGATGGCTATGAGGGAGTGGACTTCTACCCCTGGGGAGGTATTCGGAGGCTTTAATAGGGGATGCCTTGGTAGTGACCAGGCAGAGGAGGTGACTGCATGCTTGACCTGTGATATCATTTATCTGGGGGACCGCTTCTCTAGGCAGCACGGTCATATCCCTCCTTTGGGCGTGATTACCCCTCAGGATCCTCCTCCGTTCATACTGCAGCCCAGGCATTGGTCATTGGATGAGGTGGGTAGGTATAAGGTTGGTCTGGCGGCTGAGGCGTATTTTGACTATGCCACCCTATATGCCACCTTTATGGAGGAGCGTTTGAGGATGCCACAGAGGTTGGTGAAGATAGCCGCTGCCCAGGGGTACGGGGAGGCAGAGCCGATCGATCCACCTATGCCTCCGGCCCACCTTTCTTATGTGGTGAACGGGGTATCAAGGAGGCTGATGGTGCCTATTCCAGACACGAGGGAGGCCGAGTATACTTTGCCGGCTGACAGCACTGTAAGTAACTCTAGGTCCCT
>JAFEMH010000097.1:600000-817500 GCA_022495995.1 Adenophora triphylla var. japonica | reverse complement strand
TGTATATATATATGTATGTATATATATATATATATATATATATATATATGTATGTATATATATGTATGTATATATATATATACATATATATGTATATATATATATATATATATACATATATACATATATATACATATATATATGTATATATATATATACATATATATGTATATGTATATGTATATATACATATATATATATATATATATATATATATATACATATATATATGTATATATATGTATATATATACATATATATGTATATATATATTATATATATACATATATATATGTATATATATATATATATATATATATATATATATATATATATATATATATATTTTATATGCAACCCTGTTTTATGCCTAGACTACCCTTTTCAAGGTTTTTTAGCCTAGCTGGGTATTACTCTTTTTGCACTATTTTTTATTTTTATTTTTATTTTATTTATTTATTTATTTTTCTTTTTTCTTCTTTTTTTTTAATTTTAGACATAGTACCGGCGGAGCTTGTCACCGTTGACTAGGTGAACAAAAGGATTGCCATCCAGGTCTGCAAGTTTCATTGCTCCTCCCGACAGTATCTTCTGTACTATGTACGGACCAATCCAAACAGGTTCCCACTTTCCTAGAGGGTTGTCTCTGGTAGGGGGCTTTTCTTTCAACACCAAATCACCTTCTTTGATATCTCTGGCCTTGACCTTTTTATCGAACGCCCTGGCCATTCGCCTCTAGTAGGCTAGGGTATGTTCTATAGCCTTTAGTCTCCTTTCATCGAGTAGGGTAACCTCATCGTGTCGGTTGCACAACCATTCTACTTCTTTGATGCTATTTTCGAGGAGGACCCTTAGCGACGGGATTTCCAACTCTACTGACAGTACTGCTTCCATCCCGTAGGTCAAAGCAAAAGGGGTTTCCCCCGTGGCTGTTCTGATAGAAGTTCTGTAGCCCAGAGTGCCAGATGCAGCTTTTCGGGCCATTCACGACCATGGGTGGCCATCTTTCGGATGATTCTTTCGAGTGTTTTATTTGCATCTTCTACTGCTCCATTGGTCTGAGGCCTGTACGGGGATGATTTGTGGCGAATGACTCTGAATTCTGACAGCAATCTATCGTAGTCTCCTTCAAAGTGCGTCCCATTATTCGAGATGTTCTCATTTGGCACCCCATATCTGCACATGATGTTTTCTTTGACAAACTGGGCCACTTTCTTGGAAGTGAGGACCTTATTGGACTTTGCATCTACCCATTTCGTGAAGTAGTCTACTGCCACTAATACAAACTCATGTCCATTGCTTCCAGCCGGGGCTATCTTCCCTATTACATCAATACCCCAAGTTGCAAACGGCCAAGGAGTCATCATACAGTACAGGTCGTGAGGCGGAAGATGATTGAGGTTCGCAAACCGTTGGCATTTGTCACACTCTCGGACATACTGAACACAGTCTGTTTCTATGGAAATCCAGTAGTAACCCATTCTGAGGATCACTTGCATCAGTGCTCTGGCATTCATGTGAGGACCGCAGGGACCATTATGGACTTCGTTCATTAGCTCTCTTGCCTTTTCTTTGGTGACACACAGAAGAAGCGGTCCTTGGTATCGCTTTTTGTACAGCTCACCTCCTAGGATGACATGGTGAGAGGCCAGCCGTTTCAAGGCTTGCAGGCTTTTGGCTTTGATTCCTTCTCTCAGTCTACCTTCTTCGTCTTTAAAAGTTGACTCCCCATATTTGAGAAACTGGTAAACTTGATTGTACCAAGGTTCCTTGACAGGCTCAGGTCCCAACTCTATCTCGCAACAGAAAGCTGGGGCTTCCCTTCTATCCACTCTGAATGATTTTATTGCCTTTTCGTCGAGGATCTCTACCAATGAGGCTAGAGTAGCTAAGGCATCTGCAAATCTATTCTTGTCTCTTGGCAGGTAGTGGAAGGTCACTTCTCTGAACTGCTCAGTCAATTCTTCCATGTGGGCATGATACCTCTGGAGGTTAGGATCCACAGTCTTCAATTTGTTAGAGACCTAGTTGATGATTAAGGCTGAGTCTCCGTAGACCTCAAGTTCCTTGACATTTCTTTCTAGGGTAGCCTCCAAACCAGCTATACAGGCTTCATACTCTACCGCATTGTTTGTGACAGAGAAGTTCAACTTGATGGCTATTGGCGTATGATCATCTTTCGGGTCTACCAGTAGCATTCATATGCCATTTCCCCTTTTGTTAGCAGCTCCGTCAAAGAAGAGTTGCCACCGGTTCTCAGGCTCAACAACGAAGATCCCTTCATCTGGAAACTGGGGTTCAGGCCCTTAGTCCTCATTACTAGGGAAATTTGCCAGGTGATCTGACAACGCTTGACCTTTGATTGCCTTTCTTGTCACATAGTTGATGTCAAACTCTGCTAGGAAGAATGACCATTTTGCTAGGCGCATCAAGAGGGAAGGTTTGTCGAAGATATACTTGATGGGGTCCATTTTTGAGACCAGGTTCACATAGTGGGCCTGCATGTAATGCTTCAGTTTCCCGACTACCCAGGCTAGTCCTGCACAAGTCTTTTCACATTCCGATTAATTGAGCTCACTCCCTTGCAGCTTCCGAATAACAAAGTAGATGGCACTTTCTACCCGAGAATCCTTCTTTTCCTGAGCCAGCATAGCCCCAACTACCGTGTCAGTGACAGTGAGATAGAGCAAAAGAGGTTTCTGTCTATGCGGGGGGCATAGTACCGGGGGATTTACTAGGTATGCCTTGATTTGGTCAAAGGCATTCTGGCATTCCTCATTCGATTCTATATCAATGTTCTTCTTCATAAGCTTGAAGATGGGCTCACACATGGTAGTCAGCTGATTGACGAAACGGTTGATGTACTGCAACTTGCCCATAAAGCTCTTGACTTCTGTCTGGGTTCGAGGTGGCCTCATGTCCATAATGGCCTTGATCTTTCGGGGATCGGCTTCAATGCCTCGTTCTGTGACCATGTACCCAAGCACTTTACCCCTTGTCACTCCAAAGGTGCATTTTGCAGGGTTCAATCTCATGGAATGTTGTCTTAGCCGCTCAAAGAATTTTCGCATGTCGACAAAGTGTTGTCCATCCACACCTTTAGAGTGGATAATCATATCATCGACATAGACCTCAATTTCCTTGTGGATCATGTCATGAAATAGTGTAGTCGCTGCCCTTTGATACATAGCCCCGGCATTCTTTAACCCAAAAGGCATCACCGTGTAACAGTACGTCCCCCATGGAGTGGTGAAGGTTATCTTTTCTTGGTCCTCTTCGGCCATCTTAATCTGATTGTAGCCAGCAAAACCGTCAATGAAGGACTTGACTTCATAGTAGGCCGTGGCGTCCACTGGAATGTCTATGTTTGGCAACGGATAGTCATCCTTGGGACTAGCCTTGTTCAGATCCCGGAAATCCATGCAGCAGCGCACCTTCCCATTGGCCTTACTCATAGTCACGATATTCGACAACCAGGTCAGGTATTCAATAACCTTGATGAATCCTACTCGCAGCATCTTTTCAATCTCCTCCTTTACCTGTAGAGACCACTCTGGCTTAATTTTTCTTAACTTCTGCTTTACTGGCTTGGCATCAGGTGCCAAAGGGATCCTGTGCTCCACAATCGAGCTGTCCAGCCCCGGCATGTCCTTATAAGACCATGCGAACACATCCACATACTCCCTGAGCAGATTGACCAGTCTGTCCCGTTTAGCCCCTTGAAAGAAGTTCCCGATACGTGTCTCTTTAGGCTCTTCGATAGTTCCCAAGTTAACACTTATCAAAACCTCCTCAGCAGCTTGGGCCCGGTTTTCCTCTTTATCGGTAACCTGCTTAAAAATTTCTTTAATGTATTGTTCATTTAGTGTGTTTGCATCTTGTTCAAATGAATCATTATTAACTGTCGTTAGGTTATTAGTTAATTTATCATTTGTTAAGTTGGTAATAAGGGGATACTCGAAAAGATCTATCATTTCATTCAATGTGAAGGGGAAGATAACATTGGCTACATATTCATAATCTTCAGGCGTGAGGCCTTCAGAGGACTGAAATTCAAAGACTCCTGACTCTAGACCCTACACTATTTATTGACACGGTGTTTGACACGACTAGACAGGGGGTTACTCTTTACTGTTATTGCCTGGGGGAGAAGCGAATGTGCATGCGGTCTTCATAAAGTTGGGAAGCTTGAACGGGTCAAAAGCTTTGCTAGAGATGCCTCGGGAAAATGGTGAGGGGATCCAGAGAGGCTTGGTGCAATCTCTCAATAAGCTCGTCCGTGACAACTGGACTCATTGATTGAAGAGTATGATTCATCTTGTCGAGACATTGTTGGTAGGTCATCTTCCCTTTACTGATTTTTGAAACCACAACCTTGTCTGTGTAGCCAACAGGAGGATTGGCCTGGATTATGCTGATGAAGTCTTCCCTATGTGAGACCTTAATTCTGCCTTGATCGACCATGTGCTCTATGGGGATCTTGTATTCTGCCTCCAGATCTTCCAGCTTCTCATTGAACTTGACGATGGCTATGAATTCCGAATTATCTGCCTCTAAGGGATCAACAGAGAGGGGATTGTGTGAATGTGTGCCCCAAATTTTGTGTATTGGAATTCACGCGAGTTTGAAGACATCCGAGTTATTTGAAAAACGGAGTCGCCACGCCATTTTGATTACCTCAAAACTTTGAAAAAAAGGTTTTATGGGTTCGGAGGTTAAGTTACCCCTTGGGAAGAACGTTTGGCGTTCACCCAAAGTGCCTTGCCGGAGCAAGTCTCCCAAGATTTCAGTAATCGTGCTTGCTTGCGTGCTTTCTTTGTGTGCATGTGTTTGAGAGTAAAAGGGGGAATGTCCCAAGTTATCTTCCGGACGTACAAACCATTTGTTGGTTGTCGCTCGGGATTTCTTGGAATTTATGTATTTGGGATTATGATCCCGTCCTCATCTTATGACTTATGATCATCGCATTTTAAACCTCGGGACCCTCGGGACTTGCGTGATCGAGAGAATGACTCTCTTTTGGTCAAAGATGAGGTTCTTTAGGAAGGAATGTCCTTAGCCCATCAATCCTACGCTTTAAGACGGTCGAGCTCGTATAGAGGCTTCATACTCATTCTTAAGCGATAATCGGAGATATAGGGTTCAAGGTTATCCTTTTCCTAAAGAAATCATGAACCTTTAATGGAAGGAACGATGCAAAGATGAGAACTTTTACACCGGTCCGTTCCAAGGTTGGGGGAAAGGGGGAATGCATGATGAAAATGACTCTTTAATGAAAAGATGACATTTTTGGTTTTAGCAAATGATGCTTTTTGATTTAAAGGAATGATCTTTATGCAAGTGATGCGTAAAGATAGGATTTTTATGCAAATGATGCATTAGAAAAGGTTTTTTTGAATGCAAAGGATGCATTTTTATTGGAAAAGATTTGATCTTTATATGCAAATGATGCATAAAGATAACATTTTTATTGGAAAATAGGGATTTTAGGTGCAAAGGATGCACCTTTATGAAAAAGACTACATTTTTATGACAAATGAGGTCTTAATGCATGCAAAGGGGAAGGGGGTGATAAAGAGATGATCTTTATGAATAAATGCCAAGTCCCAAGCAAGATATATGAATGCAATGAGCAAGTATATTAATTTAAAATGCAAGGTTAAGGCGTGCGAGGTTACCAATCGTTTCCTTTGCTTCTTCGGACGGAGCTAGGAGGAGAGGTTCGTCTTGGGTCTTCAAGGAGGAGGGAGATGGCTTCTTGAGCTTCTTCTTCGCCTTCTTGAGCCTTCAAGGGTGTTCTTCACGTCTTGATTATATTGCTATGAAATGTGTGTGTTTTTGTTGTTGTTGATTGTCTGTCTTGAAATGGGTAGAGGAGGGCTCTATTTATAGGCAGTCTGGATAAGGCTAATGAAGCCGTGCGAGGCTTGGTGTTCTTTGCAAATGAGGCCGTGCGGTCTTATCCATTGTGACTCAAAGCATTCTAGAACCATGCAAGGTGGCATTATTCTAGAACCTTCTCCCTAATTAAGAAAAACGTGTTTTCTTAATTAGGAAGGCTTCCTTCAGCCCTAATTTTAATTTGGAATTTGCTCTAGGACATTCAGGAACACTAGGAAGGTCCGGGAATTACCGGAAACTTACCGAAATGTCGGGAAAATTATCCAGGAAGGCATGAGCGATTTGGGTACTTACGAAGCCCTCGGCAACGTCACTTGCAAGGCGAGTGGGGTTGTCGATAGAAAAGGATCCGATCTCGGCGAATGCCGAGACGGGATTGGGTGACAAGGTGGTCGAGTGGCTGAACCTTTTGGAAGGCTACCTACGTATCCGGAGGAATCGAAGCCAGCCGTAGTTCGGAATTAGGATCATTGGGGGAAGGAAGAAGAGAAGCGGTCTCTTGGGACAAAGAAGAGAAAATGACCTAGGAGGTCAAGCGATTGATCTCCTGCGGGGATATGCTAGGAGTGACCCGTGGTCGGATATCCGAACTTCTATGAGGGGGCGCTTTATCACTGAGGAGTGACAAAGAAACAGGGTGACCAAAGTGGTCGAATGGCTGGACCTTTTATAAAAGGCTACCTACGTATCCCGGAGGAATCAAGCCTTGATCGTAGTTCAAGCATCACTAGATAGTTAGGAACGATGTCTAGGATCCTTGAGATTTTGACAATTCGGGAGGAACTTTTGCCACTGATGAAGCTAGAGCTTATGGCGCTATCTCTTTATGACGGAGATAGAGGTAACTTAAGTTGGGAAACTTGAGCGTACGTCACTATTCGCGGATAGAGGTAGCACAAGTTGGAATGACTTGGGCATACGTCACTATTCGCGGATAGAGGTAGCACAAGTTGGAATGACTTGGGCATACGTCACTATTCGCGGATAGAGGTAGCACAAGTTGGAATGACTTGGGCATACGTCACTATTCGCGGATAGTGGTAGCACAAGTTGGAATGACTTGGGCATACGTAACTATTCGCGGATAGTGGTAGCACAAGTTGGAATGACTTGGGCATACGTCACTATTCGCGGATAGTGGTAGCACAAGTTGGAATGACTTGGGCATACGTCACTATTCGCGGATAGTGGTAGCACAAGTTGGAATGACTTGGGCATACGTCACTATTCGCGGATAGTGGTAGCACAAGTTGGAATGACTTGGGCATACGTCACTATTCGCGGATAGTGGTAGCACAAGTTGGAATGACTTGGGCATACGTCACTATTCGCGGATAGAGGTAGCACAAGTTGGAATGACTTGGGCATACGTCACTATTCGCGGATAGTGGTAGCACAAGTTGGAATGACTTGGGCATACTTCACTATTCGTGGATAGAGGTAGCACAAATTGAAATGATTTGGGCATACTTCACTAGGGATAGAGGTAGCACAAGTTGAAATGACTTGGGCATACGTCACTATTCGGATAGAGGTAGCACAAGTTTAGAGTTCGCAATTCGGAGGTTGTCACCTAGTGTTATCCCGTTATAACGGAATTAACGGAGGTGGCTGGGAATAGAGCTTGATTGCTAAAGAGATAAGGGATATTTTCGAAAAGATGTTATCTTGGTTAAAAGATAACGGAAATTGATGCCAGTGGAAGGTCCAGGGCGGGATTGTAATTTCGCTCGGAGCGAATGAGCCGCAGGCATGAGATGGAGAAAAAGAAGCCGTACGGCTAGAGACCTGTTTTTTCCAGATTATTTAAAACAGGTTTGAACGGGGACTGGGCACTTGTTGCCGCCCACTTCAGCCGAGAGAGAGAGAGAAGAGAGAGAGAATTTCGAAATTTCTTCAACCCTTTTTTTGCTTCTATCGATTGGAATGGATCCGGAGGGCAATCCCATACCGAGGCAAGCAAGAAGGAACATCTCCGCGGCTGCCGAAGGAGGAGAAAGGAGCTCGTTCGGACGGAGAGGAAGTATGACTTCCTTACGCCTCCATCGGAGCTTTACCCGGGGAGAAGGGAGCATAAGTCAACGAACCCGCGATCGGTTGGGGTAAGCATTCTCATTTTGCTCAAATCCGATGATTTTGCTTGATTTTTGAATGATTTAGGGCTTGACCCGAATTTTAGGATTTTGAATGATTTTTGAATGATTTTGAGATGCATGAACAACCTATGAGGCTAAGAATGTGCAATGTGCAACTTGTTTGATGAAAATTATGAGAATGACTCACTTTTTTCTCGCAAAATGAAGTAAGAATGAGAATTTTTCAAAATATGAGATGGAGTTCTTGCCTTGTGCTAGAACTAGGTCAAAATTCTGATTTTCAATGAGAAAACATGATTTTGGAAGATGAAAATGATTCATGCATGCCATTTTTTGAAAGAATAATGCTTATGTGCGAAGAATTGTGATTTTGTGTTTTAGGAAAGCAATGACGCGTTTCAAGTGATGAAAGACACGTTTTTGATGCAAATAATGCTAGAAAAACTTTTGTGAATGCTTTTCTTTTGAAAATATGTGCACTTTTGAATATATGCATGCTTTTGAAATGATATGAATGACTGACGCTTCTTTTTGATGTGCTTGTCTATAGGAGAACAAGTCTAGAGGACCATCGGAGATAGCGGTTAAGCTTTGGCAGAGGATGCCGGATTTTGAGAAGAATGGGGTGAACCCTGCAAGCCAGAAACATTTGGTGCGGGCTACCGGCTCTGGATGCATTTGTAGAGGCCATCGGCGGGGTGTTCACATCACCTCTAAGAGCAAGGGCTTGGTCCGGGCCCTTTCGAGTTACAGTGGGACGGTACACATAGCTTTCACCTGAGCCAGGGAGAGGCGACGGTGACTCCTGCCGATTTCACGGCTATTGCGGCCTACGAGTTCACCGGGAGGCCCGTGACTTGGAGAGACCATATTACGGCGAGGAGTTCCGGGATTTGGTCGGGTTTGAGCCGATTCCCAAGGGGCCGGGGGATGGAGACACGGAATGTCGAGGTGGCGATTCGGACTTGCATGCGAACTTTGCTTGCTAATGATGTGGCCCTTGACGGTAGCTAGAGCATTCATATGGTTGATGCCATCGGTCACCATTTTTGCTAGTGCAGGACACACCGGCCATGACTTGCCTCCTCGACTCTTTGGAGGATGTGGATGGGATAGGGACGGTCTCTTGGGGCGAGGCCGGATTGGCGGAGCTATACTTCTCCACTGGATGCATGCCACCGGTCGTAACAAGTTTTGCTTCCATGGATTGCTTCTCATTTGCCCTTGAGGTAGTCTCCTTTTTTTCTCTTTTCTCTTTTCTGTCTTGAGACTTTTATAAGAGAGAGAATGACCTTTTGATGTTTTGAACATGCGAGGCCTGGTTTTGTGAGGTGATCGGGTTCTTCCCTTGGAACCGCGAGTGATGTCACCATCTTCCCTGCTATGGTTCGGCTGGAGGAGATGCGAGAGATAAATTCACGGGAAGACCCGGATTACCTTCGATTACAAAATGGTGAGGCCGGTCATCAACAAAGGATGGGCACGACGGAGTGGACTTCTACCCACAGGGCGGTATCCGGAGATTTTGCTGGGAGATGCTATCGAGGTGACGAGGCAGAGGAGGTGGCTCACCGGGCCGACATGTGATGTCATTTACTTGGGGGACCTCTTCTCGAGGCAAAGCATGGTCATGTTCCCCACTAGATGCCATTACTCCTTCGACCCTCCATCACGGATCTTGCAGCCCGAGGGTGGCCGGCGGATAAGATTGAGAGGTACCGAGAGGGTATGGCTGCAGAGGAGTACTTTGACATGGACACCCCTACTGTGTGTTTGTGGAGCGGCGCACGAGGACGCCACGAAGCTAGTGAAGGCGGCGGTCACTCGGGGATATGGGGAGGATGAGCCCTGCGGACCCGCCGATCCCTCTGCGCATCGTCCTACGTGGTCCATGGAGTGCCGAGGAGGATGAGGATACTGTCCCGATGCTAGGGAGCCCCGGTACACCTTGCCGCCTGATAGCACTGTAAGTGTACTCTTAGGGTCTTATTCCCTTTTTAGCTTTGATTTTACGCTTTTGCAATTTTACGAGATTTTCGAGATTTTTCTCTTCTTTTCTCGGGTTCCGGCTCGCACTTACGATAGAGTGGTCGGGCGGAATAGGGCTGGAAGGACATGTGCCGGTCTCTTACGAGGAAGGCGGCTGCGCTTCGAAGGCGGAAGTGGATGCACAGGAGCACAGGCGCAAGAGACGGCACGTCGGGGCACGGCGTCTACCTCATCGGCCTCGGAGTACTCTTCCAGTGCCGTGCCTCGGGGCGGGGACCCAACGGCCCGACATTGCAGGCGGTGGGTGAGTACGGGCACGATAATGTCCATTTGTCGACGTGAGCGATCGGGAGGGGACTTGATGAGGGAGGCTAGCATTTATGAGTGAGTAGCGATGAGGAGGAAGGAGAATCGGAGGCCTAGGAGGTCTCTAGAATAGATTTGGAAGCGAAAACAAACAATGAACACATTTGATGCACACTTTGTTTATTTTTTGCTTTATTTGGGCGCCGATGGGGCGAAAACATTGTATTTACATTTTATTTACTTTTCTAATTTATGCTTTCTCAATTTGCATATTATCGAGCCTTGGGGCAACTTTTTTGCTTGGAATTGGAAATTTGAAAGCTGGGCCAAAATGATTTATAATGGTATATAAATGCTTGAATGGCTTACGGATATGTTTTTGTACGGGTTTTGGTTGAAAAAGTGGGGTGAAAACTCCCTTGGGCAGCAACTTTGGTTCTTTGCAGAATTTTTACAGAGGGCTAATGTAGCCGTGCGGCATGGCCTTGAGGAAAATGAAGCCGTGCGGCTAACGGTTACGTACGAGGCGGTTATTTTACGAATAAAAGCAAGGCTTGGCCATTTCATTTCATTTTCACTCTAAACTTGTTCCAATTGTTCCAAGAGCATATTTTGGACCGAAAAGCACCATCTTTGAACACTTTGCGATGGAGAAGCCCGTCGGATTGCAAAGGGAAGCGAGACCATTTTCTATCCGGTCTTCAATCTTGGGCGAGACATAACTTCCAAAATCACAAGGGGCTGCTTGATTCTTCCTTCAAGATCAAGTCTTTATGGCATTTGAGGGATCTCAGCCCGATTGGGACCTGTTGAGAGCCGCGGCAAAGTTCTGGGGACGTCAGGAGACATGTTCTTGCTTCTCTTACAACGAAATTGTCCCAACGCACGAAGACTTGAGCCTTGATTGGGGTCCCGAGGCGAGGCTATATCTATTCCGCTGATCGGAGACGCGCGGTGACGGTAAAGCTTGCATCTTTTCGAGATTCCTTTGGGAGAGGCTGAGAGGATGATGGTAGCCCGGATAGGATTGACCTTTACGATATCAGGGCGGGTTTGGGTCTCCTCCAGAGATATAGGCTGCGACCACGGTAGTTATGGATGCTTTCATTCTCTGCGTATTCTCTGTTTTGTTCTTCTTGAGTCCGTGGGGATGCTGTCATAGTGGCCTCTTGGACATGGTCGGAAGGCTGCGAAATTTGGGAAGGATATTGTCCGTGGTTTTGGGAGAAACATTTCATGGGATCGATAGGATGGCTCGGGAGACCGTTCCATGAGGTCAGGAGTCCTGGCTATGTTGACTACGTAGGCTGCGGGAGAGGCTCGGGGCTTTGCACGGGGCTGCCGACTCGGTGCCCTTGGGTGATTTCTCGGAGAGGTGCGCCTAGGCGGCGAGGAACGGGGTAGGCGGGAGGCTGATGATGGCTAGGCTATCCACTTCGGACATCCGTTGGTGGATACCACATTGGAGGTTGCGGACCCGGGGAGGATATTTCGGGAGTCTTATCTTTGTGAGGGTTCCGGGATTCTTTGGTCATCCTTCTACATACCTGCTTAGTATCCGGGCGGTTTGGGGCTACGGGAGCCTTTGAGTGATTGGGAGGACATCGGACCATGGAGGTGGTGTCATTGGACATGAGTGATCCGGCCCGGCTTCTCTTTCTTCTCGAGGGCTTGGACATATCTTGCTTTCCCACCCGGGGCTATCTTCGGGAGCGGGAAGAGCACCATCTTGACCCTTTGTCTACTTGGGTAGTACGAGAGAGGAGATGGGAGCGACTCGGGTTATCTTGGAGGATAGACGTCGAGCTTTATTGGGAGATGGGCTGTGACTCGAGTAGGACTACGAGGAGACCGAGGCTAAGGCGAGTTGCCATAACCAATCAGGTGACTTGGTCGGAGATATGGAGGCTCGGTACAATAGGTTGTCAGGTCGCTCCTTTGGCCCGAGGCTCGGAGGGAGGAGGTGCGGACTCGTGCTCGGATAGAGAGCACTCATTGACACGGGGTTGGTAGAGGCTCCGGTGAGGATACCGGAGGTCGGGATGAGGGATCACCGAGCATTATTGAGAAGAAAAGGAAGAAGACTCGACGAGGCGAGGAAAAGGGAAGAAGGCGAAGAAGACTCGGCGAATGACGGCCCGACAAGTCTTTTCTCAAGATCCTCTTATTGCCATTTGCAAACACATTAGTTTATTTAGGCATTTTATTGTATTTTAGATCTTTTTAGCGAGGTTAGCGAGTTAAGAGGTAGACCAGGTGCTTGAACTCATCAAGAAGTTTTTAACTTGTAATGAACAAGGCGTATTATCTTAAAAATTAATCAAGACACATTTCATGGAAATTCAAATGTCTCTTTTTTTTTTTATTGATCAGGACATATTTCATGGAAACTTAATCGTCCTTTTTATTGTTTAGACCGAACCATATATGGCTGCCTACGTTCCCCTTTTACAAGAAAGGCTAAGGGGCTCAGGTCTACGTAGTTCATTTTGGTGAACCAAATTTTTTATGTGCAGCCCTGTTTTTTGCCTAGACCGCCCTTTTTGGGGTTTCGGCCTAGTTTGGGCATTACTCTTTTTGCACTAAGATTTTTTTTTCTTTTTTTTTTTTTTTTTTTTTTTTTTTTTTTTTTTATTAGACATAGTATCTTCGGAGTTTATCACCGTTATTTGGGTGGACAAAGGGATTGCCATCCAAGTACGCAAGCTTCATTGCTCCTCCTGACGGTATCTTACGCACCACATAAGGGCCGATCCGGACGGGTTCCCATTTTCCCGGGGTTGTCTACGGTAGGGGCTTTACTTTCCTGACACTAAATCGCCCTCTTTGATGTCTACGGCCTTGACCTTTTTATCAAACGCTCGGCCATTCGCCTCTGGTAGGCTCGGGTGTGTTCCATGGCTTTTAGCCTTCTCTCGTCAAGCGGGGCTAACTCATCATGCCAGCTGCGCAACCATTCCACTTCATTGACACTGTTTTCAGGAGGACCCTTAATGACGGGATTTCCAACTCCACTGGTAACACTTTGCTTCCATCCCGTAAGTTAGGGCAAAAGGAGTTTCTCTGTGGCATTCGAGCGAGACGTTACGTAGCCCCCGAGTGCTAGGTGCAGCTTTTCGGGCCAATCACGACCACGGATGGCCATCTTAGGATGATCCGCTCGAGTGTCTTATTAGCGGCTTCCACGGCTCCATTGGTCACGAGGTGCATACGGGGACGACTTGTGGCGAGTAACTGCGAATTCGACGACGAGTCTATCGCGAGTCTCCTTCGAAGTGTGACCCATTATCGAAATGATCTCGTTGGGCACCCCATATCTGCACATTATGTTTTCCTTGATGGCTGGGCCACTTTTGGAAGTGAGGACCTTGTAGGACTTGGCCTCTACCCACTTGGTGAAGTAGTCGATGGCTACCAACACAAACTCGTGCCCATTGCTCCCGGGGATATTTTCCCTATCACGTCAATGCCCCAAGTTGCAAACGGCCAAGGAGTCGTCATGCGGTACGGAGTCATGAGGTGGGAGATGGTTGAGGTTGGCAAACCGGCGGCACTTGTCGCAGGTTCGGACGTCTTGAACACGGTCTGTCTCCACGGAGATCCGGTAACCCATTCGAGAATCACTTGCATCGGGGCTACGGCATTCATGTGAGGACCGCGGACCATTGTGGACTTCGGTCATCAACTCTTTGGCCCTTTCTTGGGTGACACATAAGAGGAGTGGTCCTTGATACCGTTTCTTGTATAGGTTGCCTCCTAGAATGACATAATGAGAAGCCAACCTTTTCAGGGCTTGTAAGCTCTTGGCTCTGATACCTTCTTTCGGTCTACCTTCTTCGTCTACGAAAGTGACTCTCCGTCTTTGAGGAATTGGTAAATACTGATTTGTACCAAGGTTCCTTTATAGGCTCGGGTCCAGGGTCCACTTCACAACGAAAGGTGGGGCTTCTCTTCTACCCACTGCTGAAGGGCTTTATGGCTTTCCCCTCGGGAATCTCTACCAATGAGGCTAGAGTAGCTAGGGCATCTGCGAATCTGTTCTTTTCCCTCGGCAAGTAGTGGAAAGTCACTTCTCTGGCTGTCCGATCCAACTCCTCCATATGGGCATGATACCGTTGCAAATTAGGGTCCACGAGTCTTCCACTTGTTGGAGACTTGGTTGATGATCAGTGAGTCTCAGTAAACTTCGAGCTCCTTGACATTTCTTTCTAAGGCGGCCTCAGGCCCGGCAATGCGAGGCTTCATACTCGGCGACATTGTTCGTGGCGAGAAAAGTTCAACTTGAGGGCTATGGGGGTATGCTCATCTTTCGGATCGACCAATAGCATTCCTACACCATTTCCTCTTTTGTTAGCGGCTCAGTCAAAGAACAATTGCCATCTATTTTCGAGGCTCAACTAGAAAGATCCCTTCATGCAGGAAATTGGGGTTCGGG
Source organism: Adenophora triphylla var. japonica (assembly GCA_022495995.1). NCBI lineage: Eukaryota > Viridiplantae > Streptophyta > Magnoliopsida > Asterales > Campanulaceae > Adenophora > Adenophora triphylla. Next base: position 802,773 of record JAFEMH010000097.1, on the reverse strand, counting down.
CCCTCTGTCTTCATTGCGGGGAAATTCGCCGGGTGATCGACAATGCTTGACCCTTGATGGCCTTCTGGTCACATAGTTGATGTCGTATTACGCCAAGAAGAAGGACCACTTCGCTAAACGCATTGAGAGGGAAGGCTTGTCAAAGATGTACTTGATGGGGTCCATTTTTGAGACCAAATTCACGGGGTGGGCTTGCATATAATGCTTCAACTTGCCGACTACCCGGACCGAGTCCTGCACAAGTCTTTTCACATGCTTTGAGTAATTGAGCTCACTCTGTAGCTTCCGTGACAAAGTAAATGGCATTTTCTACGAGAGTCTTTCTTTCTGAGCAAGCATAGCCCCAGCTGCCGTGTACGTGACGGTGAGATAGAGCGAGAAGAGGCTTACGTCTATGTGGGGGCATAGTACCGGGGGGGATGTACTAAGTATGCCTTGATGCAGTCAAAGGCATCTTGGCATTCTTCGGTCCATTACGTGTCCACATTCTTCTTCCATGAGCTTGAAGATGGGCTCGCACATAGTGGTCAACCGATTGACGAAACGGCTAATGTCTTGCAATTTACCCATGAAGCTCTTGACTTACGTATGCAGGTTTGAGGTGGCCTCATATCCATGATGGCTTTGATCTTTCGGGGTCAACTTCTATACCTCGCTCAGTGACCATGTACCCAAGCACTTTTCCCCTTGTCACTCAGAAGGTGCATTTGGCGAGGGTTTAGTCTCATGGAATGTTGTCTCGACCTCTCAAAGAATTTTCGTAGGTCAACAAAGTCTTTGCCCACCTTCTCCTTTGGAGTGGATTATCATGTCATCTACGTAGACCTCAATCTCCTTGTGGATCATGTCATGAAAAAGCGCGGTCATTGCCCTTTGGTAAGTAGCCCCGGCATTCTTGAGCCGAATGGCATTCTTGTATAACGGTATGGGTTCCCCACGGTGTGGTGAAGGCTGTCTTTTCTTGGTCTTCCTCGGCCATCTTGATGCAGTTTGTAGCTGAAACCATCAGCAGAAGGATTTGACTTCGTAGTTGGCGGTGGAGTCCACCGGGATGTCTATGTTTGGCGAGAGGGTAGTCGTCTTTGGGGCGGCCTTGTTCGGATCTCGGAAATCCACACGGCGGCGCACCTTCCCATTGGCCTTGGTTACGGTCACGATGTTGGACAACCATGTCGGGTATTCAATAACTCACGATGAACCCTACCCGCAGTAGCTTCTCAATTTCTTCTTTGACTGTAGAGACCATTCGGCTTAATCTTTCTCGGTTACATTTCTTGCGGCTTAGCATGCGGTGCTAGAGGGATTACGTGCTCTACTATCGAAGCTGTCTAGCCCGGCATATCTTTGTATGACCATGCAAACACGTCGACGTATTCTGCGAGCGGCTCGATCAATCTGTCCCTTTCAACCCCCTGGAAGAAGCTTCCAATCTGTGTCTCTTTAGGTTCTTCAATAGTACCCAAGTTCACACTTATCAAAACCTCCTCGCGGCTTGGGCCGGTTTTCCTCTTTTACGAAACACGCTTAAAGATTTCTTTAATGTATTGTTCGTTTAGTGTGTTTGCATCTTGTTCAAATGATTCATTATTAAGCTGTTGTTAAGTTTTGAGTTAATTTATCATTTGTTAAGTTGGCAATAAGAGGATAATCGAAAGATTTGTCATTTCATTCAAGATAAGGGGAAAGATGACATCGATTACATTTTCATAATCCTCGGGCGTGAGGCCTTCGGATGACTACGAGGGTTTGGAGGTCGAAGATTCTGAATAGACAACAACGACTCTGGACCCTACACTACTTATTGACTCGAGGGGACTTGACAAGGGTTGGGCCAGGGATCTCACTCCTTCTTCTTTGTTGCCACAGGGAGTAGTAGTCTTGCCGAGCGTTCTTCGGGAAGTTGGAGACTTCGAGCTGATCAAAAGCTTGCGGAAATCATTGACGGGCGTCTTGTGGAAAGATGGTGAGGGAACTAAAGTAACTTGTTGCAATCTTTCGGCTAGCTCTTAGTAGCGGCAATGGACTCATTATTGAAGTGTCTGGCTCATTTTGTCGGCCTTAGCTATTTGATAGGTCATCTTTTCCTTGCCAATCTTTGATACTACCACCTTGTCAGTATAGCCAATAGGAGGGTTGGCTTGAATGATGCTGATAAAGTCTTCTTCGGAGGGGATCTTAATTCTTCCTTGACTGGCTACGTATTCAATAGGCTTTACGTGATACGCTTCTAGATACGCGGCTTCTCATTGAACTTCACGATGGCCACAAGTGCATTTTTACGCTTCAAGAGGATCACTATATATGGGGGTATCGAAATTTGGGTGTGCTTGGGGTGATGGGTTCCTTGACGGGTTCCTTGGCATAAGCGACATAGTAGTCGAACTTGCCAGAAAGGCTCTCCCAAAGTTCCTACGCTCTTGTCCCCGGCTTCGTATCTTTCCTTAAGCCTCGCTGTGTGGACTTTCTCTTCTTCTTCTTCCTTGAAGGAGCGTCCTCATTGATCCATTCTTGATACTCATACTCTAGGCGGTCTTCACAATCACATACATCATACCGAGATGTGAGGCTTGGATTGAGCCCAGGATAGCCCCTCCAGCTTGCTTGGTCATTACCGTTGTGGATTACCATGTTGGCCATTTTGACAACTGAAAAAGGCGACAAAGCGAGGATTACAGCGGGCGTACGAGGATTACTGCGCTAACAAGTCGGCGGCCGGTGTTCTCACCCACTTCTTTCTCGGCTGCGGGAAAGGGATAGGAAAGGTTTAGACTCGGGGTAGGTGTTTAGGGTGAAGGCTCGGGCAATATGCAAATTAGAATCTTCAAGTTTACTTAAAACAGTGTCTTTTATTAATATCTATTTGGTTGGAAAAGGGGTTACGCCCTTCTTTTCGTAACTACACTAGATCTGGATCGGTGGGTTCCGTCACTACGTCTATAAGCCCTCGTATTCCACTCTGTATTTCGACCTCCCGGGGTGGGCGGCCCGGGCGAGGTCCTATAGGGCACGCGGATCCCACCGGCCAGAGTAAAGAACGCTCCTATCGGGTGTAGCGGGTCATAGGACCTTTCAACGCACGAGCGATGCGGATTATAGTCAAGGCAATACCGGGAAAGTCTCGTCTCTCTGCCTTGACGGATCTTTGACAGAGTTTCGCTTGAGCGAATGACGGTTTTTGACTTTCGGTAATGTCCGAGAGAATAATAGGCATGGGTCGGACGGCAAAAGCCGGATGACACAGTGTCACATTGAACTTCGTTGCATACGCAGTGCGTGAGTCGGAATCGAAGTCAATGCCGGTCAAGATCTTGCCAATTTTTCCTTGTCGGAATTTTGGCAGAGCTTCGCTTGAGCGAAAGATCTTTTTATTTTTTGGCAAAGACTCGGTCTTGACTCTTACGCATTCCGTGCGGGTCAAGGTCAATAGTCAATGTCGGAGTCAAGATCCCACCGATTTTTCCTTGTCGGAATTTCGGCAGAATTTCGCTTGGGCGAAAATCTTGACTTCCGTTTATGAGCTAAGGCTTGACCTTTACTTGGGTATGCAACTGGGCTATATGACACGGACTAGACCAAAAACCAACCAAAAGTCACGGTTTTTTGAAACGTGTGACACGGACTGTGCATTGGTCGACACTGGCTGCCATGGGGAGGTTGGGATGATTCCGTGCGCGCAGGGAGCATCGTAAGGCTGTCCGTGTGCCCAGTGGAACCACCCTCGGGTTTGAAGGACGTGCGTGCAAAAGTGTACGGGATATATCGGGTGCGCGTAGTGTGCGGTCTCCTAAAAATGTTCCTTTTGAGTTAAAACGAGATTTTCATAAATGTGTTTTAAAGGAATGATTTTCGGGACGGGGAGAATGCAACACGTAAGCACGTAAATTTTCTAAGGAGCCCAGTCGGTCATGGAGTGAGTAGCCCCAAGGCGCTAGGGCTGCCGGATTAACCATGATTTTCTGGTGGAATTGCCAATGAGGTCGCCGGTCCATGAGGATTGAGCCGTGCATTGCATGGATCAATTTTCCGGGTTCCACTCCTTTGCTATTTTTCGGGTTGTTTCCCGTTCAAAGTATGCCTGATTCCAAGATGCAAATGATGCAATGCATGGTAAAAGAAAGCAAGCACGATTAATGAAATCGACGACGGGAGTCTAACACACGCTCAAAGGGAAAAGCTTTCTTATTTTTTCAAAATTTTTCGAAAAGGGATACTGGTACGTGGGATTGTTAAACCACCGGTTATCCCAAGCCCCGGGTTAGGGAGCGATACAGGAAGGTTAAGTGGGGTCCACCTATATACCAAGTATCGACTTTTGTTTTGAAAATAAAGCTTTTCTCCTTTGGGATTATCCCCAGCGGAGTCGCCAAACTGTGAATGTGTGCCCCAAATTTTTGTGTATTGGAATTCACGCGAGTTTGAAGACATCCGAGTTATTTGAAAAACGGAGTCGCCACGCCATTTTGATTACCTCAAAACTTTGAAAAAAAGGTTTTATGGGTTCGGAGGTTAAGTTACCCCTTGGGAAGAACGTTTGGCGTTCACCCAAAGTGCCTTGCCGGAGCAAGTCTCCCAAGATTTCAGTAATCGTGCTTGCTTGCGTGCTTTCTTTGTGTGCATGTGTTTGAGAGTAAAGGGGGAATGTCCCAAGTTATCTTCGGACGTACAAACCATTTGTTGGTTGTCGCTCGGGATTTCTTGGAATTTATGTATTTGGGATTATGATCCCGTCCTCATCTTATGACTTATGATCATCGCATTTTAAACCTCGGGACCCTCGGGACTTGCGTGATCGAGAGAATGACTCTCTTTTGGTCAAAGATGAGGTTCTTTAGGAAGGAATGTCCTTAGCCCATCAATCCTACGCTTTAAGACGGTCGAGCTCGTATAGAGGCTTCATACTCATTCTTAAGCGATAATCGGAGATATAGGGTTCAAGGTTATCCTTTTCCTAAAGAAATCATGAACCTTTAATGGAAGGAACGATGCAAAGATGAGAACTTTTACACCGGTCCGTTCCAAGGTTGGGGGAAAGGGGGAATGCATGATGAAAATGACTCTTTAATGAAAAGATGACATTTTTGGTTTTAGCAAATGATGCTTTTTGATTTAAAGGAATGATCTTTATGCAAGTGATGCGTAAAGATAGGATTTTTATGCAAATGATGCATTAGAAAAGGTTTTTTTTGAATGCAAAGGATGCATTTTTATTGGAAAAGATTTGATCTTTATATGCAAATGATGCATAAAGATAACATTTTTATTGGAAAATAGGGATTTTAGGTGCAAAGGATGCACCTTTATGAAAAAGACTACATTTTTATGACAAATGAGGTCTTAATGCATGCAAAGGGGAAGGGGGTGATAAAGAGATGATCTTTATGAATAAATGCCAAGTCCCAAGCAAGATATATGAATGCAATGAGCAAGTATATTAATTTAAAATGCAAGGTTAGGGCGTGCGAGGTTACCAATCGTTTCCTTTGCTTCTTCGGACGGAGCTAGGAGGAGAGGTTCGTCTTGGGTCTTCAAGGAGGAGGGAGATGGCTTCTTGAGCTTCTTCTTCGCCTTCTTGAGCCTTCAAGGGTGTTCTTCACGTCTTGATTATATTGCTATGAAGTGTGTGTGTTTTTGTTGTTGTTGATTGTCTGTCTTGAAATGGGTAGAGGAGGGCTCTATTTATAGGCAGTCTGGATAAGGCTAATGAAGCCGTGCGGCTGCAGGTTCTTTGCAAATGAGGCCGTGCGGTCTTATCCATTGTGACTCAGCATTCTAGAACCATGCAAGGTGGCATTATTCTAGAACCTTCTCCCTAATTAAGAAAAACGTGTTTTCTTAATTAGGAAGGCTTCCTTCAGCCCTAATTTTAATTTGGGACTGCTCTAGGACATTTCCGGAACACTAGGAAGGTCCGGGGAATTACTGGGAAACTTACCGAAATGTCGGGAAAATTATCCGGAAGGCATGAGCCAGATTTGGGTACTTACAGATTGTTGGGACGGATTTTGTCCTGGCTGGCCGGCGCTTTGATGGGTTCTTTGGCATAGCTGACATAGTAGTCGAACTTGCCTGAGGGTTCTCCAAGCGTTCCTACGCTGGTGTCTCCTGCTTCGTACCTCTCTTTCAGCTTTTGTTGTGTAGACTTCTTCTTCTTTTTCCTTGAGGGGGCATCCTCATGAATCCATTCCTGGTAAGCGTCTTCCAAACACTCGTCGCAGTCACAAACGTCATACCAAATATGGGGTCTGGGTTGAACTGGGATGACTTCCTCTTCGGGCATCGGGTTACCACCATTGTTTGCTATCAAACCGGCCATTCTAAATTCTGGGTTGACAAAGTTGATGATCCTGATGAACTATCTGAGCTTGAAATTTCTGCACTGACGAGCCGCTGACCCGTAATTCTCACCCACTTCTTTCACGCTGCGGGAAAGGGATAGGCAAGGTTTAGACTCGGGGGTAGGTGTTTAGGCTGAAGGCTCAAGTAATATGCAATTAGGAATCTTCCAGTTTACTTAAAACAGTGTCTTTTATTTATTTCTATTTGGTTGGAAAAGGGGGTTGCCCTTCTTTTTCACAACTACTCTAGATCCTGGATCAGTGGGTTCCATCACTACGTCTATAAGCCCCTCATTTTCCACCTGTATTTTGACCTCCCAGGGTGGACAGCCCCGGGCGAGGCTCCTATAGGGCACGCAGATCCCACCGACATAGAGAGAAGAACGGTCCTAGGGTCTAGTGGATCATAGGTATCTTTAACGCATGAGCGATGCGGATTATAGTCAATGTCAATGCCGTAAAAGCCAAGTCTTTTAGCCTCAATAAAATTTTGGCAGAGTTTTGCTTACGCGATGGACCTTTGACTTCAGCGTTGTCCAAGAAAATAATAGGCATGGGTCGGATGTTAAAAGTCGAATGACACAGCGTCACATTGAGCTTTGTTGCATACTTCGTGTGAGTCAAAGTCAAAGTCAATGCCGGGTCAAGATCTTGCCAATTTTTCCTTGACGGAATTTCGGCAGAACTTCGCTTGCGCGAGGGATCTTGATTTTTGGCACGGACTCGGGCTTGACTCTTACATACCCCGTGCGGGTCAAAGTCAAAGTCAATGCCGGGGTCAAGATTTTGCCAATTTTTCCTTGACGGAATTTCGGCAGAGTTTCGCTTGCGCGAAGGATCTTGACTTTGGGCATGGGCTTGGGTTTGACTTTTACGGGGGTATACAATGAGGCTGTATGACATGGTCTAGACCAAAAACTAACCAAAAAGTCACGGTTTTAAAAGTGTGACACGGACTAGTGCATTGGTCGACACTGGCTGCCATGGGGAGTTTGGGATGATTCCGTGCGCGCCCGGGAGAGTCGTAACACTGTCCGTGACTGCAGCTGAACAACCATCCCGGGTTAAAAGGACGTGCGTGAAAAGTGTACAGGATATATGGTGCGCGTAGTGTGCGGCCTCCTAAAAAGAATTCCTTTTTGAGTTAAAACAGAGATTTTCATAAATGTGTTTTAAAAGAATGTTTTTCGGGACGGGGGAGAATGCAACACGTAAGCACATAAATTTTCTGGAACCTAGCCAGACTTAGGACTGGATAGCCCCAAGCTGCCAAAGTTTCCAGACTAACCTCAGAAAGTGTCCTGGTGGAACTGCGAATGAAGCCGCCCAGCCATGAACCAGGCAGATCAAGCCGTCCGGTTGGATCCAGCAGTTTTCCAGGTTCCAATTTTTTTCATTTCCAGACTGTTTCTCTGAGCATTTTGGCAACTTTCAACTTCAGAATTGTCCCTGTTTATCATTTCAGAGTATGCACAAACCAAAAAATCAAGATGCATGCAAAATAAGAAAAAGAAGCGCAAGCAAAAAAATTGGATCTGGGACGGAAGGCTAACCCTCATAAACGTTTCCAATGCTTCTTATGAGAAACGAAGTTTGGAAACATTTATTTAGTCCCCAGCAGAGTTGCCAAACTGTAAATGTGGGCCCATCGCGGATTGAACTGTTTCTTATTAGGGTCGCCGCTTCACTTCAGTTTGAAGACACCGATTTTATTGAAAAAACGGAGTCGCCACGCCATTTTGATTTCCTCAAAACTTTGAAAAAAAAGATAAGGATCTGGAGGTTAAGTTACTCCTTGGGAAGAATGGATCGCGTTCACCCAAGGAGCCTTGCGAAAGCAAGTCTTCCAAGATCCGAAATTTGTGCTGTTTGTGTGCTCCTGTGTGTGTGTGTGTTTTGAAAAAAGGGAGGGAATGTGCCAAGTTATCTACCGGACGTATAAACCATATAAGAAGGTTATCGCTCGGGATTCGTTAGATTCGATGTGTTCGGGATTTTGATCCCGTGCTCATCTTGGACTAAGATCATCATTATGTGACCTTTTTACCCTCCCGTTGGAATAATCAACCATAGTAGGCGTGAAAGCCTTGGTATATCTTAAACCAACGTTCTTTGGGGACTTAGTCATATGTGATCGAGAGAGGGACACCTTTTTATAGTCCAAGAATGAGACTCTTTAGAAAAGGAAGAGTCTTTGCCCATCAATCCTACATCTTGAGAAGATTGAGCTCCGTAGGGACATTTATTGCTCGTCTCAAGTGATGATCGGAGATGTCGGGACATATGATTCATCCGCTTCTAAAGGGACTACGACTATGGCATTTTAGTGGCAGAAACGATGTAAAGATGATGTCTTTACACCGAGCCACACCACAGGATGCTTCAAGAACCAAAGGGACTAGGGGAGGGGGTATAAAGATTGGATCTTTATACTCGTCCTATGTCTTTCGTGCCTTAAAAGGTAACTAGACAATCCTCGGAGAGTGATCCAACCAAAAGGGACATGGGGGGATGACTTTGAAAGGTAAAGATTGCATTTTTATGAAATAAATGTAATGAACATTATGAAAGCTAAATACATGAATGTAAAGGGAAGACCTTTGAGGCTTTCCTATGTCCTTTAAGAACCTTATGAGGTGGACAATCCTTGGAAGCTAGGTCAAGGGAGGGGGATTGACATAATAAGAGTAAAGAATGCATTTTTATGTAATAAAATGGAAGTATTTCACATCATCATGTGATGAATCCTCCCTAAAACAAGTCACTTGTGGAACCTTGTTCATCCTTGGGATAGGATTCCCCAGGAATCATTTGTGTAGGGGAAAGGGGGAAGATGATGTTTACATGACAAAGATAGGATCTTTATGGCAATATATCGATGTGGATGACAAATAAAGGCAATATAGGTGACAAGTAATGAATATAACAATATAATAAAAGTATTTCAAGGAGAAAGGAAGGAGAGATTACCAATGGTGGTTCTCTCTATCTCCCTTGGGGATTTTCCTATGTAGGAAGGGTTTTGGATGGATTTTATAGAGGAGGGAGGTGGTTTTTGGGAGATTTAATTCTCTGGAAATTCGTGGAGTAATTTTGGTAGAGTGAGAATGCTTAATTGTTGTTGTTAAAATGGGTAGAGGAGGCCTCTATTTATAGGCTGCAATGTGCTTCCTAATGAAGCCGCCCGGCGTTAACCTCTTGCAAAAGAGGCCGTCTGGCGTTATCCACCGATGACTCAGCCTGCTTCTAGATTCATGCAAGGTGGAAGTTGGAAGCTTCATTCCAGCAAGGTCCTGCCTAGAATTTTAATTCCTAGTAGGTCCTTCCTCCCTTGGACAGTTTGGAAAAGTTCCAAAATTGCCCCTGAACTTTAGGAAAGTTCGAGGAATTGCCGGAAAACTTAACCGGAAGGCACGAGCCAAATTTGGGTACTTACACTAAGTTATCCCTATTTTTATGCAATCAGTTAAAGCGTTTAAACTAATTTTGCTCTTCCCAATAAACACCCTTTCGCCTTCTACCTTCTCTCTCTATAAAAGGAAAACCTAAAACTTACATTGAAACTTTCGAAATCTTCAATTCTCAAACTCTCTCAAGTCTTTCAACCGGCAAGGATTCTCTAGAAGTTCAACAGTTCCTCAAATCTTCATATCCTCTGCTTCATTCATCAAACTTTTCTGGTAACACTTGGAACTTTTTGAAGTTTTTCTAAGTTATGAATATTTCTTTTAACTAATATAATAAAATGTTCTAACTTAAAATGTTGTGTTCTTGTTGTTTGATTTTTGCAGATGGCTTCTAAATCATCAACCCCAAAGAAAGACATATACGGAGTTTACATTCTTCCCAAATTCTTCGAATCTGAGGAAGGAAAGCTTCTGAAGGTCATTTTGTCTTGTGCTGGTGTTCTCCCTTTTTGTTGCCTGAAGGATCAGAGGATATTTATTATGAGCTCGTGAATGAGCTGTTTGATAATGGCTGTTTGGAAGAGAATGTCAAGTCAGGAGTGCCTTCTATTGTTTCCACCATGGCTGGTGTTCCTATTACCTTTTCCCCAGCCTCCATAGCTGAAACCTTCCCATCCCTAGCCTCAACCAGTTCCTCGGCTATTGTAATGAAGAATATGGAGTTGGCTTGGTCTCAAGTCAGAGGAGATGAACCTTTCGTTATCGGTGAAGATAACAAGAAGGCTGATTTTGATCCTCTAAATTATGCCTTGGCTGAGATAGTAGACTGATGCATCATCTACAGGTCTGGATCAAACCACTGCATCACTATGATCAGTGGGAGGCAATGGCTGCTATTATTCTGTAGGACTTTAACTGGTGCAGATTTATTTTTAACATCATAGTGACATCCTTCAAGAAGTTTCAGAAGAAGAATCCCTTAGCAAGAGCCAACAAATCCTGACCTTGCCATTACATGTTGATCAGTAGGGTTTTGAGAAGAAACCCTGCTATTCTAGCTGCCTCAGCCGGTCAGCCTAGCTGCCCTCAGTCTTGGGTAAAACTTTTGATAAGTCTGACTGGGCAAGAATTGAAAGAGAAGCTAAGACCTGAACCGGTGAAGCCTCAACCGGTGCTCAATCGGTTGAGAAGAAGAAGAAGGCGCACAAGCCTAAAGTCAAGAAGTCAACTGATGTGCCCGAGTCCCCTCAACCGACCACTGTACCGGTTAAGAGGAAGGCAATCGATGAGTCGGTCATCAAGCCTCAACCGACCACTCCCTCTGCTCAATCGATTGCCCCTTCAACTTCTCCACCTCCTGTCAAGCCCAGAAAAATAGCCAGAAAACAAGCACCTCTACCCTTTGTCCAAAAATCCCAAACTCCTTCTACCTCATCCTTCTTGCCAAAAACTAAGCCTATACAGAAAACCCCCTCTTAGCTAGCCAAAGAAAATGCTGGGAGAAGAAAAATGATTGAAACTGTTCTCACCACTTTTGTTCCCTTTCTCCCCAAACGGTTGTTCTCTCACAACTTCTTAACCGGTGAGGTGCCCATAACCGGTCTTGCCTCATTTTTTTTTGACAACCCTTTGGCGTAAGTGACAAGCTTATTCCTTCTCCCAATTGGGTTTATCCTATTGATCACCTTCCCCCTTTCTTCAGAAAACTCCTACAATTTCATGAGCTCTGTAAAGACTCAGTTTCTGCCGGTGATATTCACAATTATGTTGACTTTGAGAATATTCATGAAGAGAAAGGCATCTACTTTAGCAAATACTGCCAATTGAGTGAGTATGATGCCTCCCTATCCAAGCAGGAACTCCTCCAGATCTTCGACCGATACTTTGATATGCTTCCCAATCTGTGGAATGCCATCTATCTCTCTCAAGATCGGTTACGTCAGGACATGATGGTTCATGCGGTGTGGACTGACTTTGCCCTGTTATATGTAGTCCAAGACACCATGATGGAATCTGATCCCTATCAGTTGGGTAGATATGAACAACCTGATGACCTCCTTCCTTCATTTGATTCTGAACCAGTCATTCTCGATGCAAGAAGAAACCAACTCATAAGGAATGTTATGGACTTGGTTGAAAATATGATGGAAGTGGATAGAGAGCTTCAGGCCATGGGGAACATCAATTTGGCTGACTTCTTCTCCTCCATTCACTCTAACAAGAATATGTGGACTATCACTACTAATGAGGAGATTGAAAATTTATTTAAGGATGATGATAGTGAAGTTGATGAGGGTGATGATAAAAGTGAGCAATCTAGCTCAAGTTCAAGTTCTGATGATAATGATGATTAGTCAAGGTTTATTACTCCTCAACCGACTGCACCGGTTAGGAGCTTGGGAGGAGGCTTAATCGAGACTTCACCGGTTACTGCCTTAGGAGGAGGTGAAATTTCTGTGAACGATGCCTCACCGGTTATTTAACCGGTTGAGATGCCCTTAACCGTTGAATCTACTGAACTGGTTGAGGAGAAGCCTATTTCTGCTGCTGACGCTGATGAGGAAATTGAACTGCAGAAAGCTATGGCAGCCATCTTACTTGAATTTGAAATGGACCTTCAACGGTCATCAGCTGATGATTTGGCTACTCAGGCTGCCATTTAAGCTAGCCTCTTGATCAGTCAGGCCAGTGCCCAGATAAAGGGTAAAGCAGCTGAGGAGGAGAGTGAACCAATTTATGAGGAGGAAGATCCTACTACTTCAGATTTCTTTGAAGATGAGGATGAGATAGAGTTCAAAGCCCCTGAGCCCTTTGACTATAATCCCTTTGATAATGCTCATCCTCCAGCTAGCTTTGACTTCTCAGTGGACCAGAAGGATCTGATGTCCACCAGAAACTATTATACATCTAGAGCACTCATTCCCCGGTTATCAAACGAGATGTTTTTGTTTGATTTGCATGAGAAGGTCAGTAGCAGTTGCAGCCTCCAACAATTCCCTATGCCTCTTTCTATAGCAGTTGAGCTTCAAATAAAAAGGAGAGCAGATAGAATGTAAATGTTCATGGATTTAGCTAACGAAGTCTGGTGCTCCTCCAGTCGATACCCCTCCTCACCAAACCAAAACCGATGGACCTGGTGAAACTAGCCGGAGATATCAAACCCCAAAAATCCTACGGTTGAAGAAAAGGCATGCTCCTCCAAGAAATGCAAAGGTTATCCCAAGCAAAGCTGAGCAGCAGCTTATTCTCGATTTTCTAACCAAGCAAAAGCCAATCTTTTCTCCTCTCCAGCTTCGTCGGTCATGCTCCATCAAAATTGGCGGTCAGGAGGTTCACCGGTTACCTCGATCGGTTGAGTCCTCCCTTTCAACCGATAGCTTATTCATCCTCTATTTGACTCTCAACAATCGTATGACCAAGGTATTGGAGTTAAAGATTTTCAAATGGTCCTTTGAGGTGACAAAGATGGTAGGGTTAATGCCTCAGGTGCCTAGGATGTCTGTGAGAAAGGAAGATGGTAGTGTCAAGTCTCAGAGCAATATTAGACATGCCTTCCTTCTACTCAACATTTTGAGGATGCTACACTTGATCAGGTTAAGGCAGAAAGCCATACCTCTTGCCCTAGTTGCGGGTAAGTTGATTGTGTTGGCATTTGAAGAAGCCAGTGTGATTGAATGTGCCTTGGAATTGAGCCTAGAGAACAATGGCTTTATGTCTCCTATTTTGGCTGTATCTGATGATTCTGAGTCTGTTGATGAAGACATTGAAATCATCGCAACCGGTCAAGTCATCTCTACCGGTCATCCTTCCCCAACTGTTCAAGTTTCTACCAGTCAAGCTACTTCTTCAACCGGTCCCTCTCCAACCGATGCTCCAACTTCTCCAACTGATCCCTCTCCCTCAACCTATACTCTCCCAGACGGCCAAGCCCCTTCAACTGAAGCTATGTTGCAATCTCTCCTTCAACCGGTTGTTTCCCTTTCTGCTGATGAAGATACTAATTTGACTAGGCCAACGGTTGTGCAAGAACTAATTGAACTTCATGATGCACTGATGGATAGGCTTGTTAAGTCCAATCAGGATGAAGAAAGAAGATTATCTAGAATTGAGACTGGATTTGCAAATACTAACAAGGAGTTATATGATCAAGACGTAGCAGTTCAGTCCAACCTCATTGAAGCAACCGATGAGCTGAAGAAAGCAAACCAGAAGAACCGTGACCTATCTGCTCAACTTAGAGATGCAAATACTGAGCTGGTTAAGGTTAAGGCTCAGAATGAGATTTTAATGAAGATGTTTGCTGAAGGTATGTATGGAAATTCTGATAGGAAGAAGAGGAAGAGAGAAGAGAAGAAAGAAAAAGAAGTCAAGAAAGCCAAGAGATCAACTTCTGAACCAGTTGCATCGGCTACACCAACATTAACTTCAAAGGACAAGGACTCAATCGATCCTGCTCCAGAGAAATAGAATGTAACCGATGATGTATATGTTTTTCTTTCCCAACCGGCTGTAGCCCCCTTATCAATGAGAATTTCTGAACCCTAAACTTGTTCATTTCAATGTCTTGCTTTCTTGAATTTCTTTTATATTCTTTTGAATGACTTCACTGTTATTAACTGTTTCAATTTGCAGGTTGTCGCATTCATTCAACTTATTTACTTTATGTTTTATTTTGTAAAGCTTTCATTTTGTAAGCTTTCCTTAGGTTACATAAGTTGTCACTTGACTTAGGGAATGACAAAATTAAAAGATAAATTCTTAGATCATTCTTTTACTAAGTTAAGAAAAGATGTATGCCTAGGATGATTGGACTTAAGCAATTAGGAGGAGATTGTTAGTCAAATATATGTATAGCTTTAGAATTGCTTAATCCCAATCATAATAAGCATTATTGAGGACCCCTAATTTTAACTAGACCAACTAGATTTTTCTATGTACCTTAGCTTCCCCTTAGTGCTAGTGCCAGTGTTTTTATAAATGTATTTTTCTCAAAGAATGAAGACTTGAAAACCTGAAGATTTTCCAAGAAAATATTGGTTACTTGATAACTGCCAAAGCCCCAACCGGTTGACGGATTCAACCGGCCATACATCAGCCGATCAACCTCTTAACCGATTGATCAGTCAACCGGTTATGATTCCCTTAGTTGCTGCTTCCAGGCAAACTTTCTCAACAAGCTTTCCATCAGTTGAAGCATTTAATGTTCTCAACTACTCAGCCCACAATTTAGCTGAAGTTGGTAGAACAGTTGCTATGAAGACTTTGGTGCCGCCTTGTCAGTAACTACTTTGAGGAATGTCAAAGTTACCAGTACTCACAACAACTCCTTTATCCAGTGGAAATTTCAAAGATGGTTGTACGTCTAATCTCAGGCATTTAATATAGAAGATATTCTTATTAAATGATTGTCAAAATCCAAGTCATTCCTTCAACCTCTTTAAAGACAACAACTCCATTTGAAGACACTATAAATACCTTCATCAGAGCATTGAAGAGGGTTAGTGCATTGAAGATCTTTGAGAGTGAGATTTTCAAGAACTGCAAGTGCAATCAAAGTTTAAGGCATTCAAGTCCATATATTCACTAGATTATTTATTAGGACATACATTGTGCACACTCAATCATTTGTTGTAAGTGTTCCCCAACAAGACTAGTATGGAACACATTGATTGATCACACTACACATCCAAGAGAAATCAGTTCAATTTGTGAACACATCTATTGAAAACACTTGGTCAATCTTGTAGCACGATCCATTAGTGATCACTTTCTTTTAGGCAGCTTTCAATTATAAAGCTTGCAACTTGTAATAGACTAGTTACATTAATAATGCACCTTTCACAAATCCAAGTTTTGACCAAACTTGGTAGAGGACGTAGCAGTTATTTAACACTATGAACCTCTCCAAATAACCATGTCTCCTTGCTTGTTTACTTGCTAATTATTGCTTGTCCTTGTAACCGGTTGAACTCTATCACCGATTACAACCCTTTGATTCCTTTAACTGCTCATTTGTCTTTTCTATTGAAATACAGCTTGCATGATATTTTTAACTTATCTTTAATTGAAACCTATTCACTTAACTGATCACTTTTGTGTGAATTAAACCAGTAATATTTTATCCGCTGTGCAACTGGTTTTCATCGGTTAGCCTTGTAAGTGCTCCAATTTGAGCTTGTTAGAATTTTCGTTAGAAAATTAACGAAAGTTATAACATTTCTAACAATTCCTAACAATCCTAACCTTTCTAACAAAGTAAGGGTAAAATGGGCATTGCTATTTAGAGTTAAACCTTCCAAGGAATCTCAAAAAGCAAAAGAATTAAGAAAATCCCGAAACAGCAAGTTGAAAAACATTTTCTGCTGAGATTTTTGAATTTTATTCCTTGTGTCCAAAGCTGGAGCTGCATTTAATGAACAGTGCACGCCAAGCAGACCAATCCGCGCGGATGACTTTGCAATTTCCAGAGGGCTATAAATTGAGCCCTCCAGTCACAAAAATAAAAGCCACAACACATTTTGCACCGAACCTCTGGCGAAATATAGAGAGAAAACAGTGAGAATTCTTCAAGAATTGTCACCTTTTTTTTCTCCAATCTTTCCCAACTCATACTCATCCACTCACTCTCATATTAAAGCCCTAAACACTCATACATACAAGCCAAACACTCAAGAACACAAGGAAGATTGGTAAACCCTCCTTCTCCTAACCCTAAATCTCAACCATGCATGCATTTGCAAACTACGAAATGTAGTTCCTTCATCTTCTTGCTCTAGATCTAAGAAGATCACCATGGAAGACCATCTCCATGGATGATCTTCTACAAAGATCAAATTTATTTTCAAGTTTTCTTACTTTCTTACCAAGAAAACTCATTTTCAAAACCCTAAAAACCATTTTCAAGCATAAAATCTCATTTTCAAAGGATAAAAATCCCCTTCCCAAGCAAATGAAATGCTTAGTCCTAATGTACCCCAACGATGGTTTGGTATAGTTGATTCACCACTAAAATGTCTAGTGATCACTAACCAAAACCTATGGAAATGGGGACAAGCATGGATGCAAAACCCCCCTTAAAATCATATTTTCTTTCTTGAGAAGTTGCTGTCCAGTAGCAATTTTCCCAGACCTCAGTCCATTGTCTTAATTTTTGGACACAGATGAACTTGGAATTTGGTGTTGACTACAAAACACTTTTTGTAGCCAACATCCAGAGCTTTCCAGACATATTTTTACTTTATTTTTTGGGTGAGTAAAACTCCTCTTTTAAAATTTTCTTTCAGAGGCTAGTTCATCAGCTTCTGGGAATCCAGATCTCATATCTGAGGTTTCCAGAAGGTTTTGACCCCTCAAATATTCTCCAAAATGGAAAATTACTTCGTACAAACCTTATTTAAGGTGTCTAGAACAACTTTCATTCTCTGAGTTTATCCAGATTATGAAGTTTTAAGACCCTTGAATACATTTCAAAATCAAAGGTCCACTGCCTTTTTCATTCTGGCAGAAATGGCTCTCAACTTCAAAAGGTCTTTTGAGTACCAAATCTCAATCCAAAAATCCCCCAAAAAATCATGGGATCAGTTTAAAGTCTTAAAAAGATATCCCAATTTTTACTTTTCTGAGTTTCAAAGTATTTTGGCCAACCCACACACACACACACACAAATGATTTTCAGCTTGGAAGACTCGTTTTACGAGGCATTCCGGGTGCACACTAACGTCCTTCCCGGCGTGTAACATGACCTCCGAACCTAAATCTCTGATCTCGGGCTTTTTTCAAAGTTTTGGCCCTCAAAATTAAAATGGCGTGGCGACTCCGTTTCGTTGATTTTTTCAAACAAAAATGGGAAAATTTTCGGATACACATTCATCACAGTGGCGACTCCGCTGGGGACTAAGCTTTTTTTTTTAAAAAAAATGGTATTTGGTATATTGGTGGAAACCACTAAATTTCCCGTTATCGCCTCCTAACACGAGTCGGGGATAAATTGTGGTCTAACAATCCCACGTACCGGTATCACCGTTTTCAAAAAAAAGCTTTTGAGGGTCAAGCTTCCGTCCCGGCTTTGAAAATCATTTTTATGTGTGTGTTGATTTTTGCACAGTTTTCATGTTGTTTTGGCCGCCTCGGAGAAAGTCAAAATTTTGACTGTCGGAATAATGTCCCTAACTGTCGGAATTTTCGTGCTTACGTGCTTATGTGCTCATTAAAAATTTCAAAAAAAAAAAATTCAAAAAAAAAAAAGATTTTCAAAAAAAAAAAGAAGAAGAAAATTCTCAAAAAAAAAAATAAATCATGCATCATATTTTTAAGACACATAAAAAAAAATCCCTATTTTACTCAGAAAAAGAATATAGACTGCTTGCACACTACGCGCACGTGACCGTACACTGCACACTACGTCCTTAACCCGGGGAAATCTTTGTCGCGGTCCGTTTGGTCTTATTACGCCTCTGATGAGCACAGGACTACCCAAACATCCTACGGAGCCTCGTGTCGACCATACGCACTTGTCCGTGACACACTTTGTCCGAGACCCGATTGGTTTTTAGTCCGGTCCGTGTCATGCCCCGTCCGTGTATAGACCTTTCCTTTCAAGCCTTTGTCGGCATACCGACTCAATATCTTTCGGGACCCTAATCGCCGAAGTTCTCGCCGGTTTTCCGCCGCAGACTTTGACCAAGATATTGACCGGCGCCTTGACTTCGGCTCGATCGGCACAAATTATACACCGACTCCCAAAGATTGACACCGAGTCATCAAGGATTAATGAATATTCCATGCCTAATTACGGCTTTAACCGACGACAAGTCAAGATCAATTGTGGACGCTTATCGGCCCAAATCATGCCGACTTTTCGTCGAGCTCCTGACATGATCTTGACTTTTGACGTCGCCTTTGTCCGTAATTTACATCGAATGCTCGTTAAGACTCAATTACCCGCCATACTTTTAGGATCGTTTTCTTCTGGTCGGTGGGACCCGCTTGCCCTATAGTGACCCTCGCCCGGGCCGTCCACCCCGGGAGGTCGAAATACAGGTGGAATACGAGGGGCTTATAGACGTAGTGACGGGGCCCACCGATCCAGAATCGTAGTAGTTTGCGAAAAAGAAGAGCAATCTTTTCCAACCGATTAGGTTAATGAAGCGTGTTTTAAGTAAACGTGAACAAATAATCGCATGTTGCATGAGCCAAAAGCCCAAACACCTACCCTCCTACCATTCCTGCACATCTCGAACCTTCGTGTCCTTTCCCCGCAGCCTCCGCACAAAGCTTGGTTTCGGACACCGGGTCACCGTTTGATCAGTTGGGAAGAGTCAAGCGCATCGTCGCCTTCACCGTTTGTTCCGACTCCGGGTTTCGTAATGTCCGCATCGCCCGGTAATGATGGGGATAACGTCACTCCGCCTCCCGGACCCTCGACAGAGCAACAAAGGGAATCGCTAGCGTAACGTATAAGGTTACGACAGAAGCACAGCTAAATAGCCTTATGGAGGCTATTAAGAGTCACGGTCCGGCCGCCGCCTCAATCCCGATGGCACCTTCACCGTGGAAGAAGACGAGGATGCCAACCCCACTCTCGCCGCCCGACAACACCAGGATGCCGCCACCCACCTCCTATGGTGCCACTACCGTAACCCATGCTCCTCGATTTTCGGGTCACCCATCTCCCCAACCACGTACCACCGGATCCATACACTCGACGGCACAAATCATGGGGCAAAATCGCACGGAATGTCTTCTCATGGTTGGGCTATCTCGGAATGCCACACCTAATCGGGATCCCGCCTCGCCCGGAACCGATCAATCCGGACCTCACAAAGAATGCCTACAGCTTTGGAATGCCGCCACAACTTGGTTCTGGGCCACGCCAGGAGCCCCTCCTCGTAACAGCACTAGTTCACCGCTTCCTCACACAAATCCATTCCTCACTCAGACTTCTATGGGTTACCAAGCCTCCATCCCTGTCATCCGAATCACCAGACCGCAGCATTCCCTCGGTTACACACCTTCACCACAAGCCCATGCAATTCAACAATCCGGACAAGAAACTCCCGCACTCAAGCCTACTTACGGGCCCCACTGAAATCCAAGTTATCCGGCTACACCGGGGCTTCCCCACCTACTTTGCCGCTGAAAATCAACAAAGAAGCCGCAAGGTTCTACCCTTTTGCTCGTGCTCCTACTCATGCTCCCTGTGGTAACTCACCCTGTGACAGTTTTCACCTACGTCCCCGAATCGGCCGTTCCTTCCACCCGCCCGCTCCAGCTGGTAGCTCCTCTCTCTAGCTCACCCACTAGCTTGAATGCCATGGCTCCGCCACAAGACCCTCATCCGGCCCGGTTCATGGAACAACACAAGGAAATGAAAGCGCAGTATCGCCGAACCGACCGCCAAGAAGCTCCGCCTTCCGCCTACTGCACCCGACTCCATTGTTCCTTCCGCCCCACAAATTCGTGATGCCTAATCTGGATCTCTTTGATGGGACCGCATGTCCGAAAACCCATTTGGACACATATACCTTGGCGATGAAAGCCAAAGGATGTACCAATCGCCAGCTGGCCGACTATTTCGCCTATCCATGAAGTCCAAAGGCCTTAAAGTGGTTCTTCCGTTTGAAACCCGAAGCCGTGGCCACATGGGACCAGATTACCAATGCCTTCACGTAAAAATATAAGGCCAACTTGGAATGGGAAACAAATAGGGTTGACCTACAAACAACAAAGGCAAATGGCCCCGATGAGAATGTTGGGGACTTCTACAAGCGGTGGAATCTCGAAACTCGCTGAAATGGCCATCCCTCCTTCCGAAGAGGAACAACTCGGACATTTTCCACCATGCTTGAAACCACATTCTCGAGAGCCTCCTCGCCACTTCCCATACTCGCACTTACGGGCCATGGTTAACTCTGCAGCCTAAGTTTGAAAAGGCCTACAACCAAGAACCGGCCGCCGCACTCGCCTACGTATATCGGGCTCCTCCCGCAAACACCGCCTCGCTCCCGCTAAAGGCAAAGAGATGATTAACTATGCGGGACAGAATGTAATAACACGACTCCTTTTGCTCCCAGAAAACAAATGAGCCTGCACCGCGGGTCATAAATCTCGAAAACTTTGGAATGCCCCCGAATGACATCTTTAGGGGACTCGGTGAAAGAAGGCTTGCCGCGGCCTTTGGAGAATTTCCAACCCGTAAATCCGAATGCTCCCGTGGATACTACAAAGTATTGTGCTTTTCATCAAGCTCACTGACATCCGACCGACACCGCTTACTCGAAAAAGGCCATTCCAGGGGCTAATAGAGCAAGGAAAGTTGGAAGGCCCCGAAGGGCCTAACACAGCCAAAAATCCTCTCGCCAAGGAACCATAATCGTGTGAATATGATTGAATGCGGAGAATCTTCGCATGACCATGAAGATGCCGATGAAGGTCCCCAAATACCCGTGGCCAACCTCGTCGAGGATCCCGACCCGGATTCCCTCGCCCTTGAGGATATTGAACGAATCAACCCATCTTGGTCTCATGTCGTAGACTCCTTGCAAGAATACGAGGCCCGCTATTTCTCGGATAAAGGGAAAACCGATACCAAAGAACCGGGGCCGTTCCGCCGTAACATGAAAGAACCATTTACACAAGATGGTTAGAACAATCGAGAAGAATCGAACAAGAAAGCTTCCGGCGGCGCTCGTATCGGGCTTATCAAAGAAAGAGGCCGAAGAGCGTCCGGAGCTAGTACACTTCGCAAATTGGCTTTGGGAGAGCCCGAATATGATCCCGAGAACAAAGGAAGAATCTAAGAGGAGGATTCCTTCTATATCCTACCCGGTGTCAAATACGTGCCACCCCCTCTCACTCTTCCCCCGCAATTTCGGGAGGAGAAGCCGAGTCACAATTACCACTTCCGGAATGGGAACATATGACAATTTTGCGGTTGCACGCACCCATATTCCCCCAACGGGTTTGATCGACGTTCCTCTCACCGAAATCCCGTAGTATGGGAAGAAGATTCCGATGACAATGATGATGATGATGATGACGAGAGTGAAGAGTCAACCGAGGCCCCGATCCGGAAACAACTGGAACAATCATGCCGGAAATGAGCCCACGGGAGCCGGGCACAATGGTTGGTTGTCGCAAGCAACGACGAAGGACCGCCAGAAATGCGGATCGATACCAATGGAGACAGACTCCCTACGAGGTGTCACTTGTAAGATGCATTTGTGGCCAATGCCCGGATACTCCAGAGGATAAGGGACAAAGAAAGCCCGCACCCATATCCGTACATATCCGAAATCTTAGAACACAACGTTCCTTATAAGAACCTCGACCGGTGAATGGAAAGGGTTTATTGAAGCACCGGTCGAAAATGGAGGGTTTCACCACCGTAAGATGAAGAATTCGTAAACGTTATCGGATCTTTTTCTTCTTTCCCAAGAGCGGATGGCATAACAACCGTAAGGGTCCGCGCCCGGCCGCCGAGCGCAGCCGAGTGCCTCGCAATCACCGAAAAGGGTTATCGATCTCGAACGTCTCCTCAAAGGGCCTTCATACCTATGAATCCACATGACGCCTTCCTAATTGCTCCAAAGCCCGACAATGGACCCCGGGTGCTCCTTATTTGGACAATGCATCTATCGAGCCGCTACATCAAACTCCGAAGGGGAACGTTGCCTATCCTTCACTTGTGGCTGCCCTACTTGCAAGATTGAAAGAAAAAGGATATACGATGAAATGGAGGCCGATAGCCATAACTCGTGGGCCATCCAAGGGATGAAATCGAAAAGCCGCCGAGTCCCGACAATAGCGACTCTTGTTGCATGATAACTATGAGCAAGGCCGGCCACGAGAGTGAATCGGAGGATGCCCTAGCTCGTGGCCATCCAAGGGGCAACAACACAACCCCAAACCCAAAAGCCTCGTGACTTGGGAAGCGCTTATAAAGGCCGCCCAGAAGGAGCCAAGATGCAGCCCCTCACTGTCACTAGACTCCGTCAACCAATGGCCAATAGCCAAAAGGGCTCCCCCATTGACCTTAGCAAAGATTGAAGAAATCCAACCAAGAGACGACGGATGAGGAAGTTAATCCGTTGACCCGCCCGGCGCATCTTCCAAGGAAATCCCAAGGCGTATAAGAAGGCCACGTATCAAGCACCGAAAGAAGAACGCCGCCCTATGCTAAGACAATGAAATTCCAGATCCCGAAAAGAGGATCCCGTGCTCACCCAGCTTGAAGCAAACACAGCCAACATTTCCTCTCGGTCTCTACTCACCTCGTCCTATCCCCATAAGCCGAAGCCGGAAGAAAGCCCGGCTCGCACTCGTGCCTATTGATGCTACTCCCGATGATGTGGTACAACTAATTGGAAACATCCATTACGGGAACATAATCACTTTCACGTATCTCGACCTCCCTCAATTTGGGCCGATCATAATGAGCCTCTCTTCATTACACCCGTATGGATGAACGACGCTCCCTCGGGTCCTGGTTGATAATGGGTCCGGAATGAACATTCTTCCGCAAAGATCATGAGCTTGCTTGATATCAAGACTACAGTACTTGAAGCCCTCTTCTCTCACAAATAAAGCTTACGACTCAACATCCCGAGCAGTCCTGAGTTGCTACTTTAGACCTCTCGGTTTGGATGTAAATTGATACCGTGGAATTCCAGTTATCGACATCCCGATTACTTTCAATGCCCTGCTGGGAAGACCTTGGCTGCACCAAGTCAAAGGGGTCGCCTCAAGCCTCCACCAAAGGTGTGAAATTGCCTCGAATGGGGATCTCGACGACCATTTACGGAGATTTAGTCACTTTAGAAGGCACAGATACGGGCGGAATACCTATTCTCGAAATCAAACATGACGAGGAAGGTCACATGCTAACGGGCTTCACTTGGCCGAGCCTCCCAAGGCCCAAGTGTGCAACATAGATCCGATTTGGCCACTGGGATAAAATCCCACCGGTCTTGAAAATGATGAGAAAAATGAGCTATCTACTCGGCCTCGGTCCTGGGAAGCACCAACAAGGAACTCACAAACTCATCGAGGTGAAAGGACGTAATACTCGCCACGGCCCGGGATATGAGGCCTCCTCAATGACACCGCAAAGGGAAAAAGATTTGAAGCCGCCACAGAAAGGTCCCGACCGACAACCCTAAATCTCTCCCCTTCACCCTAATTTGGCCGACTACTTTGTAAAGGGTCCCACACAACCAGAAACATCACAGAGCCCACTCCTACGGCAGATGGCTAAAGCTACAGGATAGCCTCAACAAGTTCAGAGGAACCAAGGCTAACCCGGTCCGTAGAATGTTCCCCGGACCTACCCAAGATACCCGGGGCTACCACCGCCATGAAGAGTGAGTATACCTTCGTAGGCGTGCTCGACTCCGGTGGAACAGCCGAGAAGCTCACAACCACTATTCCTACCGCCCAGAAGATCCGAAACCCGAATTCGAACCGACAAAGGCCAAAAGCTAAGGCCACGGAATTTCCCTCGATGATTGGGATGGTCTCGGTTATGCAAAGAATTGTTCGAAGAAGAAGTCCAGGTGCCGACCCGATTGATCTCGGCTCGGTCCAAGAGATGATAGCAAAGCAATTGAGAAAGGAAAACAAAACAAAGACAGCTTCCCGAGTCATGAGGCCACCAACATGAATGCCGCTAAAGAATTGGGAAACTCTCTCGTGCCCGTCCGCGACCAAGGAGGAAATGATCACCAAGCTTGGATTGGTCCCCCGTCCCTTTCGTGTCAATCTAGGACAAGTCCTCCCAGCCTCTCTTTGTTAAGATCGAGTCTCTAGGGTCGTCCGACGGCCTTACGCCCGAAGACTACGAGTCCGTAGCAAGCGCCGTATTCCCTTTCGTTTTCAATGAAATGACGAACCTTTCGAGTATCCCTTAATTGCCACTTTAACTAATGACGAATTAACTAATAAAAAACACTTAATAATAACGATTCATTAGATAAAGAGCAGTACACATTAAATGAACAATATATCAAAGAAATCTTTAAGCAAAGTTGTCCTGAAAGAGGAAAATCGAGCCCAAGCCGCCGAAGGAGATTTTGACAAGTGTGAATTTGGGAACCGCGGAAGAGCCTAAAGAGACGCAGATTGGTAGTTTCTTCGAAGGGATTGAAAGGGATGCCCTAATCGAGCCGCTAAAAGAATTCGTGGATGTGTTCGCATGGTCCTATAAAGATATGCCAGCCTCGATCCTTCCATAGTTGAGCACCGAATACCGCTCGACCTTAAGTCAAGCCGCAGCGTAAGCTAAGAAGAATTAAGCCCGAATGGTCCCTTACAAGTGAAAGAGGAAATAGAAAAGATGCTCAGAAAGTGTGTTTCATCGTGGTCATTGAATACCCAACATGGCCGTCCAACATAGTGACGGTGACCAAGGCCAACGGAAAATCCGATGCCGCGTAGACTTCTGTGGATCTCGAACAAAGCTACCCAAAAGACGATTTCCTCGCCAAACATCGACATTTTGGTAGATTCCACGGCCAACCATGAAGTCAAATCCTTCGTCGACGGTTTTGCGGGCTACAACCAAATCAAAATGGCGTAAGAAGATCAAGCCAAAATCCTTTCACAACCCCTCGGGGCACATAATGCTACACCTGGCCATGCCATTCGGACTAAAGAATGCCGGGCTACGTACCAAAGGGCAGCTACAGCCTGTTCCATGACATGATCCACAAAGAAATTGAGGTCTATGTGGACGACATGATAATACATTCCAGAGGATCGATGGCCAGCACTTTGTTGATTTGAGAAAATTCTTCGGCCGCCTCCGAGACCACAAAGATGAGACTCGAATCCACCCAAGTGCACTTTCGGTGTAAGACGAGGTAAGGTGCTAGGATATATGGTGACGTAACGGGGAATCGAAGTAGATCCCCGTAAAATCAAGGCGATAGTTGAAATGAAGCCACCCTGACACCGACGTAAGTGAAATCCTTCATGGGAAGACCGCAATACATAAGCCGCTAGAATCACCGACCTCGATCCGCGAGCCGATCTTCAAGTTGATGAAGAAAAATGCCTACTACGTAATGGACCCTGTAATGTCGCCTTGCCTTTGAACGTATTAAGGCATACCTTGTGAATCCCCGATTCTCTCGCCCACCACATCGGCAAAAGCCACTCTTGCTATATCTAACCTGTCACGGATACAAAGAATCGGGGCTATGCTAGCTCAAGAGAAGAAAGATTCCAAAGTCGAAAACGCCATCTATTTCAGTAGCGTAAAGCTCCAAGGAAGCGAACTCAATTACTCGCTTGCGAGAAGACTTGCGCAGTTTGGTCCGGGTAGTGGGAAAGTTGAAACACTACATGCGCCTCACCCGATACATCTTGTCTCAAGAATAGACCCCATCAAATATCTCGTTCGACAAGCCTTCCATCTCCATGAGGTTGGCAAAATGGTCGTTCTTTTTGGCCGAATATGACATCACTTATGTTTCAAGGAAATCCGTAAAAGGACGCATAATGGCGTAACATCTCGGCCGATTTCCCAAGTGATGAGTCCCGAGGACTCGAACCTCAATTTCCCGATGATGGAATCTTCGCTCTAGAAGGAGAAAATCGCCGGCAACTCTTCTTCGACGGGGCGTCAAACAAAAGGGGAACGGGATAGGAATGCTTCGGTCGATCCTACCGACGAACACACCCCCATAGCAGCAAGGCCGAACTTCAAAGTCACCAACAACGCCGCCGAATATGAAGCTTGCATAGCCGGGTTGGAAGCCGCCCTTGAAAGAAATATCAAGGAATTGGAGGTGTATGGTGACTCGCCCTCATCATCAATCGGTCTCTAACAAATGGAAGACCGTGGATCCGGGTTTGCAGTAAGTATCATGCTTACATGGAAGAACTAGTGGCTCAATTCAAAGAAATCGCTTTCATTACCTCGCCAAGAGACCGAAACAAAGTTCGCAGATGCTCGGCTACACTAGCCTCTCTTGTCGAAATACCCGAAGGAAAGTCTCGTTAAACCATTCGTAGTCGGGAGAAGAGAAAACCCCGCCTATTGCTTCGAAATTGAAGCGGAAGCCGAACCGATCAATGATCCCCGGTACACTCGCATTTACCAAGACTAAGGATGGCGAGGCCTCTTTCAAAAATGAAGACGGGGAATATAAAGAAGGAATCAAAGCGAAAAGTCTCTCACTCAAGCGGCTCGCCTCCCATTATGTTCTTTTCGGGGAAATATGCTATACAAGAAGCGTTATCAAGGCCCTCCCGCGATGTATCGGCAAACAAGAGGCTACCGAACTCATGAAAGAAATACATGGTGGTACTCGCGGCCCTCACATGAATGCTCGAGCTCGATGCAAATCATACCGAGAATGGGGTACTTTTGGATCTCCATGGAAACCGACCGCATCCAGCTTTGTCAAAAGCCGCGACAAATGTCCGCGATACTCAAATCTTAATCACTTGCCTCCTCACGAAGTTATACCGCATGACAACCCCTTGGCCTTTCGTCACTTGGGGAATTGATGTCATAGGCAAAATCACACCATCAGCAAGAACGGCCACGAGTTCGTCCCGGTAGCCGTGGATTATTTCACCAAGTGGGTTGAAGCCAAGTCCTACAAAATCCTCAACTCAAAGAAAGTTGCCCTCTTCATCAAAGAAAACATCATGTGCAGTATACGGGTTGCCACCGAAATCATCTCGTATAATGGATCCCACTTCAAGGGGAATGTGAAAACCGCCGGCGGAATTCCGAATAACTCCGTCACAAGTCATCTCCTTACAGCCCCAAACCAACGGAGCCGTCGAAGGCAAAGAAACAAGACTCGAAAATATCATCCGGAAAATGGCTGTCCAAGGCAGAGATTGGCCCGAGAAGTTACACTCGGCACTCGGGGCTACGTAACATCGGGCCGAACGGCAATCGGGAAACACCTTTTGCCCTCACATACGGAATGGAAGCCGTACTCCCAATCGAGCTAGAGCTCCCCTCGCTCCGTATACTGCCGGAAAGCCAGATCAACGAGGTCGAATGGCTCCGCAGTCGCCATGACGAATTGGCCCTACTAGACGAACGCCGATTGAAGGCCATGGAACACATCCGAGCCTACCAAGGAAGAATGGCTAGAGCCTTCGACAAGAAAGTAAAGCATCGGGAGATCCGAGAAGGTGATCTCGTTCTAAAAGAAAAGCCCCTGGCCCGTATCAACCCCTCGGCAAATGGGAGCCCGTATGGGTCGGGCCATATGTCGTCCCGTAAGATCTTCTCCGAGGAGCCATGCAACTTGCACCTCGACGGAATCCCTTTCAGTACACCCAAAGGAATGGTGACAAGCCGCGCAGATACTACGCGTAAAACAAAAAAAAAAAAAAAGAAGAAAGAAGGAAAAGTGCTAAAAGAGTAATACCCAACTAGGTTGAAAACCCGAGAAGGGCGGCCTAGGTAAAAACAGGTTGCACCAAAAAAAAAAAAAAAAAAAAAAAAAAAAAACAAAAAAAAAAAAAAAAAAAAAAACAAAAAAAAAAAAAAACAAAAAAAAAAAAAAACAAAAAACAAAAAAAAAAAAAAAACAAAAAAAAAAAAAGAGTTCACCAGTTGAACTACGAAGACCCGAGCTCCTCAAAATGAGGGGAACGTAGGCAAATGAAACGGTTCGGTCTAAAGCACAAATAAAAGCCATACTTTGGCATCAATACAATTGATCGTACCATGAAAGCGTCTCGAAAAACTCTAAAGCAATTCAAATATTCATTACAAGTTAAAAGCTCTTTGATGAGTCTAAGCCCGATTCATTCCTACAACCGGCAACCTCGCTAAAAGAAAACTAAGATACATAATCAAACTAATGTGTCTCGCCATGACAAGAAAGGGATACTGAAACCTCGTAGTCACTCCAAGCCACTCGCATCGGCCTCTCCCCTCTTCTTCCCCTTCGAGTCTTCTTCTTCCGAACAGAAAATGTCGGTACTCCTCCTACCAAGCTCGGTATAGGGACAGTGGTCTATCAAACCAGCCTCCGTCAGTGGCCTTAGTAGCCCTAGCGTCATCCCTCATCTCCCGTAGCCTAGCCGGTAGCATAGGAGCCCTCCTCTCCGTCTCTTGACGTAAGCCTCATAATCGGCCGCGCCGTCTCCGCTCCCGTCATGAGGGTTGGCCCGCCTCGGCCCTCCTCCTCTCGTAAACAACAGTCCTCCGCACCCACAATGGCCTCACGCCGTCTCAAAATAGCCACCTCGAGTCTCTCCTGCATGCCTCTCATACCAATCCAGTACCAAGTGGTCGTGAACACCGGTCTCTGACGCTCGAGAATGACCCGAGGAGGAAAGGCATCATACCTCCATGCTCGGGAAAGAAATGGAAACACCGAGGGATCATCCATAGAAACAGGAGCCACCACCCCGGTGGCTATATCATCAAAACCCTCCAAAGGAACTCCGCTCCAAGCCAAACTGCCTCGTAACTAAAGCCGGAATATAGAAGCTAGACCGAGAAAGCCCCGAAGCATGACCACGGAGACCCATCCCGAAGCACTCGCGAGTCTCCACCCGCCAATGAGGCACCGACCATCCGATATCTTCAGCCCGGCGACCCGCCATCCAACGCTCCCACGAGCCCCGATCATCAAAATCTACATCAACACCTCTCCCGGCAAAAGTCCAAGGCTCGATCATATCGTAGGTTTCCCGAAGAACCCCCAAACGCTCCATCGCCCACATGTGGTCAAGAGGAACGGGCCGCCTCCGCGCATATACCGCCTTCCGGTAGCTAACTATCAAGAGCATGAAAAGTCTCCCCGTAATCAAAGGAACGACATCTCTCGCCTGTGCGACAAGGAACGACAACATCCAAAGAAAGACCGATGGCAGATCCCAAAGGAATAGACCATGAACAGGGTGCCAAACACACAAAGTGCAAAGGCATCCCAATAGGCATCATCCACCAAACCTAGGCCCCTAAATCTATCGGGAAGACCGGAAATATCGAAATGATCGGGACTGCGGATCATACCTTGCGCTTCCTCCGGGGAAAGATGAAGGAGGACGCACAATCTGTCAGCAAAAGAAGCTCCCCCGGGCAAAGGAACCGCTATCTCTTCCACCTCCGGACCTCCAAGCAAGGCCCGAAATTCTTCGACAGTCGGAACAATCTCGTTGAAGGAAAGGCAAAAGACATGCCTTCTAGTATCCCAAAATGATGAAGAAGCTCTCAAGAGGTCGTAGTCCGGAACCAATTCCTTGAGAGACCATAAGCACCTCACCTTGTACCTTTCTTCAAAGAAGGACCTCCTCTCATGCATGATCTCTCGGGACCAATCCTTGAACTTGTTGAAGAATGACATTTGGGATTCTTGGGACAATTTTGATGGAGCTTTTCTAAAGTTTTCCATGGTTTTCCTCTCTTTCTCCCCGAAAATGGCTGTTTGGACTGGAGGTTGAAGAGGATATTTGAATTTGAAATAAAGCAAGACCAGTCTCGAACCAAAATTAAAGGACAATGTCGATGCACCCCCTATCCGCGCGGATAGGATTGCTTTCCATCAAAAAATCTGCAACAGCCCAAGCCGCTACACCAAAAGAGGAATATTCCGTCCCGGTTGCTCGAAACCCGTGCAAAAAAAACCTCCCCAAACCACCCATATACCAAACACCCTTGCAAAAAAAAAAACCAAGGCTCATGCAACACCGCATTCATACCGCATTGCATTCATAAAATAAAATCCTAAATTATTACATTCCAAAAAAAAAGAGTGTGCATAAAAAAAAAACAAACAAACATAAATAAAATCCTAAATTATTACATCCAAAAAAAAAAAGAAAAGAAAAAAATGTGCATAAGCCGTACAAATCTAAATCTCAATCTCAAATCTCAAAAAAAATCAATCGGAGTCTCCAGCACCCGATGTCTCCCCTCGCCTCTTGCGACTCGGGCCCGCTCCTCAGAGCCCCGAAAATCTCGGGCTCGAATCGTCCTCTTCTCCAAAAAGAGGCTCATCAGACCAACCGGCACGCTCCGATAGGGCAAGCCGAGATCCGCGAAAAATCGTATCCGAAGGTGAAGGCGCTGACTCCCGAACGTACGAAGACGACCCGCCATGCCGCCATACGTGTCCCCGCCCGTGTGGATCCCCGAGAATGACGTGATCCGAAGGCGCACCGCTGGGATCAAGGAGAGGAGACAAAGGAGTCTCGAAGAAGTCTCGAGCGAATAGGGAAAGCCTCCCGCCTCGATGTGCGCCGCCGAGGTCGCCTCGCTCTAGCCTGAGGAGCCCCACAAGCGACCATCCTCCTGATGAATCTCTTAGCCCCGATCACTTGCTTCGTCAGCTTCTCGACGACCACCTCCGAAAACTGCACAAAAGCAAAAGCGTCAAAAAAAAAAGAAAGAAGTGATACTAAAGATGATGAAACAAAAGAAAGAAAAGAAGGGGAAAAGGTAAAGCCATACCTTCATACCCGGACGAGGCCGGAAAGCTCGTGGAAGTCGCTCGGGCTGAGGGATCTGCACCCTCAATCGGACCCCATCCTGGATATAGGAAAAATCCGTCCGAGGGTACCGCGGGATCCCAAGCCCCTCCCTATCCAAAACCTGAGGCATCCTCAGCCTCCTCAAGACGAATGTCGCATATGGCTCAATCGCCACGAAATCCGAGAAGTGCTGGCCGGCTCGGTAATCATCCCAGGTCACGGACCGATCGCTCGGGTGCATCATATCGGTGGGAGGCTCCACCGGTGTCCTCAAAGGCGAGTTCACGCCATGCTGACGCGTCACCCTCTCTCCTAGATAATAGGCATCACAGGTCAGACCTCTCAGAATCCTCCGCCGCAGTCCAAATCTCGCCGCCTTCACCGCGCCACCTCGAAGCGATCCTGTGGGAAGAATATCATCCCCTCATCCGTCTCGGCCTCCGTCAAAGGAAGGCAATCCGCGTACCTCGAGAGTCGTACGCCCCTCGGAGCTTATCTTCTCCCGGCATGCTTGGACCAAGACCGCATGGCCGGATACGCCCGACGTACTCCGCCGGCCGCCGCCACATCGTGACGTGGAAAAACTCCAACGCCCATACTGCGAAAGGTAAAAACCCAATCAATCCAAAGGCAAAAGAAAAGTGCGTGCTCAAAAAAAAAAAAATAGGGAAAGCAAAAAGAGAGCTTATACCTCCAGTGGCAAACTCAAAGCAAGACAAAGAGCTCACAGCCTTCCTACTGTACCTATCGAGAGCAAAGTAAAGCTCGCCACCCCGGCCTCTCCCCACGAGACATCTCCGGCCGTCTCCATGTCCTCCAAGGACCTCAACAAGGCAAAGATCGCCGTCCCTCAAGCATGTCCAAAGAGCGTGCTCGAAAAAGCAAACCACAAGAAGGCCCCGGCAATCTGATCGGCGCCTATCCTCTCCTCCCCAGCCTCATAACTCGCTATGGTCTCCACAATCTTGCCGTAGACCACAAGATACTCCATCCCCATCCCCTTTTGGGAATAGGGAAAATCCTTAAGAGCTCGCAGACGCATCGCCGTAGCCGTCCCGCCACTCAATGCCGCGTCCATTAAAGGACAAACCCGTAATCGCAAAGCATAGTCGGAGGGCGTAACCGTAGCCTCACCCCGTAAGAAGTGAAAGGTGTGGGTCGCGTCCCACCAATGCCGCGCGAGCAAACATCAAGCTCCTTGCTCTTAGGGAACTTGACCAGCCCCCTCAAGCACTCAACGAACTCCCAAAGCCCCGTCTCGACAACGATCTGTCTCGGACTCGGCAAAGCTCCTCGGCCCACATTCGGAAGCCGATCCCACAAGTCAACCACGGACTCCACTGATCCTCGAGTCTTCATTTTGTTCAGCTGCTCCGTCACAAAACGGTGTCCGCCCTGTAAAAAAAAAAAAAGAGAGAAAATGTCAAAAAAAAAAATTGCATTTTGCATTTGCACAAAAAAAAAAAAAAGCATACACATGCATTAAAAAAAAATTTCGACAAAGATAACAAAGATACAATGAGCATAGCCCCATTTTTCTCACGTAAAAGACATTTTTCAGCAAATCCCAATGCATTCATCAAAAAAAAAAGATGCATTCCTACGGAAGTAAAAACTCCGTCCCATTTTCATAAAATAACATGCATACCATCCATCATCTCAAAAAAAATTGCATACATGCATATCATCCATCTTACATGCAACGGGAGGAAAAATCCGTCCCACTTTTCAAAAAAAAAAATCCTAAATATACATACATCTCATATTGGCAAAATGCCCATTCTTTCCAAACAAAATACATGCATTGCATCATTCATCAATATCAATATTCAATTTCAAAAAAAAAATCATCATCATCAACATGCAATATTCAATTTCAAAAAAAAAAATCACAATTTTCGAATTTTCACATGCAATTTTCGAATTTAAAAAAAAAATAAAATGGCGAAAATGCCAATTCTTTTTCTCAAGCAAAATGCACATTTTGGGTTACTCACATAATCATCAAGATTCAAATACAATGAACATCAATATTCAATTTCAAAAAAAAAAAATTCAAAAAAATCACCTAAAATTCAAATTTCAAACAAGAAATCAACAAAGGGAATGAAAAGATTCGAAGTATACCGTTCGGAGACTCGGATCAGAAGCCCAATGTTGCCAAGCATCGGGGTAGGGCTCTTCCGCAATCGATTGCGAAAGATTGTAATGCCTCCTCATTCGGACGAGCTCCAATCGCCTCTCCACTACCGGGCCACGTCCTTGGCCTTGAAAAACACCTTCCCCGTGTTCCATCGCTCGAAAAATCGAAGAAATCGGAAGATTTTCGAAGCTTTTTGGCCTTCAATGGAGGTTCTCCTCGGTTCTCTCTCTCTCTCCCTCGTAAGTGCAGAAAAAACTGTAAAACTGAATGGGGAAGAAGAAAAGGGCGTTGGCCCTTATTAATACCCCTGGTTTTCAGCTCCTATCCGCGCGGATAGGATTGCAAGGGTCAAAATGACCCTTTTGCCCCTTAAAATTCCAGGACTCTGCAATTCAGTCCCCAACTTGACAGAGTTAACCAAAGTTAACCAAAGTCAGCCCCTTGTCAAGAAAATCATTCCCCGGCAGTAAAACGTAAGACCGATCTTCCCGAGAAAGATAACGGATCCCGTATCTTTCATCAAAATCATTCCCCGGCAGTCAAACGTAAGACCGAGTGCCCCGAGAAAGATAACGGATCCCGTATCTTTCATCAAAATCAACCCCCGGCAGTCAAACGTAAGACCGATCTCCTCGAGAAAGATAACGGATCTCGTATCTTTCATCAAAATCAATCCCCGGCAGTCAAACGTAAGACCGAATACCCCGAGAAAGATAACGGATCCCGTATCTTTCATCAAAATCATTCCCCCGGCAGTCAAACGTAAGACCGATTTCCCCGAGAAAGATAACGGATCCCGTATCTTTCATCAAAATCATTCCCCGGCAGTCAAACGTAAGACCGATTTCCCCGAGAAAGATAACGGATCCCGTATCTTTCATCAAAATCAACCGGCAGTCAAACGTAAGACCGATCTCCCTGAGAAAGATAAGGAGATCCCGTATCTTTCATCAAAATCATCCAACGGCAGTCAAACGTAAGACCAATTCCCCAGACGAATACGTCTGATTTTCCCCAGCAAAGGCTAACGAAATCCCCAGCAAAGTTAACGGAATCCCAAAAGCCAACGAAATCTCGAGTAATACTCGAACTACGAAAGGGCTTGATTCCCACTAGGGATACGTAGGAAGCCTATCACTAGGTCCAGCCCCTCGACCAAAACGGTCACCCTCTCCTTCGGCAGCAGACGAGGTCCACCGAAAGGCCATTCATCATCAAGGTTCGAGGCACCTAAAACGCCATCTCCAAGGTTCGAGGCACCTAAAAGGCCATCATCATCAAGGTTCGAGGCACCTAAAACGCCATCTCCAAGGTTCGAGGCACCTAAAACGCCATCTCCAAGGTTTGAGGCACCTAAGACGCTATCACTAGGAAAGCGACAAATCGCAATCATCCCCAAGAGACCGAAAATGGTCATTCCTATCCCGAGAGCGGATAGCCATCGACCGAAAATGGTCATTCCTATCCCAGCAGAGCGGATAGCAATCGACCGAAAATGGTCATCTCTTAATCCCAAAGAGAGTTCCTTTCCAAAGAACCGACCGCGTAACCCACTCATCGTGTTCGAGGCACCTAAAACGCCATCATCTCCAGGGTCAAAGACTCGAACTACGACTGGCTTGATTCCCATTCGAGATACATAGGTAGCCTATCGCTAGGTTCAGCCACTCGATCACTCGATCATCCTGCCAAATATGGAGCCTTACTCTTATCGACGACCCCGCTTCCTTCGAAAGCGCCGTCGCCGAGGGGCTACTGTAAGTGCTCCAATTTGAGCTTGTTAGAATTTTCGTTAGAAAATTAACGAAAGTTATAACATTTCTAACAATTCCTAACAATCCTAACCTTTCTAACAAAGTAAGGGTAAAATGGGCATTGCTATTTAGAGTTAAACCTTCCAAGGAATCTCAAAAAGCAAAAGAATTAAGAAAATCCCGAAACAGCAAGTTGAAAAACATTTTCTGCTGAGATTTTTGAATTTTATTCCTAGTGTCCAAAGCTGGAGCTGCATTTAATGAACAGTGCACGCCAAGCAGACCAATCCGCGAGGATGACTTTGCAATTTCCAGAGGGCTATAAATTGAGCCCTCCAGTCACAAAAATAAAAGCCACAACACATTTTGCACCGAACCTCTGGCGAAATATAGAGAGAAAACAGTGAGAATTCTTCAAGAATTGTCACCTTTTTTTCTCCAATCTTTCCCAACTCATACTCATCCACTCACTCTCATATTAAAGCCCTAAACACTCATACATACAAGCCAAACACTCAAGAACACAAGGAAGATTGGTAAACCCTCCTTCTCCTAACCCTAAATCTCAACCATGCATGCATTTGCAAACTACAAAATGTAGTTCCTTCATCTTCTTGCTCTAGATCTAAGAAGATCACCATGGAAGACCATCTCCATGGATGATCTTCTACAAAGATCAAAATTATTTTCAAGTTTTATTACTTTCTTACCAAGAAAACTCATTTTCAAAACCCTAAAAACCATTTTCAAGCATAAAATCTCATTTTCAAAGGATAAAAATCCCCTTCCCAAGCAAATGAAATGCTTAGTCCTAATGTACCCCAAGGATGGTTTGGTATAGTTGATTCACCACTAAAATGTCTAGTGATCACTAACCAAAACCTAGGGAAATGGGGACAAGCATGGATGCAAAACCCCCCTTAAAATCATATTTTCTTTCTTGAGAAGTTGCTGTCCAGTAGCAATTTTCCCAGACCTCAGTCCATTGTCTTAATTTTTGGACACAGATGAACTTGGAATTTGGTGTTGACTACAAAACACTTTTTGTAGCCAACATCCAGAGATTTCCAGAAGTATTTTTACTTTATTTTTTGGGTGAGTAAAACTCCTCTTTTCAAATTTTCTTTCAGAGGCTAGTTCATCAGCTTCTGGGAATCCAGATCTCATATCTGAGGTTTCCAGAAGGTTTTGACCCCTCAAATCTTCTCCAAAATGGAAAATTCCTTCGCACAAACCTTATTTAAGGTGTCTAGAACAACTTTCATTCTCTGAGTTTATCCAGATTATGAAGTTTTAAGACCCTTGAATACATTTCAAAATCAAAGGTCCACTGCCTTTTTCATTCTGGCAGAAATGGCTCTCAACTTCAAAAGGTCTTTTGAGTACCAAATCTCAATCCAAAAATCCCCCAAAAAATCATGGGATCAGTTTAAAGTCTTAAAAAGATATCCCAATTTTTACTTTTCTGAGTTTCAAAGTATTTTGGCCAAAACACACACACACACACACACACACAAAATGATTTTCAGCTTGGAAGACTCGTTTTACGAGGCATTCCGGGTGCACACTAACGTCCTTCCCGGCGTGTAACATGACCTCCGAACCTAAATCTCTGATCTCGGGCTTTTTTCAAAGTTTTGGCCCTCAAAATTAAAATGGCGTGGCGACTCCGTTTCGTTGATTTTTTCAAACAAAAATGGGAAAATTTTCGGATACACATTCATCACAAGCCTCTGATAAGTTACTTGGATATTTTAAAAGGTTTTAGAAAAGAATTTAATCGGGCTATTCACCCCCCTCTAGCCTGTTTTCTATCGACTGGGCCTAACAATATCCTCTCAAGTTCTTCAGGAGCTCCACGGCCTTTTTCAAGTCAGTCTTATCCTTCTCGACCTGTTTCTCCAGTTTTTGTTTACGGACTTCAGCTCCCTTGAACTTTATGGCCTTATAGGTCGTGACCGTGGCAAGATGCACAAAAACAAAAGAAAAATTGATCAGTGAAAACACAAGTACAAAAAAGACGAGGAGGGTAATGAGAAATGCCGAGAAAAGCATACCTCACTAATAAGAAGGCCTTTCCTACTGGCCAGATGCTCCATGCAGGGCTTTGACTTTAGGAAGTGATCCAGGAGGTCATCATCCAGGTATCTGTGGATGACAGCCCATCCAACCCTAAGCCGGGGGCCCTTGCGAGCAAGGACGTCCATGCCCTTGAAATACGAGCTTCACGAGCCTCCTGAACGAACTGCTCAGCATATGTTTTTATATGCCAAGCAGTAAGTACGGTCGAGAAGGGCTCTGTTGCTACCCTTTTGGAAGGCCCCTCTACCTCAGCTTCTATCCTTTGCCGTTTTTGAGCAGGATTCCTTTGCCCGACACTTGGTTCCTCGGTTTCAACAAGACTGGCCTGACTCAAGGCTTCCTCGGCCTTAGGAGTTATCAATTCTTGGGAGCTCTGTCCTCCCTCGATGTGAGCCTCCTGCCTGTCATGATCTCCCTCGTCGGGTGCCCCAGAACCCCCTTTTGGCTTAAGGGCAAGGCCCCAGTGTCCTTATCGACCAAGACGGCCTGCTACTCCACGGTGTTAGAGCGCCTCTTGATATTGCTGAGGATCGAGATGCCCTCCTTTTCAGCTTCATGAGTGTCTGGGGTCTAGAATCTCCTCCTTCATCTTCTTCTCTTGCTCGGCGGTTAAATTTGAAAAATAAGAGGATGATAAAAGTTAACAAAAACAAGAGGAGCAAAATAACAAGTAAAAATGCACAAGTGTAAAAACAGGGAAGGAAGAAATTTACTGCCGGGCAAGTTATTCACGGTTAAACACCGATCGTCGTAAAGTTTGCATATATCACACTCTGTGTGAAAGACGAGGTCGGGATGCACCCTCCTGGGTATCTGTTCCCCCTAACCACTTGGACTATGGGCACTAACCCATCTAAGGGACCAGGCATAATGTCGGCTTGGACATAATATCGTTGGTCGGTCTCCAGACTTGACCAACACAATGTGCCGACTGGCAAACTGCATCAACTTCTCAATAAGTTGGCCACTCCACTCCGGCCTCCACACTTGCTCGGGCACACCTGGAAACCTAGAAGGCGCTGGGAATTCCCATCTTCGTCGGCTCTCAACCCTGATGACATGGTTATTCCATCCAGATACTTTGCTAGACATTGGGTATATCAATTTAGGTTGGTTGGGATCACTCCTCACCACTAACACCCTAATATCCTCCTTATAACTAACGGTGAAAAAATGGTGGAAATATGACTGACAAGGTTCAAAACTTAAACTATGACATAATACAATAAAGCCCGTAAGGAACCTCACGGCATTAGCCTCAATCATGGTGGGGACGACCTGCATATCTTCCAAAAACTCACAAATGAATGGATCGAGGGGGAGACGAAGGCCCAATTGGAACTGTTTATAGAAGAAGTTAACATGGTTCAGAGAATACAAAAAAACATTAATGGCGTCCTTATCGTGTACAGGAGCACCGGGAACGTATGTTAGTCGTTATTCCTTCCTCGACACTCCATACTTGTTATGAATCTCTTCAATCATGGTTCCCCGAATTTGGCTGACCTAGGCCTAGGGGTGTTAGTTCTACCGCATTGGGACCTACCACGACGTCTTCCTCGATTACCAGCACGAGCTCATTCGGCAAATGTGTCTACCATCCTCCCAGAGGTAGAGGGACCTAATTGAGGACGAGCAACACCACTTCCTCTTCCCGTCATATCTGCACAACAAACAACAAAGGTCAGTTTTGGCCAATACATGGCAAAAGATAAGGACGAGGAAGGGTATCCCTCCCCGTCCTATTAAATAATGTCGAGGAGGGATTGTTACCCAACAGTGCACGCTCCAAATGGTCAAACTTCAAGTAGTATAAATTGATGTGGTCACGGATTTCTGACGAGCCGTGGAACAACAATATATTTGGGGAGCTATGCTAAGACGATCAATCCTAAATCGACTAGGATAACGTACGTCGGTTCTAGGAGCTTGGTATCTCATCAAAATCTCCCCAATCTCACCCAAACTTACCATCATCTACGATCCATCGATTCTTTGGTAAATCCTAAGGTTTTGAGTGTGGTAACAGTATATGGCATTGGGGTTACTTCTCCATGTTCTTGCCATGACTATGAACGGGGAAATCACAAGAAAATAGCTCAAGAAAAGCTTCAGGGAAACAACAACAATGGCGGTTTTCAAGAACCCACCAAGAACAAAAACCCATAAATGTGAAGGAAATCAGCAAAAGGAGGAGAAATTTATACCTGATTCGTTGTTGATTGAAGAAAAGCACGGGTGATTCAACCACAAATTTCGGAAATCAAGAGCAAACTCAAGAAATTACTTGCAGTTTTTGAACCTTATAACTCTCTCTCAAACATAAATAGTGATAAAATAGTAAAAATGAAAGGGCGGGTTTTGACTTTTATACCCAGATCCAAATGGGTATGGGTCATGTAAATGGGTCAAGGCGTCGTCTCCCTCTCCTCATTAAATGTTATAGAGTGTTCCCAATGGGAATGTCTCGTCATTAATATCCGCGCCCATCAATGTCCAAATAACCGGCGGATAAATGATTGAAACCTCGTAATTCGAGATAACCCTTACGTATTCGTATAAACCGATGACGAGCACCACTTCCTCCTCAACAAAGCTGAGCTAGGAAATCGGGGCCACTGAATGGTATAAACCGAGTATGATCATGGGTCATAAATCGGGCAAGGCCCAATGGATTGGACTCAAACTAAACTTTAAGCAAGTCCCGACATAGGGAATGGGCTTCCCTACCTATGTTCGTCATGCCTACTTGTCATTTTCCACTATGTCGACCTAGACATATTAGAATGATTTCATGACTAAGGCAACAATGATGGAATATGTCGACCAAGGCATCCACAAAGGCCAACCAAGGCATGTCCAAAAGGCAATCAAAGCCTTTTCAGCCAATATCAATACAAGGGGAATGGGATTCCCTACCCTTGCTCATCTCTTTACAAGGCACACACCTATGTCGATCAACATCTTATGCAGAGGAGCAAGCCTTCTAGGCATACGTACAAAAGGCACTTATAATCCTACTACAACAAGGATCGTTGAGAATTATAATTCAGCTAGGATTATAATCCTTATCTCATATAACTTTCTCTCAAATGAAGGAATCTATATCCTACACCTATAAATAAAAGCCATAATTCATACAATTCTGGTACGTTTTACACACGCATTATCTTGACTATAAATTCTTATCAATTGATTTGCATTATACAAAACAAATACTTACTCTGACGTCGGAGGGCATTCGACGGTGAAGCCCCGACTTAGTTTATGTGGCTGTTCATATTTTTCAGACTATTCAAAAATATAGAATACAACCTAACGCTGGATTTGTACTGATACGAACGTTTTTAGCATCATCAGTCACGGTAAATTCTATATACAAGGCACCTTACATACAAGGCATCAATAATGCCCAAACTACCCTTCGCGTGTCGTGTGCGAAAGGACGACATGAAGCCTTTATTTCGTGTACTTTTACACGACATAAACTAATTGTGTAAAATATTAGGTCGTATGAAATTATACGAAATTTAAATTTACTCTGCCATTAATGTCGTACACAACAACACGATATGATGTCCTAATATCGTGTATATCCATACGACATATCAAAATGAAGGTGTTCTTCGATGATTTGCAACACGATGTTAATGATACGCATATGCTATGTTATATTATTGAATTGTGTTGTTAATTGAGTAAAATTTATACACTTATACATGACAAGGAACAAACGTCATATTGGATCATACAATATCATATAACCTATCACATTTAAGTGATATCACTTTATTTATAATCACCTAACAAATGATTATAAATAAAGTCATATAGATGAAAAACACTTTAAATGCCATTTAGAATGGAGAAAAAAATAAATGAGGTAGCCGTATACCATTTTTCACAAGATCGCGACACATAAAACCCTAAAAATCCTAAATAATGACACATATTTGTAACTCAATTTCCATTTGGAATTGGAGGAAACTCATAGAGATGAAAACACTTTAAATTTAATTTAGATTGTAGAAAAAAATTAAAAAAAAAATAAACGAGATAGCCGTATACCATTTTTCACAAGATCGGGACACATAAAACCCTAAAAAATCCTAAATAATGGCACATATTTGTAACTCAATTTCCATTTGGATTTGGAAGAAACTCATGTAGATGAAAAACACTTTAAATGTCATCTAGAATCTAGAAAAAAATTAAAAAAAAAAATAAACGAGGTAGCCGTATACCATTTTTTACAAGATCGGGACACATAAAACCCTAAAAACCCTAAATAATGGCACATATTTGTAACTCAATTTCCATTTGGATTTGATGGAAACTCATGTAGATGAAAAACACTTTAAATGTCATCTAGAATCTAGAAAAAAATTAAAAAAAATAAACGAGGTAGCCGTATACCATTTTTCACAAGATCGGGACACATAAAACCCTAAAAACCCTAAATAATGGCACATATTTGTAACTCAATTTCCATTTGGATTTGGAGGAAACTCATGTAGATGAAAAACACTTTAAATGCCATCTAGAATCTAGAAAAAAATTAAAAAAAATAAACGAGGTTAATGATAAGTTGTACATTAGAGGAATACCAACTACTCAAGATCATATATTTGAAATTATCATATTTGTTAATCAAGATTATATGTTTCTTGTTATAATAAGTTGGAAAACAAACAATGATTACATAGAAGATTGAACCAACATCATACAATATCATATAACCTACCACATTTATTTATAATTAATTTTTATTTTATTATATGATGTGTCGTGTTTAAATACACGACATTTACTAATACATTTCGTATGAACAATACACGAAATGAATCAGGGTGTATCTCGTGTATTGTTCATACGAGATAATTACCAGAAACAAAGACTATATCGTGTGTGTATACACGATATGTACCATAGTATCTCGTGTATATACACACGAGATACACCCTGAAGCCCTACATAAAACACGACATACACGCAGACAACGGCCCAACAGAGAATTGTACACCCATGCAGCTGCGACACCATTGTCCATGTCTTAACGTCCATAAATTTATACCCATTATTTTCATTAATTCTCAAATCATCTAACACCATAGTATGGATTCTCCACAACATTCTCCAAGTTTTTATGATCATATTGATCTTGAGCTTGTGGAATATATTTTTGAAGAAGAAGGTTTGCCACCAAATTCTCCACATCAAAATCAAAATCCAAGCAACAATGAAGTAATTTTTTAAAGTTATATTTGGTGTTTTGATCAAAATCGCAATAAAAATCCAATGTTGAAACGAAATTATTTTTCAAGATTGGATTTTTAAATTCTGATATTACTCTATTTCGTGTGAGATTATACGAGTTTTTTGCTGTTTGTCGTGTTTTTCTACACGAGTTATGGTGTATTACCTCGTATTATGTTACACGAGATAAATGCGTTTAAGTCGTGTAAAGTTACACGAGATGTTCAAGGAACATCTCGTATAATGTTACATGAAATGTCATACAAATTTCGTTGTTTATTGTGCAATTTTCTAATTGATGGTAATACAATTTGTAGGGACCGGATGTCAGTGATCAATTCGATACATCCCTATTATTTTCAAATAGGGATGATCTTGTTAAACACGTACGGGATATCGCGGCCCTGTAAGTACCCCAATCTGGATCACCCCCTTTCAAGCACACGGGAAACACTGCAGACTCATCAACGCAGTCTCGACGACCTCTGGCACTCAAAACCCTCTCAAAACCCTCAGCCAAACCAAGGGAGGAGCCTTTCTGGGATAAAAAGGGACAACAGGACCTTTTGGGAATTTTCAGAAATTGGAAAGCAATAATGGTCCGTACGGACCTCTTTGCTTTAATAATTACCGAATCCTCTTAAAGTCCACAATATTCCTCAAATCCTGGGAAAATGATTACCCTCTGCAGAGTTGGTCCGTACGGACCTCTTTGCATGTCAACTTGGTCCGCACGGACCTTATTGCACTTGTGGGACATCATGATTTCAAAATATTCACCATCATCACGCATTCCCTCAAATCGAGGAAAACCAAAAGTCTGGATTACTGTGGAGGTCCGTACGGACCTCTTTCGCACCAAATCTCGGCACTATAAATAGAGGGCTCCCCCTCCTCATTTTGACACACCTCCCACTTCTCTCTTCCTCCCTAGCCTTCCGGCTTCCCTCTAAGTCCTTCGAGGCATTCCCGGCCCCTTTCGGATCCTTCCGAGGCCTTCCGAGCCCCCTCGTGGTGCTCCGGCCTCCTCGAGTGCTCTCGCGACGCTCCCGCGCTGCCCGAGGCACTCTCGAGGTACTTCCGAGGCCCCTCGTGGTACTCCGAGGCCTTGCCTCGGTCTTTCCACGGTGTCCCGCTCTTTCCGAGTCAAACCGGCGATCCCAAACCACGCCGAAACCCCGCCCGAGTGACTCCCGCCACCACAACGCACGCCGAACCTCTGCCCGAGTGATCCCGATGATCCCCACGCACGCCGAACCTTTGCCCGAACGCAGCCTGCAACATCAACTCACGCCGAAACTCTGTCCGCAGACAACCGGTCCCTCCCAAAGCAATCCCGATCCGTACCGGAACGCTACTCCGACCTCAAACACTATTCCTCAGCGAAAGACAGACACGAACCAACATTGGTAAGGCTTCCTTCCATTACTATTTCAATACATTTCAATACATAGTATACAATGTAGACATCCGATACAGCATGCATTTTTAAAAGCACACACACACACACACAACATTTAAAGGATATTAGGGGTATCCGAAAGACTCGTTTTACGAGGCGACTCGGGTGAGCTCTAATATTCTAATATTCTCTTCCCGAGGAGTCATCTGACCTCCGAACTCAAAATCTCATCACACAAAAACAGTTTAAAATTATCTTTAAACTAATTCCCTTTTTCAATGTTTTGGGCTTAATAAAAACGGCGTGGCGACTCT
The DNA here is from genome assembly GCA_022495995.1 of Adenophora triphylla var. japonica. NCBI lineage: Eukaryota > Viridiplantae > Streptophyta > Magnoliopsida > Asterales > Campanulaceae > Adenophora > Adenophora triphylla. The sequence continues at coordinate 758,627 of JAFEMH010000097.1, read as the reverse complement.
ACAAATTGCGAAAACAAAAACGGCGAGACAAACCGCCCCAACGCGAAAGATGCCAGATGCCGGGGCGCGATCGCGCTGCCTCTCGGATCCGGGTAATTTCAGTTGGCGACTCCGCTGGGGATCGTTTTGTTTTAAAAACTTTTAAACAAAACATTTTTAAAAAACAATGATGAGGGTCAAACTTTCATTTTACCCCTTTTCTTTAACTGTTGTGTGTGTGTGCACGTGCTTCGTTTTTATTTTACAAAAAAAATAAAAATACAAAAAAATGCATCAATATACATCTGTGCATACATTTAAAAATTCTTCAAAAAACTTCTGTTTTACTCAGAAAAAGAATTTTAGAGACCGCACACTACGCGCACTGCTGCCTCGGTTACACCGCACACTACTCACACCGCCGCCGGCTACACCGCACGCTACGTGCACCGCCGCCTCGGATACACCGCACACTACAACCCTCAACCCGTGAGTGGTCTCGCTGGGCCGTTTGGTCTTCCTAGGCCTCTCGGACGCGCACGGGATCATTCCAAACATCCCATCCTAGCCAAGCGTCAACCCTGCACGTTTGAGTCTTGAGTCACACTCTGTCTGCACTCGGCTGGTTTTACCTACCCCGTGTCATACAAACCTGGATACATATACCATGCCGGCCATTTTTCGAGTCAAGGCTCGGAACTCAAGATCCTTGCGCAAGCAAAGCGATGAAAGGTCATGCTAAAATCTTGACTCCGATCTTGATTTCCGAAGCTACACCTGCACGATGTTCCGTCCCTGATATACATCCATGCTCACATGACACCATGTCATCAAGCCTTTGATACGTCGCCCATGACAATATGACCCACCTAACGCCTAACGTCACAGATCCCTTGCGCAAGCAAGGTAAAGAGAGGTCATGCCGAACTCTTGACCTCGATCTTGACTTAGTGGCCGGCTTGGTTCACTATTCACATGGCTAATGCATCAAAACGAACATGACAAAGCCTTGGCCCCTTAGGTTCGATTTTTCTTTTAGGCCGGTGGAAACCGCTTGCACTATAGGACCCTCGCCCGGGCCGTCCACCCCGGGATGTCGAAATACAGTGTGCAAAACGAGGGGCTTATAGCCGCACGTATGGTCTCCATCGACCCAGGATCTAGCATAGTTGCGAAAAGAAGAGCAATCTTTTCCAACCTACCTAGGATTCTCGAGAAAACATGTTTTAAGTAAATTAAAACAACAAAAAAATCAAAAATAAAAGAAACGGAAACCGCATGCCACGTGAGCTTTCCCCCTTTTTTATCCCGTTAGGCCCTTCCTCGTGTCTAAACTCTTTGCCCATCACCCCTCCACTAACAGAGTGGTCGAGAGTACCCGGGAACCCGTATCCCAAGTGTCAAAACAAAGAAGGTCCTACCTCCTTCCTTGTCACTGTGATACCCGTCAACTCCCATGGCCAAGTCACTGGATAACAACGATGAGAACGGGACCTTACCCCCAAGAAATTTCCCAACATTGGAATAAGTTTGGCAGTCCTCATGGCTATTGAGAAACGTCAAGGTGAGCAACAAGCTCGGATCGAAGGTGCCATGCACCACTTCGGAACATTAGCCACCCAACTACCTGAGGCTTCCCAAGTCATGATCGCTCCTACAACCTCTAACATCTCTCATTGTTTCCCGTAAGTCAACCTCGTTACCCTCGTATTTGAGCCATGCAAGCTTATGACGTAAGGCCACAAGACCTTCCAGAGGAAAGCCTCGCCCATCCAGCCTCCCCGAGGTCCCGGTACCACCGCCGAACAACGAACACATCTCGTGGGACGCCCGCGATTGCAGTGCTTGTCCGGAAATGGAATTCCAGGATGAAATGAATGAGGGCCGTCCTCGAAGAAAGAAGAAGCTATCTTCTCAACAAAAGTTGAAAGAGGTACGAATCCGGTGATCCTACGCGGAACCCTTGGAGAACCCTCAGAAAGTTTGACTACTATGTCATCTACTCCAAAGAAGCCTAGCTCTGCTCCGCACAAGGCTATGGCAATGTCTCGCTCCATGATCACCGGGACGAAGCTTCGCACCGCCACCGAAGGCCCGAAGGTCCAGATAATCCAACCCCTGTCTTGGGAAGATCTCAAAGCCACTATTGATGCTTCAAGAAAGCCATGACAAAGGAACGAATTGAAATGCGCAGCCCGGCCTTACGCCAATCGTGCTCCTCCCACTACGTAAACGGGAGAGACAAGCAAAACCATAAGTCCAGAGGTGAATGTTCCGACACGTTCCGGCCAAATCCCAGAATCCTCCACGGACAGACAAAAGGCCACCCATACCCGAGCCACGAACCGAAAAGGGGCCCTACGCCAAAGAAGCCGAAACCTTGGACCCAAAGGTTGAAGATCCCGCCTTGACACACCTCAAGCGCACTCAGCTAACATCTCACTCGGTCCTTACTCACTTCATCTTACCCGCACAAGCTCAAGTTGGAAGAAAGCCTCGGCCTGCACTATGGTTCCCATCACAAAGGACACCCGATGAAGCAGCCAGATGATTGGCAACATTAATTACAAAGAATATCATCACCTTCACAGCTCGATCTTCCAAAATTTGGGGCCGACCACAACGAGCCTCTCTACATAACAGCTCAACCGGACGAGCGCCGTCTCCCTCGGGTGTGGGTAGACGGGGATCATCCATGAACGTCCTTCCACCCAAAATGATGGATTTGCTAGGGATCAAAGCAATCGATCTAAAACCTCGACTGTGCAATCAAGGCATACGACTCAACATCCCGCCCAGCCTGGGAATAGCCACCTTGAACCCGGGTTTGGAAAACAAATGGTCCCGACGGATTTCCAAGTCATCGACATCCCGATCACATTCATCTGCCATTTTGGGACGCCTCGCTACACTGCATCAATGGGGTGGCATCCACTCTTCATCAATGCGTAAAGTTCGTCCCAAGGAACAGATCTTACCATCATCTACGGTGATAGCATAGTCAACGAAAGGACCGAAACAAACGGCGTCCCGGCCTTAGAAATCAAACCCGACGATGATGGCATGATGCTAACAGTGGTTCACCATCGAAAGCCCAAAGGCCCAAGTGTGCCACATAGACCCGCTTTGATTTGGGACAAGATCCCTCCCCGATGAAAATGATGAAGCACATGAACTACATCCCGGGCTCGGCTTGGGAAAACGCCATCGTGGCACTCAATGTATCATCAATATCAAAGAACAATACCCCGCACGGCCTCGGGATACTCTCCTACTCCCGAACACATTGCGGAGGACAAGCGAGCCGCACGAAAACGCTCCACGTATAACAAAAGAGGCTTGCACGCAATCTCCGATCTTCGTCCTACAGCCTTCGACATGACCAAGTACTTCACAAGGAAGGCCGCAAGAATCGGGAAGAAGATCCGTAGAAAGGGAACAGAGCCGATCGCCGCCAAACAAAGCCGGCCGACAACCATGGACAAGCTCCAGCAGTAACCTCGGCAAGATTCAGAGGCCTCAAGCCAAATCCCGTCCGAAGAGCATTCCTCGACACACCGCCTCGCCGGATCCACAACCACCACTATTCACAATGAATTTTGGTTCGAAAACCCCTCTTTCGCGTAAGAACTCGAAAACTCTCTCGTCAACACTCCCGCCTTCAACAAGCGGGACGAGTCCGCATTCGAGCTAGTAATGCCCAAGACAAAAGCAAGAGACTCCGCAGACGATGCTTGGGACGAGCCACCGCTTCCACCTCGCTTCTTCAAAGAAGAAATCGAGATGCCGATCTAATCGATTTTGTTTCGATAACTCGTGATAGCAATGATCGGGAACGGTGACATAAAGCCTTTCAAGCCCCATCTCCTATCAAGCTCATTGCCACTCAATAACCGGGCCACATTCTCCTGACCTACCGCCAAAGAAAAGGACATGATCGAACAACTTGGTCCGACCCTCGAGTCCTAGAGTCTAGTGTCAAAACTCATCCCGAGTCCATTAGCTTTGAATTTGAGTCTCTCGAGTCATCCGATGGCCTCACGCCGTAAGATTACGAACTCATTGCCAATAATGTATTCCCGTATGCTCTTAATGAATGCTTCGATCTTTCCGAGTATCCTCTCATTGCATCTTTAACAACCGATAAATTAACTAACACACAAACAAGCTAATAACGATTCACTTGATAAAGAAGCGTACACATTAAACGAACAATACATTAAGCACATCTTTAAGCATGTTGTCAAACGAGAGAAAACCGGGCCCAAGCCGCGAGGAGGTTTTAACCAAAGTGAATTTGGGAACCGCCAAGAGCCAAAAGAGACGCAAATCGGAAGTTTCTTCACCGGCACAGAGCAAGACGCATTGATCGCACCGCTCAAAGAGTTCGTGGACGTGTTCGCTTGGTCTTACCGAGACATGCCCGGATTAGATCCTAACATTGTAGAGCACCGGATCCTCAATCCCGAGGCTAAGCCCATCAAGCAAAAGCTACGCCGAATCAAGCCGTAATGGTCTTTACAAGTCAAAGAGGAGATCGAAAAATGCTCCGTCGGCTTCATCGTGGTGATCGAGTACCCCACATGGCTCTCCAATATCGTCACGGCCACCAAGGCCAATGGAAAAGTACGCCGTTGCGTGGACTTCCGAGATCTCAACAAAGCAAGTCCCAAGGACGATTTTCCACTACCCAACATCGACATGTTGGTAGACACTACACCCAATTTCGAAGTCAAGTCCTTCGTGGACGGTTTTGCCGGCTACAATCCGATCAAGATGGCCGAAGAAGACCAAGAAAAGACAAATTTTCACAACCCCTGGGGAACCTACTGCTACACGCAATGCCGTTCGGACTAAAGAACGCTGGGCTACCTACCAACGGGCAAAGAACCGCCCTCTTCCACGATATGATCCACAAAGAGATCGAAGTGTACGTCGATGACATGATCGTTCACTCAAAGGGATCGACGGACAACACCTCGCGCACTCCGAGAAAATTCTTCAATCGCCTCCGAAAACACTCAATGAGGCTTAACCCCGCCAAATGCACATTCGGGGTTAGCCGAGGCAAGGTTTTGGGATACATGGTCACCGAGAGAGGCATCGAGGTGGATCCTCAAAAGATCAAAGCTATCATCGAAATGAGACCACCGCAAACTCGCATGCAGAGGTGAAAAGCTTCATGGGCCGCCCGCAATATATCGCCCGCTTCACAACCAATTGACCTCTATATGCGAGCCAATCTTCAAACCGATGAAGAAGAACGCCGACATCGAATGGAACTCGAATGCCAAGATGCCTTTGAAAAATAAAAGCATACCTTGTGAGTCCTCCGATTCTCTCGTCCTCCCCACGAGGAAAAGCCACCGTTGCTATACCTAATCGTGACCGACACCGCAGCTTGGAGCCATGCTCGTCAAGAAAAGAGGGAGTCACGGGTCGAAAACGCCATCTACTTCGCGCCGAAAGTTTCAAGGCAATAACTCAATTACTCGCCCTCGAGAAACCTCGCGCAGCCTGGTATGGGTTGTCGGGAAACTACGGCACTACATGCGCCGCACACGGCACACTTGGTTTCCAAAATGGACCCACCAAGTACCTCTTCGACAAACCATCTCTCGTCAATGAGGCTCGCCAAATGGTCTTTCTTCCTAGCGGAATTTGACATCAAGTACGTAAACCAAAAGTCAATCAAGGGACGGGCCATGGCCGAACAACCGGCCGATTTCCCAACCGACGAGGCTCGAGGCCCCGAACCACAATTTCCGTGACGAGGGAATCTTTCGCAATCGAAGGCGAAAATCGATGGCAACCGTTCTTCGACTGAGCAGCCCAACAAAAAGGGAAACGGCATCGGTATGCTCTTGGTAGATCCCAAGGACGAGCACACCCCAATTGCTATAAAGCTCAATTTCGAGGTAACCAACAATGCCGCCGAATATGAAGCTCGCGCCGCCGGACTACAAGCCGCACTCGAGAGGAATGTCCAGAACTCGAAGTTTATGGGGACTCACCTTGATCATCAACCAAGTCTCCAACAAGTGGAAAACCATAGACCCGGCTTGCAAAAATACCATGCCCGCACGGAGGACCTCATCACACACCCGAAGAGGTCACCTTCCATTACTTGCCAAGAGACCGAAACAGCTCAGCATGCCTTAGCCACCTCGGCTTCCTTGTGGAAATCCCCGAAGGAAAAGCAATCAAACCCTTCAAAGTCGGACGAAAGGAAATTCCCGCCTACCGCTGTGAGATCGAACTGTAACCTAAGCCCGTCAATGAGCCATGGTATAACCAGATCTTCCAATACCTCAAGAACGGGAAACCACCTTCATGAACAAGGAAGACCCACACACGTAAGGGGTCAAAACCAAGAGCATCATGGCCCTAAAACGCCTTGCCTCTCACTTCGTCATCCTCGGGACATGCTATACAAGAAACGCTACCACGGGCCACTCCTACGCCGCATCGCCCAAGAAGAAGCAAACAAGTTCATGAACGAAGTCCACAATGGGGCTTGCGGTCCCCACATGAACGCCAGAGCCCCGATGCAAATCATTCTCAGGATGGGCTACTACCGGATCTCCATGGAGGCAGATTGCATCCACTTTGTCCGAAGCCGCGACAAGTGCCAACGGTTCTCCAACCTCAATCATCTACCACCCCACGATCTCTACCGCATGACTACACCTTGGCCCTTTGCCACTGGGAATTGACGTCATCGGGAAAATCGCTCCGCCAGCAAAGAATCGGTCACGAGTTCATCTTAGTAGCCATCGACTACTTCACCAAATGGGTCGAAGCCAAGTCCTACAAGGTACTCACCTCCAAGAAGGTCGCGCATTTCCTCAAGGAAAACATCATCTCGCCGATACGGCATCCCAAATGAGGTCATATCGTACAACGGCTCACACTTCAAGGGGAATTCGGCTGCATCGCCGGGCTGAATTCAAGATCACACGCCACAAATCTTCTCCCTACCGGCCACAAACAAACGGCGCCGTGGAAGCAAAGAAACAAAACCCTCGAACGGATCATCCGAAAATGACCACCCGAGGACGAGATTGGCCCGAGAAGCCGCACCTTGCACTTTGGGGCTACCGCACATCGCCGTAATCACCACGGAGAAACCCCATTTGCCCCGACATACGGGATGGAAGGCCCTTCCCATCGAGCCGAAATTCCCTCACTCCGAGTGCCGCTGAAAATGACATCAACGAAGTCGAATGGCTCCGGCCGACATGACGAATTGGCTCGCTAGACGAGCGACGACTAAAGGCCATGGAACACGTCCGAGCCTATCAAAGCAGATGGCTAGAGCTTTCGACAAGAAAGTCAAATCCCGAGACATCGTGGAAGGTGACCTTGTACTCAAAGAAAAGCCTCCCACTCGAACCAACCCACTGGGAAAATGGGAACCCACATGGATCGGCCCTTTCGTGGTTCAAAAGATCTTCTCCGAGGCGCCATGAAGCTGGCTGTGACCTAGACGGCAATCCCTTCATGAATCCAAATAACGGAAGCAAACTTCGCAGATACTTCGCCCGAAGAAGAACAATCGTGCATCTCTTGGCACTCCATGTAGTGTCGAACTACGTGCACTGAGCCCTCTAGTCCGGGGAACGTAGGCAACCTTAATTGGTCCTGGCCTAAAAATACACAAAAAGTCAAAAGTTTGAATGTCAATCAAGACCTCCATCAAGCTACGCACTTTTCAAGAAACACGCCCCAACAATACCTTGACCAAGTCAAACGACGGCGGCAACATCAAAGGACATCCGAGGGTCACTCAAAGATCAAACGATCGACTCATGTCCGCTTCTGCCAGGGGCTTGTCTTCGCCTCACGCGCTTCAAAAAAAAAAAGAGAGCTCGAGCAAGGGCTCACAAAAAAAAAAAAACAAAAGAAGCTCAAGCCGCAAAAAGAGGTCAAGAGCCCGACGCCAACAAGAGGCAAGGAAGCTACGAAAAGACCGTCAAAACGACTTGTCAAGGGAGCATTCAACCTCTCACCCAAGCACAAAGCCTCAAAGAAAGGGGATTGCCGTCATGGCCTGCATCGCTTCAAGTCCCGCAAATGCAATGTAAAAGTCCAAAGATGGACGCCGACAAAGCGCACAATGTAAGCAAAGGCAAACAAGAGATCTTGCGTCTCGACAAAGCTTTAAAAGTAAATCACAAATCACTAACGGTTACAACATTTCTTGATGAGTTCAAGCACGGTCTACTCTCAAGTTCACAACATGCTAAAAGACAAATTTTAATACATTTAACTAATAATGTGTTTGCAATGCAATGAATGGATACCTAGGAGGTCATTCCGCGCCATCTCGCGCTTGTCCCTCGCCATTCTTTCCTTTCTTCCTCGTCCCCGGCGAGTCTTCTTTCGCTTCACGTGAACCAACTCGCGTCTCTCGCTCCGAGATCCGGGGTCCTCCCCGTAGAGTCAAACAATCCAAGAGCTCTCGTGGCTTCATTCGCCCGTGCTTCGGCTCGGATCTCCTCCCCGCGAGTCCGTAAAGAGGACCTCTCCCCGTCGGGCCGGTCAACTCTAGTCTCGTAGTCAAACAAAGTGTCTCCCGTCACATCCAAAGTGGTCGACTGTGCTTCGAACTCCTAAGGCAATAGCTACTACGGCAACCGGTCCTGTAATCGCTACACGCCGCTTCTCCAAGACCACTGGGATCGCCCAACACGCCGCTCATACTGTGCCGTATACCGAGTCGTCAATACAACGCTCCCCGACGCCTAAGGAGTACCACAGAGGGAAAGCGGAATACTTCCATACCCTCGTAAAATACAAGAAGGCACCCGAAGCCGCCATACAAAGAGGAACTACCTCCGCAAGAGCAAGGTCATCCCACCAACAAAGGCTCCCGCTTCATCCCAAACCGCCGGAAACAAGCGACGGAATATAGAAGGAGGACCAAGACAAACCCGGAACTCGACAACGTAGGACCCTTCCCGCAAGACCCTCCCGGTCTCAATCCTCCAAAGGCGGAACCCACCAGCCGGATCTCGATGCGTACCAAGCCGTGCCATCCATCTCTCCCAAAGTGATCGATCCATATCCAACACAAGAGGTCGCCGAGCAAATGACCACGGGCTAAACGACGCCGGAGCCTCTGGACATGGCCTCGAAGTCTCTCTCGCAGCCCACAAGGTGAGCAAAGCGGGGCTTCCCCTCTCATAAAACGATCCCTGCCGCGACGGCCGATACCATGAAGAGTCTCCCCAAAGACCAACGGGACAATATCCTCTCCAGCCTCGCAAAGGCCCTACCACATCTAGCAAAGCGCCATCACAAATGCCAAGGAACCGACTCGTAAAAGCTGCCGCCATCACGCACAAGGCAAATACATCCCAAGAGACGTCACTCTCATCATCAACCATGAACCGCTCCTAGCCTCGTAAATGTCGATATGACCCGAATCAAGGATCATGCCCCGCACTTCTTCCAACGAAGTACGAAGAAAGTCCGCAAGCTTCACGCTCACAAAGGGACCACCAATCAAAGGAAGCGAGATGGCCTCCACCTCCTGGCCCTCCAATCAAAGCCCGAAAATCCTCAAAAGTGGGCACCATTTCATTATAGGAGAAACAAGACACGTGCCTCCTAACATCCTGTAACTTCGCGGCAGCCCCGCAACAAATCCCAATCAGAACCAACTCCTTAAAAGACCAAACCGAGCAAAGACGAAACCTTACCTCGAAAGCCCGTCTCTCGATGCCTCATACGGCGCCGCATCCACGTTTTCAACCGCTCAAGGAAGTGTGCTTGCCTCTCCGCGAAAGCCTCGGCAAAATTCTAGGGACGTACGAAGAATCCATGGCAAAAATGGAGGTTCCTAGAGAAAATGGGGAAGAAAGCTCGAAAATGGCCGCAAATGGGGAAATGAGGAAGAACTGACACCGGAAAGCATTTATGTCCTTCCCAAAGCAAGGTTGGTCCGTACGGACCTCTTTGCATGCTAAGTATGTCCGTACGGACCTCCTTGCAAACAACCCATTTCCTCAAAGAAACAAGCATAAAAGCCACCGTCCTCAAAGAAACCTTGCTCCAAACCGCCCAAACACCGGCCAAAGCCATTCCCCGCAAACATACACTACCCACAAATGCACTCTCACCACGTGGCATGCACAAAATAAAAATAATAATAGCAACAATTTCTAGGACAATTCCTGAATCACAAAATTGACATTACATCTTAAAATAAAATGCCGTTTGCCATGCAAATACAAGTGTTTTATTACAGTACCCATAAATGTCTCGTTGCTAAACAAAAAAAGAGGGATATGAAAAGAGGGAAAGCAAATGAATACTAATCGACTCCTCAAAGCATCATCATCCTCGCCGAGGTCCTCCAAAGAAAAGTCGGGCATCCCAAATGAACTCGCCCGTCACATCCTCGCTGCCGAATACCGAGCACCCACGGGAGGCTCCCACGAAAAGTACTCAAGGATCAAATCCGGCGAAAGGATCAAAGAAAGAAGGCTCGAGGAACCCTCACCCCGTGCGCCATGCGGAGGCATGAACCGATAAAAGGGCCGCTCCTCGAAGGCCCCGCAGCCTCCCGAAGACGTCCCGGCATCCATGCTATGCCGCCCTCAAAGGTCCCTCCCGCTGCGGCTCCGGCCGGCTCTAGGCGGAGGAACGTCTACAGAGTGCCTCGAAGGCATAGGCTCGTACGCCGGCACGCGTCGCGAAGACCGGCAAGATATCTTCGACGCCATCTTCTTCGCAAACGACCTCATCGCCACGTAACGGCGAGTCAACATATCATAAGCTCTCCCCGGACTCGCACCAACAAGCGCCCAAGGAAACGCTCAAAGAATACGCTTATACTCAACAACAAAAAGAGAAAAATACGTAAAAGATGCCAAGATGGAAAAGAGTAAGCACACTCACCGATCTATCTGGGTCCACTCAGTATGCAAGCAGAGCTCGCTCCGAACGGGTACAGACACCCTCCTCTCGATCCGTCCCCGCGGACGCACGTGAAATCCGGTCCCGCATCGGAACCTCTCGGGAGCCTCGCGGCCGCCCTCTCTCTCCGCGCGCACTCGCGGCGCCCTCGCCTTCCTCCTCACGAAGGCCCCGTACTCCTCTCCATATAAAATGAACTCCTGCGCCGACACCGCCAAGGTACCTCTCGAAATCGAGCACGTCCATGTCCCGGAATCAAGCATCCCAAAGGGAGGGTCCCTGAGCCACGGAAGCACACCGGGGCCATGCCGCTGTAAGACCCGCTCTCCCGCATACATGACATCACAAGTCAAGCCCCGCAAAGATCTTCCGCCGCGCCGCCACCTCGGGAGCCCTCAAACTCATCCCCTCATACCGAGCCCACGGAACAAGACGAACCCCTCCGGCTACCCCTCTCCGTACGCTCCCGCACATCCCCGTAGGCGATGGTGAGCTTCCCTCGCCGGTCCTCCTCTTCCTCGCCGTACGAGCCCAAATTTCAAAGATAGCAGTGGTACGCAAAGAATGTACCCTGGATCTCTATCCCACGGAAGCACCGGAAAACCTCATAAAACCACACCCGTGACAAAACAGAGAAGGCTCAAGCAAAAAAGACAATGGAGAAATGACATCGCTAAATCAAAAAACAAAGAATAAACTCATACCTCCAGAGCAAAGTCAAAACAGCCAACGAATCGGCCACACCCCGCTAAACCGGTCCAAGGAGAAGTAGAGCTCGCCCAAGCTCGCTCGCCCCAAGCAATGTCGCAGCACCCTATCCAGTCAATCAAGCTCTCCAACAGAGCAAAGGGAGCCGCGGTCGCGTGGTTCGAGAACAAAGTCTCTGACAAAGGCATACCACAAAAAGGAGCGCGCCAACCGCTCCGCCGTCACACCGGCCGGCACCGGATGTAGGCCCCAACCGGCCGTAATCTTCGCCTCCACGTCACTATACAACATGCCTGTGCCCTCGCGAGGACGAGGCTCAAAGCCCAACAAACACCAAAGACCACATCGGAGATCATATCCTCCACCGCACCGGCCCTCCTTCAAGGAAAGCCCGGTGATCGCAAAGAAAGTCGGTAGGCGCCACCGTCACCTCTCCCCACTCGTATGGAAGGTGTGGGTGGTATCCCACCGCACTCGAAAGGCCAAGGAAGACGCTCTTGTTCTTCCTCGTGTCGAAACCCCAAATGTGTTCTCAACGAACACACCTGTGCTAGAAGCATAAACCAGCCTCTCCGGACTCGGCCTACCGTCCACGGAAATATCAGCATCCGCCGCCATTAGCCAACAACAATGCTCGAGCGATCCCCGAAGTCTTCATCCTCTCGCCTTCCCGCCATAAGCTCCCGCATCCCGCAGTAAACACAAAGAAAGGTACGTCAATCACAAGATTTAATATAAAGGCACATATAACCCGTCACAAAACACGGCACATATATTGCACATAATTTTCACATACATTATACATATAATTTTTCCCATGCAGTCCGTCACAAAACACGGCACACACTGTACACATTTTCTCAAAAGAAAAAAGGGGGGGGGATTAAACCCTACACGACACATTTTCAAAAAAAAGGATCCGTCCCAACACGGCAAAGCCACATGTAACCCGTCACAAAAACACGGCACATATTGCACATATTTTCCCCACAAAGTCCGTCACCCAAAAACATGGCACACACGGCACGACACATATGCATAACACATTTTTCAAAAAAATCCGTCCCTACACGGCACACACTTTCACATATAACCCGTCACAAAACACGGCACATGTCACATTTTTTCACAAAAATTATCACTACACGATAATTTTTCTCATAATGTACATACATAAATAGCATACGGTACAAAACACCAAAGCATGCATTTCATTAGAGAAGCACTTTATTTTCACAAATAAAAGCTAATCAACACATTTCTGCACAAAATACACATACCCACAATTTTTACATGTCCATTTTCAACAATTCATCAAGAATTTCACAAAAAGGCATAAAAAAATAACAAAAATTCAAAAATGCGAAAAACTAAAACCTAGTTCTAGCATTCAAAAATTCGAGCAGGGAATCAAAACGGAACGGATTTCTTACCTCCCCGACGTTCATAGAGCGACGATTGTGCACCTCCGGATTCGGATACAAGACATCCGGGTTCTTCGAAGATGGAACGAACGAGATCCAATTCCTTTGGAGCTCCATCCGTTGCTCGACCACCTCTCGATCAAGGCTGACGACGACTCCTTCGAGATCCTTCACCATGGCAAGCAATTCAAGCAAAAAATTTTTGATTTTGGTTAACAATGGAGTTTTTCTCTCTCTCTCTCTGATGCACGAACCGGAGAAGAAGAAGTGAAGGGGGCCTCTGCTATTTAACCCTGGTCAAAACCTCGGGAATCAGAAAACCAAAGTGGTCCGTACGGACCTCTTTGCAACTGTTGGTCCGTACGGACCTCTTTGCAAGGGGTGGCCAAATTACTTTCCGCCCTTATAATCTTTGCCCCGGGCCGTCCTAAGGCCTTTTCCAAAGAAATCCAAGTGCGTAATGGTCCCTAACCCTTCAATTCAACCACCGGCCATCAACGTAAGACCGGTCCTCGCCACTTCAACGGCAATTCAACCACCGGCCATCAACGTAAGACCGGTCCTCGCCACTCCAACGGCAATTCAACCACCGGCCATCAACGTAAGACCGGTCCTCGCCACTCCAACGGCAATTCAACCACCGGCCATCAACGTAAGACCGGTCCTCGCCACTCCAACGGCAATTCAACCACCGGCCATCAACGTAAGACCGGTCCTCGCCACTTCAACGGCAATTCAACCACCGCCATCAACGTAAGACCGGTCCTCGCCACTTCAACGGCAATTCAACCACCGCCCGCTCAACGGCACCCGAGAAGGAGCCAACACCTCCCAAAGACGAATCCCAAGGCACGAGACGCTCCAAAACGCCCGACGGCCATTCAAGAAGGAGCCAACACCTCCCAGCACGAATCCCAAGGCACGAGACGCCTCCAAAACGCCCGACGGCCATTCAAGAAGGAGCTAACACCTCCCAGTACGAATATCAAGGCACGAGACGCCTCCAAAACGCCCGACGGCAATTCAAGAAGGAGCCAACACCTCCCAGCACGAATATCAAGGCGCAAGACGCCTCCAAACGCTCAACGACAACTCAACCACTGGCCCTCAAAAGAGGTCCGAAGTCATCTTCCCAATGTAAAAGTGGCCCCTGCTGGGTCATGCATCCCCAGCAATTCAAGCACCGGCCATCAACGTAAGACCGGTCCTAGCCCACTTCAACGGCAACGCAAGCACCGGCCATCAAAGTAAGCCCGAGCTCCTCCCCAACAAGTCAAAGGGAAGTCATACAAGACTGCATATCCCCAGCACCGATCATCATCCTTGCCCACTCAACGGAAAAACAAGCACAAGACGGAGCCAACACCTCCGAGTACAAGTCCCAAGGCTCCAAAATGCCAAATGGGGAAGCAATCACCGGCCGTCATCCTTGCCCACTTCAACGGCAGCACAAGCACCGGCAGTCATCGTAAGTCCAACCTTCTACTCAACATGCAAAAACACAAAGGCATCTACGCCTCTCGAAGCACAAGGCAGCCATGCCTCCACAACTGCGGCTAGAAGACGATTCAAAGTCTCGCGCATTACATCAATCAAGTGCTAGAAGACGATTCAAAGTCTCGCGCATTACATCAATCCGCGGCTAGAAGACGATTCAAAGTCTCGCGCATTACATCAATCGGCTAGAAGACGATTCAAAGTCCTCGCGCATAACATCAACCGCCGAAGACGATTCAAAGTCCTCTCTGGCCAGGCACCATCCGCCACCAAGACGATTCAAAGTCCTCCAGTGGCACCAACCGCAATCGAAGACGATTCAAGTCCTCACTCTATCTCCGCCCGGAAGGCTTTAAACCACTCACCGGAGACGTATAAATCAGCCAAACTACAATCCTCACTCTAAGGCTTTAAATCACTTGGTCCGAAGACCGTATAAACCTCCCAAATCATTATCCCCGCCCTAAGGCCTTAAACCACCCGATTAGGAAAATCGTAAAATTTCCATCCCAGACGCCACCATGTCCTCACAATTGACCTCGCCGGTCACCACATCTTAGGACACCACCACGTCCTACCACCGACCTCGGCGGTCACACAACACTTCGTGGCACCACCACGCCCGCACTCACAAAACACTCACCCCACACCCGAACTACGACTGTGCTTGATTCCCGCCAGTGGATACGTAGGAATCCTATCACAGGTCCAAACCTATTGACCTAAACGGCCACACAAAAGGACACCACCACGTCCTCACATTGACCCTCACGGCCACTTCCTCTCCCAAAGACGCGATCCAGATTAGGACCCTTATCTTATCGGCGACCCCACTTCTTTCATAAGTGACGCCGTCGAGGGGCTTCGTAAGTACCCCAACTGGATCACCCCCTTTCAAATACACGGAAACACCGCAGACTCATCAACGCTAGCCTCTGAGACTTCTCGGCACTCACAACCCTCTCAAAACCCTCTCAAAACCCTCTCAAACCCCCAACCAAACCAAGGGAGGAGCCTTCCCCGGGATAAAAGGGACAAAGGACCTTTTGGGAATTTTCAGAAATTGGGAAAGCAATATTGATCCGTACGGACCTCTTTGCCGTCATAATTACCGAATCCCCTTAAAGTCCACAATATTCCCTCAAATCCCTAAGAAATGATTACCCAAATGCATGGTTGGTCCGTACGGACCTCTTCGCATGCCGAGTTGGTCCGTACGCGGACCTTCTTGCATGGGGACATCATCATTCCGTAATATTCACCATCATTGCAGATTCCCTCAAATCGAGGAAATCCAAAATTCTGGATAACCAAGGAGGTCCGTACGGACCTCTTTGCTCCAAAATTTTTACTATAAATAGAGGGCTCCCCCTCCTCATTTTCACACACCTCCCTCTTCTCTCTTCCTCCCTTAGCCTTCTGGCTCCCCTCTAAGTCCTCTCGAGGCACTCCCGGCCCCTTTCGGATCCTTCCGAGGCCTTCCGAGCTCCTCGTGGTGCTCCGGCCTCCCGAGCGCTCCCGAGACGCTCCCGCGCTGCCCCGAGGCACTCTCGAGGTACTCTGAGGCCCCTCGTGGTACTCCGAGGCCTTGCCTTGTCTTTCCACGGTGTCCCGGCTCTTTCCGAGTCAAACCGACGATCCCAAACCACGCCGAAACTCTGCTCGAGTGACTCCTGCCACCGCAACGCACGCCGAACCTCTGCCCGAGTGATCCCTACGCACGCCGAACCTCTGCCCGAACGCAGCCTGCAACCTCAACTCACGCCGAAACTCTGTCCACGGACAACCGTCATCTCCCGAAGCAATCCCGATCCGTACCGGAACGCTACTCCGACCTCAAACACCATTCCCCAGCGGAAGACAGACGCGAACCAACATTGGTAAGGCTTCCTTCCATTACTATTTCAATACATTTTCATACATAGCATACAATGTAGACATCCGATACAGCATGCATTTTTAAAAGCACACACACACACACACAACATTTAAAGGATATTAGGGGTATCCGAAAGACTCGTTTTACGAGGCTACTCGGGTGAGCTCTAATATTCTAATATTCTCTTCCCGGGGAGTCATCTGACCTCCGAACTCAAAATCTCATCACACAAAAACAGTTTAAAAGTATCTTTAAACTGATGCCCTTTTTCAATGTTTTGGGCTTAATAAAAATGGCGTGGCGACTCTACAAAACAAAAACGGCGAGACACATCGCTCCAACGCGAAAGATGCCAGATGCCGGGGCGCGAACGCGCTGTCTCTCGGATCCGGGTAATTTCAGGTGGGCCTAGCTCGACCGTATTCATTATTTCAGTTCGACTTACCGTTAGGGGAGTGAAAGCTTCGGGCACTTTCTCGGTCGCCCTGGTTCTATTCTTGACATTCTTGTTGTTTCCCCCATTCTTAACTGAGTCCTTCTTATCATCAGCGACCTCAACCTTGGGGACTTTCCCATTCTTCTTTTCTTTTCTCTCCTCGGCCAATGCCACATTGTAGGCCTTCTCGAACAGCTCTTGTCGAGTAGTCACACTTCGAACTGTCAGCTCGTAGTCCATATCCGCAGAAGTAATTCCACTCCTGAAACAATTGATCACCTCCCTGTCTGTGAGGTCCTCCTCTATCTTGTCGACCATCTCCTTAAACTTGGTGTAATAGCTCATCGAGCTTTCATTTTTCCCTTGCACCAAGTTGTTTAGATCGGTGACTGTCATCTTTCGAGCTCCAGCAGTCGAGAAGCGATCTAGAAATTTCTTCCTCATGTAAGTCCAAGTCGAGATGCAACCTGGTGCCAAGACGTTGAACCAAGTGAGGGCTTCCCCAGTGAGCGTGCTTGTAAGTGCCTTGTGTAGCGATGCGTGAATTTTTAACATCTCGGAGTCTCCACTTATTATTAATTTAGGAAAACAATAAGAAAACCTTTTTGATTTTTTAAAGAGATTTGAGGGTTCGGGGGTTAAGTTATGGAATGGGTAGGTCGAGGAGCATCCATTCCACCCGATCCGAAGATCTGTCTTGCCAATCAAGTATTATCAATCTTTTTTAATTATAAATTAAATGAAAATAAGAAAACCCTAATTGATTTCTCAATTAGGAATGTCGGATTGTATGCTTCGAGATCACCTCCATCGATTGAAGGGACTCTAGGCTAATCCTTTTGATGGGATTACACCACTCTAAAAGCCAATAGAGAGAGATTGAGAAGAAGGGAAAAGAAATAAAGGATTTTACCTCGGGTTTAGGGAGTAATTGATTTAGAACGTGGTTCTAAGATGGATTCTTGGTCGAGAAGTGATTCGGACAGAGTTTCGACTCAATATGAGAGTCAAATCTTGATGCGGACAGAGCTTCGCCTCAATCCTTAATTCGGGCTTTGATGTTTGTTGATCAACAAGGTTGACAAACAAACTTTAGGTGATTTTAGGGTGATTTTAGGGTGATTTGAAGGAATCTTTCGTGGAGAGAAACCAACAAATTGTGTGTGTTGTGTGCTTTCGGTCGTGGATCGGGGACCTTTCAATCTAAAACTCTTCTCCAAATACTGAAAGTCATTAGGTATTTATAGGGATTTAGGAGGTAGAGGTGGAGAGGTAAAACACTCCTAGGAAGGTTCCAGAACTCAGATGTGATTGGGGAACCGGATTAGATGATGTTTATCAAGAAAAGAGTTTGAAACGGAGAAGAATTGTGATTCTGCACATCCTGTCGAGGGGTTATCTCACGCGAGACACGCTATTCCGCGCGAGATAATGCAGTCTTTGGACAAATCTGCCCTCTTCAGTTATTCCGTTAGTCAGTTAGGTCCAAAACTAACGAGGTTAGTTAGAAACTTAACGAAACATGACAAAATTGACATGCTTTCATCAAAACACAAAAGAGAGACAAAGAGTAGTGTAATCATGAATTATTGGTTCAGAATGGGGTGTCTACAGAGCCCCTCGGCGACAGGTCTTATGAAAGAAGAAGTGTTGTCGATAGAAAAGACATCATTCTGAACATTGGGATGGTCGTGCCGCACGGCTGCCTACGTATCTCTAAGAGAGAATCAGACCAAACGTAGTTCGACTCCAAAACACTAAAAAGGCTATTTTAGGTATTTTGAAAAGCATTTTTTTTGAAAAATTGAAGAGGGATTTATTTTTGAAAAGGTAAAATCATACTGAGGAATCAAAAGACTTGACCCAATTCTGAAGACACCTGTTTGTTGATGAAGTTGTTGAAGTGCGCCTCCCGAGGTTACTGACGTTGTCGTTGTTGCCGAGGTTGCGGACTTGAAGTTTGCTGCCGTCACAGACTCTTGTTGTGGTTGCCGAGGTCACGGTCTTGAAGTTTGCTGCCATCACAGACTTTGTTGATGTCGCCGAGGTCACGGACTTGAAGTTTGCTGCCGTCACAGAATTTGAAGTTGTTGCCGAGGTCATGGACTTGAAGTTTGTTGTCGTCACAGACTTTGCTAGTGTCGCCGAGGTCACGGACTTGAAGTTTGCTGCCGTCACAGACTTTGTTGTTGTCGCCGAGGTCACGGACTTGAAGTTTTCAGTTGAGGTGGAGGTTCTGTCGGCCCCTGTAATGCAAGGATAGATGGATATGGTCTCGGATAGACCCGAATGACTCTTACCTTTCTGTACCTGTCAGCATATAAAGATTTCAAGTAGATTTCCAGATTTTAGTTGTTTGACTGGACTTACGTGGTGGTGCTCACGTATGTTCGTGTAAATGGTCGGTTGGTCATTTTGGTGGTGAGTTTGTGTATGAGAATATGGTATATGGAAATGTAGGGGCATTTGTATTTGAGATGGGTGAACTGTATGAGTGAACTTGTGTTTGACAAGTTGGGACCAAATCAGGTTTTGCAGAATCTGTTGCTAGTCAGTGAGGCTGTATTGTTGTAGAATTTCGATGAGTATCCTTGTGTAAATACATCTAGGTCTGTTGAGAATCTTCATTCTTACTTCTCCGTTGAGTTGTGTCTCTAGGAGGCAAACGACTACAAATCTGTCGACTGTCGTAATGGCTTTATGTCTAAGGCCCTTTGCTGTCTCAAGCCCCAAGTTGCTTGCAAGTGGTAGATGACTTTGTGAACAGGCTTGTGAGTCTGCTCTCTTGATTTGAAGATGATCGAAGAAGACTCTCCTTGTTGATTTGATTTGAAGAAGATCGAATGATGCTTGATGAAGAAGGTTGAAGGATAGTCTCCCTTTGTCCTTGATTTTTTTTTCTTAGTGACGCACCCTAGTTTTTGCCTAGACCGCCCTTTCGGATTTTCAATCTAGCGGGCATCTCTTTTGCGTCTTTTTCTTTTCTCCTTTTTTTTTTCTTTTTGTGCTCTAACTTTTGCCTAGGCCGCTCTTTACGAGTTTTCAACCTAGCGAGCCATTTTTTTAAAAAAAGTATGTGTACTCGAAGAGGACTCAGTTGGAAGAATCTCATTAATGAGAAAGATGAGATCTCAAGTCAGTTGAGGAGAGACGGACTCTATTCTTTGGAAGGTGATCCAAGCATTGACTTTTTGAAGAAGTGTATTCTTTAATGATGAGAGGGAGAAGCAAGGAGGAAAGCTTCTACTGCAAATTTGATTATTTTGAAGAGTTGAAATAGAGATTGACTGGGGGAGGAAATGATAGGAAGCCCCAGTTTTGATGCTTGGAATTCAAGAGTGTGTATGAGAGTGGCTAAGAGAAAGCCCCTAGACTCGACAAGAAACGTTACTTGGCTTCAAGGATCTAGAAAAGTTATTCTACCTTTTAATGAACCGTGCATCATCTAGAATTTTCTAAATAAGTTTGAGGAGAAAGCTAATCATTAGTATGACTTAAGGGTAAACATTTTTCTTGATACTGAAAGTCTTCTTCACTTGATATAAGAGGATGTTGAGGATTCCTCTTTTCTTCTGTTGGTATCACTTGACTCCTCTTCTTTGTGGGAGAGTTCTTCTTGCACTTAAATTTTCACCTTTGTTGTGGGGGTGATGAAAGCTTGAGAGTTTTTTTTTTTTTTTTTTTTTTTTTTTTTGTACTCTCAAAGCTTTGAATTGAGTAGCCCCACTCTTCTTGGGATGAAGGTTGACAGCAGCGCCTTTGGCTTTCTTCATTTGTTGATTTTTTTTTTTTACTTTCAGTAGAGGTAATGTTTAGCCCTTAAGCTTCCTAAGGATAACTTTCTTCTTAAACTTGCTTAGAAGTATCTATTATTTTTTGAGATTATTTAGGGAAATGGAGGGTTCATTATTTTGCTTGAGTTAAGTGATACTCATAAGGTAGAACAGCCTTAGGGAAAGTGTTTAGGAAAATAACTTTGATTAATTGAAGAAATTGAAACAGACTCGATAGTTTAGAGGACACAAACTAGAGGAGGTGAGAAGTACTAGAAAGACAGAACGACTCTTCGAGTTCATACTTGGAAATTTAAAACCTAATATACTTCTTCAAAGGAGAAAGGGAGAGGATAGTTGTAGCCCCAAAGTGGTAAGTGCAGCTTTCTTCTCGGAGCTTCATCTTCTTCATGGATTGCGAGGGAGATGATTGTTGATGACGTTGGGGCGTTCTAGATCTCCATTTTCGAAGAGGTCTTGGATGATGTCCTTCAAGTGGTAGCAAGTGTTGGTGTCGTGGCCGGTGAAGTTGTGGTACTTGCAAAATAAGTGATGAGCATGATCAGGACCCACATCCTTGGGAGGAACACCTTCTCTTGTTCGAATCTTTCCTTCTTTCACGAGGGTGCCAAGGAGACCCTCTTGAGTGATTCCTTCGAGTTTGTCATAGTATCTCTCCTCCCTTTTCTTCTTGGGAGGAGGAGTGGTAGGGTATTTGCCGACGTTGGAATGGTTGAATCTATTAATGTAGGCATGATCCCAATATTCCTCTTGAGCTTGTAGGCGGGTACGAAGTGCTTTGATTTCTTCTTCGTAGTATTCCTTTTGTACTTGTAGACGGGTTTGAAGTGTTTCAACTTCTTCCTTGTAGTAATCGCCTTGGGCTCGTAGGCGAGTTTGAAATTGTCCCTCCATTTGTCGTTGGAAGTGGGTAAATAAGACATGAGCATGCACTCCGACCATTTGATTCACTTCCCCTTCTAGACGGCCCTTTAGATCATCGATCTCTTGTGTAGCTTGAGTGTTAGGAGGAGAATCAGCCATTGTGACAGAACTAGTTTCCTTGATGTCGAACTTTGGTGATGAACCTAGATGTCTAGCAACCATGTTAAACCATGATCGAGTCCCAAAAAGTCGATTGAATAGGGTGTATGAAGGATTTGAAGGTTTGAAGGTTTTGGCCAAAACACGAAAAGACCGAACATTTATCTCGCACGGGACAAGCAATCTCGCGCGAGACAACAGCACGGAAGTCACAATTTTCTGATTTTAATCCTAATTTTGATCGGACGGAAAATTCGTTTTGGGGGTTTCTAACATTCAGAATCCAAACCTAGGGACCTAGGGGTCGAAGTCATCCCAAGTAACATCAAGTTTTGTGCAATAATTTTGGTGAGAAATTTTTCTCTTTTTAGAGGCAAATTCGAAGGGACAATTATAAGGACATTTTCGAAGGGACAATTCCGAAGCGACAATTTTTTTTGATTTCTTTTCCATGGATTATTGCACAAAACGATCTTGATAAGGGATTACAAGGACTCCAAGATCAAACCGACCGGTCACGGAGTGTCTTAAAAAGTCAATCTACATGATATGTGGCGATGCAGGGCTGGAAGGCTAGGCTCCCCGCGATATGACAATCTAGGTGGATTGAATACGTGGAGTGGGATGATCCAACTTCGGAGAGACCGGCGACTAGGTGGTTACCGTCATTCGTCCTTAGTGTGGGTCCCGGGTTTAATCGGGGTATGTAGTGCAATGACAGATATAATATGAGTGCGCGTGTGTGATAGCCAATCTAGGTGATAGAGTAAAATAGAAAGTTTTTTTTTTGAAAACTAAAAAAAAAAACAGATAGTGGTCGCACCAAGTGGTTGCCTACGTTTCTCCCATTTTAGAAAGACTCAGGCCGTCGTAGTTCCACTTAAAGAAATAGAGAGAGCGAGAGAATAAATAAACTAATTTATTACAAAGCCCGAGTCAACCGATGACCGGTAAAAATTCAATCGCACGCAGTTATATAGTTCGAGTAATAAATTAATTATTCTACCCTGCAAAATAAAGTTAGTACAAGCAAAATAGAAATAATAATTATTTTTGATTTTTCGAAATTTTTAAAACTTTTTTAAAGTTTTCATTTTTTTTTTTTGAATTTCTTTTTTTTTTTGTTTTTGGATGGGTCAAAGTTTTCAAAGAAAGTCACTGTGCCAAGTCTTTGTTTTTTTTTTCAACTTTGGAACGGTGACGTGACCCCCTTTTTTTTTTCATAATGCGGTCAACCTTAGAAGGAAGTCAACCAAGGCTTCTTTCTTTTGCATTTGTATTTGTGTGTGGTCAGGATGATGACAAAAGTCAACAAAACCAAGGTTAACTTTTTTTTTTTTCATAAAGCCGCCGCCGCCAAACAGAGAACACTTTGGCTTTTAAACCGTATAATTATCTCGCGCGAGATAAGTTATCTCGCGCTGGATAAACTGTTGCACAGTAATTTTTTTTTTGACGAAAACAGTGCAGAAAAATTCCGAAAAATTCAGAAAAATCAAATTTTTACAGAAAAATAAAAAGATTGATAATACTCAATTGTGCGCAAGTCTAACCCTCTTAATTAATTGTCCCCAGCGGAGTCGCCACTGTAGCGATGCGTGAATTTTTAACATCTCGGAGTCGCCACTTATTATTTATTTAGGAAAACAATAAGAAAAACCTTTTTGATTTTTTAAAGAGATTTGAGGGTTCGGGGGTTAAGTTATGGAATGGGTAGATCGAGGAGCATCCATTCCACCCGATCCGAAGATCGGTCTTGCCAATCAAGTATTATCAATCTTTTTTAATTATAAATTAAATGAAAACAAGAAAACCCTAATTGATTTCTCAATTAGGAATGTCGAATTGTATGCTTCGAGATCACCTCCATCGATTGAAGGGACTCTAGGCTAATCCTTTTGATGGGATTGCACCACTCTAAAAGCCAATAGAGAGAGATTGAGAAGAAGGGAAAAGAAATAAAGGATTTTACCTCGGGTTTAGGGAGTAATTGATTTAGAGCGTGGTTCTAAGATGGATTCTTGGTCGAGAAGTGATTCGGGCAAAGTTTCGACTCAATATGAGAGTCAAATCTTGATGCGGACAGAGCTTCGCCTCAATCCTTAATTCGGGCTTTGATGTTTGTTGATCAACAAGGTTGACAAACAAACTTTAGGTGATTTTAGGGTGATTTTAGGGTGATTTGAAGGAATCTTTCGTGGAGAGAAACCAACAAATTGTGTGTGTTGTGTATTTTCGATCGTGGATCGGGGACCTTTCAATCTAAAACTCTTCTCCAAATACTAAAAGTCATTAGGTATTTATAGGGGTTTAGGAGGTAGAGGTGGAGAGGTAAAACACTCCTAGGAAGGTTCCAGAACTCAGATGTGATTGGGGAACCGGATTAGATGATGTTTATCAAGAAAAGAGTTTGAAACGGAGAAGGATTGTGATTCTGCACATCCTGTCGAGGGGTTATCTCGCGCGAGACACGCTATTCCGCGCGAGATAATGCAGTCTTTGGACAAATCTGCCCTCTTCAGTTATTTCGTTAGTCAGTTAGGTCCAAAACTAACGAGGTTAGTTAGAAACTTAACGAAACATGACGAAATTGACATGCTTTCATCAAAACACAAAAGAGAGACAAAGAGTAGTGTAATCATGAATTATTGATTCAGAATGGGGTGTCTACAACTTGCACATCATGTCGTCCTCGTTGGAGACAAAGCACATGGTAGCCTCCAAGTGTTGTATATGGCTTTTGGCGTTGGTTGCACCCGAATATTTTTCCAGGACAGGCAATCTGAAACTTGGCGGAGGTCGACGGTCGAGCAACTCCTTGGCTAAGGGTTGAAGAGCAAAACCATCTTGCTCATCCTTTCTAACATCCTCCTTCTTGTCGGCTTCCCATTGCTCAAACTTCCTCTTCCATAGGAGCCATTCTCTAGCATCTGGCCTGTCGTCCCTAGCCTGGGAGACGTCGTTTGACCTTTGCCTTTCTTCTCGATGATGTTCTTTCCCAGAGTGCTCTGTGCCTATCACTCCTAGGAGGAGTTATCTCTCTGTTTCTCCTGTCCCTGTGAGAGGGTGACATCACTGAAGGAAGTGGTGACCTGCGCCTTTCATCTCAAACGGGCGACCTGTGCCTATCATCTCCAAGTGGCGACCTGCGCCTACCTTCTCCAACTGGCGACCTGCACCTATCTCCTCTGTGGGATTGTGACCTTTCAGTCCTGGCAGGCCTGTTCCTTTCGGCCTCTCTTTTCCGTCTCAGCTCAGACTTAGCCTCCTGTTCCCGGTTGGTGTTGAGGTGACTTCTCAAGTCGTCAGGTGGGATTGGCATGTGAGTTCGAATATGAGGAATGATCTGTCAATCACCGTTCTGCTGGGCACTTCCTCCTTGCCTAACACTCCTTTCACGCTGCCTATGTGAAACTTGGGAGGTAGCTACCCTTTGAGACCTCCTATCAGTCTGCTCCGACTCCTCCTCCATAGCTAACAACTCTGCTAGAATCTGAGTTGTTCTAGCAGCATTTCTTTTCTGCTTAGGGGATTAGATGAGGGACCTGCCCTATCCCCTGCATCCACTCGTCCCGTGTGGCGTTTTGGAGGAGGTGGGGCTCCCTACCCGTCCATATGCCGTTTGTCCTTTCTCCTATCATCTGGCAAACCTCTGCCATCCACAACACTGTTAGAGCGAGTTGCTCTAGCATGATGGCGAGGTGGAGGGGGAGGAGGTAAATTGGCATTTCCAGCGTTGGTATTAGTATTTGTGTTGGCATTGAAATTCCCTTCATTGGGTTCGTCTGAAGCGTCAGAAACATGCCCGTCCGCTGTCACCATGGTTGTAGGTTGAGAAAAACTTTTGAGGTCAAGTTATGCACGCTTCCCGGCAATGGAACCAAACTGATGCCGCAGGAAATGTGCTTATCAATCTTTGTCCACGTGGCAGGACCAATCATTTGACTCCTTGACCTGAAACCAGAACCCACGACTAGTCGGATTTGTCTCCGGCTTAGACCCTCGAGCGTGAGAGTAAGTACGTATGTTTGGAGAGCAAATAATGTATTGAACAAAGGTATTCAAATGACAAAATTGCAGTTACCTTAGAACCGTTGTGGTTGTTATGTATTTATAGTTGATGAGGGTGGTATATTTGGTAGGACTACATGAGCTCCATGATTTGAGGAACGGTTACATGTCATGCGAACGTGTCCTGGAGTGGCTCCTGATTTGTAGGGAACCAGTTATGGAAAGAATATAAGCACGTGCGCCTGGACTCAGTAGGTCGACGCTTGCTTAGCAGGTCGAGGTCGCCTATTGGGTTTAGGTCGACCTGACTAATGGGTTGGGCTGGTCCATACCCGAAATGGAATTTGGATCGTAGAGTCGGACTAAGTTAGGTCGGGACCCGTTAGGTCGGACAATGAACTTAAGTCGACTGATCAAGAAGTTGGGCCTTGAGCCATGTAATAATTGGGTCTAGCCCACTGAGAATGTGATGGCAATAATGAGATGAGGACTGGGCTTTACTTGCTTGGCCCAGCTCGACACTTTTGGTATGTTCAATTGCTAAAATTACTTTCGTAATAACGGAAAAAAAAAAAGTGAAAATAACATTTCGACGGAAGGAGTATGAAAAATATATCTTCAGATACTCCCCTTTGATTTTAAATAAAGGGCACTTTGGACCTCCTTCTTTGGTTTTCCAGTTATTGTAGCAAGTAGGGGTGTAAGTGGTTAAGCTCAAACTGCGGTTTGAGACCGAACCGAGCTAAACCGTGGGGTTTAGCTCGGTTTTTTTATTTAAGTGGTTTAGCTCGGTTTATAAAAATTACAAACCACGTGGTTCGGTTTAGCTTGCGGTTTGAGGGTGCCGAGCCAAACCGAGCTAAACTGAACCGCCAAACCGAGCTATAGAACCAAACCGCCAAACCGAGCTATGAAATCGAGCTATGGAACCGAGCTATGGTCCCAGCTCTTGTAGGCGGCTATATTTTGTTGTCTTTCCGAGAAGCCACAAAATAAAATAGGGATTAAATTAAGAGTTTCCCTTAAATATTACTCCTTCCTTCCCCTAAATGAATAACCTAATTTTATTTTACTACAGCCCCGCCTCCTTTCTTCTCTCTCTCTCTCTCTCTAAAATTTCTCTCATCAAACCACAAAATCATTCCTTCTTCCTCACTAAATATTGATTCCCATCCCATATACTTCCTTTTATCCAAGATTATCAAGCTCGAATCATCAATTTTGAGCAAATATTTGAAGAAATTTGAAGTTTGAAGAGTAAATGGGTTTTGCGATTTGTTTCTGTTGAGCTCAAAATTGAAGGAGATTTTTGTGGGGTTAGCTTCGCAAGGAAGGTCTCCATCTTCTCCGGTGATATTTTCACTTTCCGGTGACAAATTTCGGCCAATTTCCGGTCACTCTCCGGCGAAATCTCCGCCAGCAAATTGAAATTGCTTGCACTTTCTTGGAAGCGAAATGAGGTACTAAACATCTAATCCATCTTTAATCTTTCATTATCTCTAAAGATTGTTTTAAGATTGTTGTTTGGTATTTTGATAATGCTGTGTTTATTTTAGTTACTTACTGTTTTATATTGATTAGTCATAAAATCAAAATGATTAAACCGCGGTTTAGATAGAGCTAAACCGAACCTTGACGGTTTAGCTTAGCTCGGTTTGAATTTTTTTGTGGTTTAGCTCGATTTGGAATTTCTCCAAACCGATACTAGCGGCTTAGCTCTAAAATTTCCCCAAACCGAGCTAAATCGAACCGTTTACACCCCTAGTAGCAAGGGCATGCATTTTCGGGGAGAAAACCGAAACCGGATGAACCGGACCGGAGTCAACGGCGGGCCGGTTAAGGGTTGCCATTTTGGTGAACCAGAACCGGCGGTTTTCGGCCCGAAACCGGACCGGAACCGGTTTTGACCATCCCTACTACATCATTTATCGAGTTTAACTAGATAAAATTATAAACTCGCTACACCATGCATCGAGCTTTAAAAAATAGGTAATTTTGATCAATAGTTTAAAAGAGTTGTTATTTTGTAATTTTTTTTTAAAGAGAATATTTTGAGAAAAAAAATACTACATGGATAGACGTAGAGAGTTATATAGTTTACTTTTGTAATTGGGCAAATTGCATTTTAGTTACCTGAGTTTGTCGAGATGTTTCAATTGGTTATCGAATTTGCATTTGTAACAAGTTGGTTATTGAGTTTGTCATTTTGTTGCAATCAGGTGTATTTTTGGATGAAACGTTAAAAATTTAACGAAAAGCATAACATGTGAATTAGTTAGGGGTATTTTCGTAAAATAGAGTATATATTTTGTTTTTATTTGATCATAAATGAGTTTATTTGTTAAGAAAATGAGTTAATATTTTTATCTTAAAGAAAAAAAAGAGAGAAAATACATATTACTAAATGGAGTGAGTAATAAAAACAAAATATATTTTTTAAATATTACTTTTAATATTAGAGATTATATTTAAAAAAAAAAAAAACTCTACATTAAACTCAGTATCTTATATTTATCTAAACAATCTGATAATTATTTTGTTTGATGAGTTACTTTTTTTAATATTATTTTTAAAAGAACAATTCCTTTAAAAAAAATCGCACATTTTTTTAAAAATATTTAGGAATATTATTTATATCTTAAAATAACTAATTTTTTTAATATTTGAATATTATTACAACACCCACCTCCATCTCATCTCATCACCACCACTACCACCAACTCACCCACCCACCACAAATCCACACCACCCACCGCCACAAAACACCACCACCAACACAAAACAACACTAACCAATCGTCCAATTGAAAAAAAAAACACAAACACCACACTTACAGAGACGCACAAACGCATAAATCATACTCCCTCCGTCCCGCCCGAAAAGCCACAAAATGGACCTCGCACGCAAATTAAGAAAAGTGATGTAGGAAAGAGAAAAAGTTTAAATGTTGTGAGTATGAAAAATTAAATAGGAGAGAGAATGAGTGAGAGGAATAGTTAGGAGAGAGAATGTTGTGAGTGTAAAAGTAAAGTAGGAGAGAGAATGAGTGGGTGGAATAGTAATAAAAACTTTCCTTTTTGGGAAAGTGCCTTTTTAAATGGGACGTCCAAAATGAAAATTTGTGGCTTTTCGGGCGGGACGGAGGGAGTATACGACACAGAAATTAAAGCCAAATCGATAACAATGGAGAGAAGGGGGAGAGAGAGGGGCGATTCGGGGAGAGAGAGGACGAGGAATGTCGGCGTTTCAGCTCTGAAAGGGGAGGTTGCCGATATTGAAGCTAGATCTAGGGGTTTGCAGCAGATTCTGGTTCCACCATCGCGGGAGGTGGAGGCGCGAAGACAGTAGTGGCGGCAAGGACGGGTTTGAGGTTTGATTGGGAGAGGAAGACGGCAGTGGCGGTCACGGCGTCGATGAGGATGGTCTTGAGGGGAGAAATTGAGGGTTTCTGTTAGGGGTGTGCAACAAAATCGAAAAATCGAAAAAATCGGACCGAAATCGAGAAAATCGAACCGAAAAAATCGAAACCGACAAAACCGAAATGTTAATGGTTTTAACCATTTAAAAATCGAACCTTTCGATTTCGGTTTTGGTTTCAAATGAAAAATCGAGCCGATAAAACCGAACCGAACCGATATTATTAAAATGACGTGTCATTTTAATATATACTCCCTCCGTCCCACCAACATTGATACCAAATTTCTGGGCACGGAGATTAAGGAAAAGTAAGTGAGAGAAAAAGTGAAAGAAAATGTTGTGAGTATGAAGAATTAAATAGGAGCGAGAATGAGTGGGAGGAATAGTTAGGAGAGAGAATGTTGTGAGTGTAAAAGTGAAATAGGAGAGAGAATGAGTGGGATAAATAGTGAAGATTCCTTTGCCATTTTGAGCAGTATCAGTTTTGGTGGGACAGACCAAAAAGGAAATAAGTATCAGTTTTGGTGGGACGGAGGGAGTATATATATATAAATTTCATCTTCTCATCTTGCTTTGGAGTTAAAATTATGCTTGCGGTAGTTTAACTATTATTTGTAGTGGCAGGTGGAACACTTAAATTTGTCATGAAAATCTTAAGTACTTTAGTATTGCATCTTCTCATCTTGCTTTGTTAATGAGGGATTAATAAATTTCATCTTGCTGAATGTAACTATCATAATCCAACTATCAATATATGTATTTTCTTCTCATCTTGTTGAAACCGAACTACATCGAACCAAACCGACACCAAACCGAAACTGAATAAAACCGAAACCGAATGAAACCGAAGCTAAATGGTTTTAAAATACAAAAACCGATATCTTTCGATTCGATTTCGATTTTAGCCTAAAACCGGAACAAATCGGACCGAGCACACCCCTAGTTTCTGTGGGTGATTAGGGATTGATGGAGAGGAATTAGAAAATGAAGTTATGATGGGTGATGAAAAAGATGAAATTTTTAAGGATGAAAATTGGGTTGTGAAGGAAAAGGAAGAAAGGGTTTTTGAGATAGAGGGACGGCGGTGGTAGAGGGTGAGGGGAAGGGGATAAATTTAAAAATAGTATAGTTGAAGAGGGTATTTTGGTCTTTTTCATGTAAATTTCATTGAGAATGACGAAAATATCCCTAACAAACTCACATGTTATGCTTTTCGTTAGATTTTTAACGTTTCATCCAAAAATACATCTGATTGCAATAAAATAACAAACTCAATAACTAATTTGTGACAAATGCAAATTCGATAACCAATTGAAATATCTTGACAAACTCAGATAACTAAAATGCAATTTGGCCTTTTGTAATTTGTAGGGAGTAATTAAGTTGATCGAATCAACCCCCAAATCCGATAATAACTCCCCCACTTGAATCAATCTTGACCAAATCAAAGTCCCAAACCTCACCTTAACATGAACCCTAGTTGGTTCAGGCTTCACCCCCCAGGCCAAAACACACACAACACACACTACAGTGTTCACCCAATTTGCAGCCATGGACTCCACCCCAATTCAACCCCAACCCATTTCTTCAATCAAACCCTCTTCAACTAAGCTCCCGATTAAGCGCAAAGACTCCTCCTTTTTCAATAACCCTAATTCCCCAATTTTAATCACCCCTAAATTCGAATCCATCACCCCCGATTACCTCCTCGACGACGAAGATGACGATGCTGCCTACACCAGTAACCTCCCTGCCGACAGCCGTCCACCGCCGTTTAAATTCCATCGAATTTGGACTGAGCCTGATGAGATCCGGTTTCTTCAGGGCCTTCTTGAGTGTTCTAACCAATCTATCTCGTTTCCGAGAGATTTGGGTAATTTCTATGCGAGATTTTCTAACAATATGTCGCAGCCGTACACGAAATCGCAGCTGTCCGAAAAGATTCGCCGGTTGAGGAAGAAGTTTAGGGTTATCTCTGCGAGATTGGATAAAGGGCTTGATAAAGCTAGGTTGTCGCCTCATGATCGGGCGTTGTATGATCTTTCCAAGCAATTGTGGCACCCTGATTATGCAAATTCATCCCCTTTTTTCAATTGTGGTAGTGGTAGTGGTAGTGGTAGTGGAAATAGTTGTAAACCTGTTAGGTCGACTTTGGTTGGGGTTCAAGTTAGCTTTTCCCCGGTCTTGCCTTCCGTTTCGACTGCTATTTTGGCTTTACCATCTGCGACTGATCAAGAAACGGTTCGAGATCAATGTGCAGCTAAAATTATTGATAATGAGAATAAAAATCACAAAGGGTTTGATGAATTCGGGAGTGTGTTTGATGGGGAAGTGAAATTGAGTGAAGTGAATGTGGAATTGGATGATAGTGTTGGGGAAGATGAAATGCTGGCGAAGAGTGATTTTTGGGGTGAAGTTGAGATTCTTGCGAAGAAGGCATTGGTGGATGTTTTTGATCAGTCTATCGAGGATGTTAGGATGGCACTTGATCATCGTGGCTCAGCTTTGGAGGATTGTTTGAAGGGGGAGAGAGAAAAGAGCTTCGAGAAACGATGGAGGGAGCAACGAGTTGTGGAGTTTGAGGTATTCGCTAAACGTTTGAGGTTGATTGTTGAGCACTCCGTAGGGGGCAATGAGTAAATACCGCTACCTATTGAACCTTTTTTTTTCCCTTTCAATTTGACTTCATATGCTCAATTTGACATTATTGCTTTATTTTTGTTTCTTTCACTTTTCCTGATGCAGTAATTTTGTACATACATTGTCTGAAATATCAATGAACATCCTTAATGTTCTTGTAGAAATTTGCATTATACTAAGAATCACCAATTCGTCGTTTATTTATGGTGGAATGGGTTGCGCATGATGGTGCTCAAATATTTGTATTGAAATTACCCTTTTTTTTCTTTGTTGATCGGTCTGGAACTACATTTGCTTTTGATTACTTTCTTGAAGATGGGAACATTGACTAAGAACATATATTGAGTGAAAGTTATACGCCATTTATGTAGATCAGCACTTTCATGTTATCTTGTGTGCTACTGAATTATAAGCTGTCATAATTCTGTTTTTGAAGCTAACAATGATGTTTGTGATAGCCAAAGTAATGGGGATTTCAACCTCTTTGTAAAGGCAGTAGGATAATCGGCTGTCTAAGTTTGAATTGCCCATAACTTTGTTTGTGATAGTGAAGGTAATGGGGATGTTGTTGACCTTTTCGGTCAATAGGTGCAATGGTTTGTTGATGATGATACCATGACAATGATGGGCAGCCAGCCTAATAAGGGCTTGTAAGTCTAAATTTTCTTTTCGATGCCAACTATGATGTTTGTGATAACGAAGTTATTGGGGATTGAAAACTCGGTGTGAAGCAGTAGGTACAGTGATTGATTGATAATGGTAGTTTATGCCAAGGTTTCTTTCTGGATGAGGATGTGTGTGAATGTTAGACTGAGTGAAGTGATTTTTTGAGTTGGAGAATAATGTGGGAGAAGAGAAGTTGCATTTTTAGAGTGCTTGTGAGGTTGGCGTTGTCTGTGTAGTGAGCTCCACCCGACACCTCGCCCTATTGTTGTGCCCGACAGATGAGATGTGCTGAGCGTAGTGGAACCTACAAAATTTTGAATCGATATCAGACACATAGAAAATGAGCTTAGCCGAAAAAGTTTATAACTGATGAAACTGATGAACTGACAATTTAAATTGAAAAACAAACATTTTTATAGTACTAAAAACTCGTGTTTTACCAATTGCTATGAATAAACTTGTTTCTTTTTATGACTTGCTCTTAGAATTTTGGAAAAGAATAATTTCAAAGGAACATTATGCTTTTGTATAATTTATTTATTTACTCTATTGTTCTCTATATAGTACAAGTATTTAATGCACGAAGGTACAACAGGCAATCTCAACCCCAGGAGGCGCAGATTCAGTTGTACCTTTGTGAGATGGGTTTGGGCGTGCTGGAATTGTCATTTTCCTAGGAATAGGATAGGGATGGACCTTCCTTACCTATCATATTTCCAGCCTTTCTTATAGGCCCACGCTTATATCGCCCAACAAACTTCTCTTTTTTTTTTTTTGTTACCCAGGGTTTAGAACTTAGGATTAATCGCAGGCCAGAAATCTGCCGTATCTTTGGCGGAGGTAAATCGCGGGATGTGCGCTTATGCAGGGGTGGCGGTACCGCTTATCTTCCAAGGGGAGCCCTCCTACAAGGCATTTACATCACTCTTACATTCTGCTCCTTTCAGTGCTCTCTGAAGGCAATTGCATTACTCTTACAACACCCGATTGGCTCTCCAGCTTACCTGCAGATTCGAACTCCCACTGAGGATACAAGCCCATCAATGCTTCTTAAGCTGGCGCGGATGTGCCAGGGAGAACAAAGGACTGAAACTCAAGGTATAAATTAAACCACAGAGATTCCCCTTGAGGTAAATCGAACCGATGATCTCCCTTTCGGGAAGCCACCAACATATCACTGGGCCAAGGCCACTTTGGTAGCACAACAAACTTCTACTGTAACGGCTTCCTAATGGGGACTATTATTTAGGTTAAACATTTATCTTTGGGGACGGTTATTTGCAAGGCACGCTATTTGCAAGGCACGGAAAATGGACAAAATTGCCCTCCCGTACGCGAACGTTTCGTGTAATTTTACACGACATTGTCAAATACGTTTCGTATATAAATATACGAAATGTATTGAGTTATTTCGTGTATATTCACACGAAATATTAACAAATATTTCGTGTAGTTTCATACGAAACATATCGACGATCGAATAATTCATACTTCCAAACATAAAAAACTGGAAAAATTCAAAGACCAATACAGCTTTATTGAAAAAAAAATCATAAAAAATGGTATACTTTGCCATATTTCACATCACAAATCCAAACTTTCAAACAGTTTTTAATGATTCATACATACAAATAAAAAAGGCTCAATAAGTCAAATGATACACTCATACTATGACCTATTTCTTGAAACTCTTTCTTCGTTCGACGCAATTGAGAGTCGGTTGAATGTCTCTATCAGAGCTCTGTATGGCATGACCAAGTTACTTTCAGACTTCCGTCACGATGAGCCTCCCAACGATATACGCTTTGGCGATGGCGTTGGGTAATCATTATCTAACATGTGCGGCAATATAAAATGGTTTCCAATGTGTCCAAGCACAAGTGTGTACGTGGGTGGTCCTACTCCTTGTGGAGTACGATCAGGAAGGCATGTGAAGCCATTTGGTTAGCGTGTACGAGATGAACACCACATTATACCTCGTGGCGATGATGTGCCCTAGCTGCGGGAGGGTCATATAATAATACTCGGGAAGCGGGGAGGAATAGTAAGCAATGCGACTGTAGAGCTCGTCCATACTAGTCCAAGATATAACTCTACGATAAAGCTCGCGTCGTATGCGGCTTCCCGAGGCAACAATGCGTGCGGACTTGAGGCGCGTGTCCTCATCTCAGTATGTCTGCGGCAACGGACTCTATAGCCACAATGTCCATCACCCTCACATCTGTGATGCCTTGATAAATGGGACCATGAAAGGCATAAATGACATAGTATACCAAGTATGTAGACTAGTGACTTGTCCATTTCCCTTTCCACGACCAGACCACGACTCAGGCCCCGTCCGTCCTCGTCCCAGGACCTCGTCCTCTCCACGAGTTGAAGAAGCTAGTGGTGGAAGAGACGTAGGAGTAGTAGGGCTAGATGGTGTAGTGTTTGAACCTACTTTCGGATTGGGCGTGGACTTGAAGAGTTTGAGTCCCGCGACATCATACCCGATTGGGTTGATGCGTGAATGTAGATCTAGACCTGCTTTGCGCCGGTGGAGGGTGGTGTAGTGGGGACTCCAAAATATCTGTCTGTATGCTCCCAATCTGAAAGTATTCTCGGGCGGCGGTCAGGGGTTTATTTGCCTTTGAAATATGAGGTGGCTCAGAAGCATCTACGGTTTGTGGATGTAGCTCTTCATTTATCGTTTGGAATAACTTTCTCTTGATCGGTTCGGGTGCGTTACGTACTTCGTTCCACACAGCTACAAAAGAATTTTCATTGATCGAAGACCTAGTTGGACAGTACTCTGGCTCAATGTCCAACTTCTTCCAAAAAGCATGAATCGAAGACAACCCAATCCGTCCCCCAGAGCTCTGTATGCGTGCAATCTCGTGACTGCATGGAAGTCCATGTGTTCGCCTAATATAACACCCACATTCTGAGGGATCCATGACATTATCCCCACTACGAGACCGCTCTTTTTTGATGATGTCCAAGGCTACATTTGACACTCGCCCCAATATGTCACGATAAAGATTACAAGTCTTCATATCATTGGAATTACGCTCTTTGCCATCTCCATGCTAGCTTTGATTTTTATTATTTGAATTTCCATGATCTCGTGAGCAACTTTGAAAATTGTGTCAAAAGTAGAAGAAGTACTTCCCAACGCATGCTTCAACCTGCTATGCTCACTCTCAGATCTGTTCGTGGTGTGGGTTCCGAAGTGTAGCAACGTATCCGTATGCATGGACGAGAATATTTTGTGAGTATGGAGTAATCCATGTATCGCGGAGATAGCTCAATAAAGCGGGATAAGCGGCAAACGTTTAGAAAACCGTTGCCAACGGGTGTTCCATTCTCCAGTAGCGGGTGATATTGCTTTGCATTGAATTTATTCATGAATGCTTTTGCGAATTCCGGGTTCCCGGTATGAGCCAACGCCCTCTTTCGAACATTGACTTCTATATGCCTTCGACACAAATGATGTGCGGTCTCGGGAAATTCTGCTTGGACGGCATTAATGAAAGCGAAGTCTCGATCGGTGAAGAAAGCTGTTGGCATGTTGGGAGGATGAAAAAGACTACGCAAATTCTTGAGTGCCCATGCAAAATTATCGGTCTTCTCATTTTGGAGAAACGCATATGCAATGTGAAATTCTTCCCCAGTGGAAGTAAATCCCAAAATATGTAGGAATGGCGGTCCATGCGGTTGGTGTTGTAAGTGCGATCACCTAGTAGGATTTTAAAGAGAAGCAGTCGAACAACGATCACAGAATTACATTTCGTGTACTTATATACGAAATTGTACATTTTATATCGTGTATTTTTACACGACATAAATGATACCATTTCGTGTATGACCACACGAAATATAGTCTTAAAATTATATATCCTTTTCGTGTAGTTTTATACGAAATATGAACATATGTTTCGTATAAAAATACACGAAATTGTAAACAAAATTTCGTGTATAACCACACGAAATGAAGTACGAAACAGATGTATGTACGAACGGAGTAAAAAACACATTGAAAAAAAATTCACAAAAATTTACCTTGGACTACGTATGGAAACGGTTGAGCATATGCGATGCTAGTGGGTGAGAGAAGAATACGTCGCCGATGATGTCATTTGTCCTTGGCTTTCCTCGTGAATACAATATATTGCTTATCGTCGAGTAATTTCATGAATTGTTGCGGCGGTGATCTCCTGCTCGTTCCCTTGCTTTGAACTTCACGATGGCATTATGGACGTGTGTCGAGTACTCACATTCTTCTTATCCTTCTTCTTTAACATTGTGAGAATGTTATTCGGACGCATGGACGATTGACTTGCGATACAGCGCCTCCTCATACTCATCTTGTGACAATTTCCCGAGCGGATGACCTTAGGATACGTTGGAAAGTCATGATTATGAGAACCATGCTTGACAACATAACCCCAATAACCCGGCACCCATATCTTTGGCCCGAAGTTCAAACTTGCACCCAATCCTCTTCTTTGCTAGTTAGCCTCGATTTTTAGATTTGCCAGGCCTATACTTGCCACCAAAATGACATATAATCTTTGCGTAGCCTTGGATATTCCGCTAGTCTTTCTCGAATCTTGTATAACAAGTGTTAGAATTTTGAAGGGCATGATACTCCGTACGTGTTTTAGAAGTTCATCTCTATTTTCAAATAATTGTGATGTCGTGAATTGATCACTCAAATCCGGATATTGACCCCTGCAAATTATAGTTGCATAAATAACTAATCAAGCAAAAATTTCAAGATTGGATTTTTATTCGAATGTGTATTTCAAGATTGCATTTTTATTCTAATGTGTATATGGAACATTGTCAATAGACTCCACATATGACAAAGATAAGATAGTAGCATATGAACTTACTTCATTGGAGCTTGAATTTTGATTTTGATGCGGAGAAGGAGATGAAGGTTGTGGAGAATCTTGATTTGGTGCCCTTCGTCTTCTTCTTCAAAGATAAATTCTATATCATCAAGGTTAATATCATCGAAACAATGTGAGGAATCCATAATATGATTGTAAGAACTTGGATAATGTGTGTTATTGAATGGTGAATGGGGAAATTTGCTTGGTTTACTTATTGGCTGTGGTTGCGTTTCGTAATAGGTGCTTTGGGGACGAAAATATGATTGACGGCGTTTAATATAGCTCTGGTTTAACTCGTTTCGTGTAGAAATACACGAAACAAACTACGCATTGTCGTGTAATAATAAACGAAATCATAAAGAGGTTTTCGTATAATAACACACGAAATATGAAGCAATAAGTCGTGTATTTTCATACGAAATTAATTTGAGCAATATATTTCATCTATTTATTTTTTATTTAATTTTTCTAGATTCTAAATGACATTTAAAATGTTTTTCATCTACATGAGTTTCCTCAAAATCCAAATGGAGATTGAGTTACAAAATTTTGCCATTATTTAGGGTTTTTAGGGTTTTCGTGTCCCGATCTTGCCAAAAATGGTATAAGCCTACCTCGTTTATTTTTAATTTTTTTCTAGATTCTAAATGACATTTAAAAATGTTTTTCATCTCGTGAGTTTCCTCAAAATCCAAATGGAGATTGAGTTACAAAATTTTGCCATTATTTAGGGTGTTTAGGGTTTTACGTGTCCCGATCTTGCCAAAAATGGTATACGCCTACCTCGTTTATTTTTTTTTAATTTTTTTCTAGATTCTAAATGACATTTAAAATGTTTTTCATCTACATGAGTTTCCTCAAAATCCAAATGGAGATTGAGTTACAAAATTTTGCCATTATTTAGGGTGTTTAGGGTTTTACGTGTCCCGATCTTGCCAAAAATGGTATACGCCTACCTCGTTTATTTTTTTAATTTTTTCCTAGATTCTAAATGACATTTAAAATGTTTTTCATCTACATGAGTTTCCTCAAAATCCAAATGGAGATTGAGTTACAAAATTTTGCCATTATTTAGGGTTTTTAGGGTTTTCTGTGTCCCGATCTTGCCAAAAATGGTATACGCCTACCTCGTTTATTTTTTTTTAATTTTTTCCTAGATTCTAAATGACATTTAAAATGTTTTTCATCTACATGAGTTTCCTCAAAATCCAAATGGAGATTGAGTTACAAAATTTTGCCATTATTTAGTGGTGTTTAGGTTTTTCTCTGTGTCCCGATCTTGCCAAAAATGGTATACGCCTACCTCGTTTATTTTTTTAATTTTTTTCTAGATTCTAAATGACATTTAAAATGTTTTTCATCTACATGAGTTTCCTCAAAATCCAAATGGAGATTGAGTTACAAAATTTTGCCATTATTTAGGGTTTTTAGGGTTTTACGTGTCCCGATCTTGCCAAAAATGGTATACGGCTACCTCGTTTATTTTTATTTAATTTTTTTCTAGATTCTAAATGACATTTAAAATGTTTTTCATCTACATGAGTTTCCTCAAAATCCAAATGGAGATTGAGTTACAAAATTTTGCCATTATTTAGGGTTTTTAGGGTTTTACGTGTCCCGATCTTGCCAAAAATGGTATACGCCTACCTCGTTTATTTTTTTTAATTTTTTTCTAGATTCTAAATGACATTTAAAATGTTTTTCATCTACATGAGTTTCCTCAAAATCCAAATGGAGATTGAGTTACAAAATTTTGCCATTATTTAGGGTGTTTAGGGTTTTTTGTGTCCCGATCTTGCCAAAAATGGTATACGGATACCTCGTTTATTTTTTTTTAATTTTTTCCTAGATTCTAAATGACATTTAAAATGTTTTTCATCTACATGAGTTTCCTCAAAATCCAAATGGAGATTGAGTTACAAAATTTTGCCATTATTTAGGGTTTTTAGGGTTTTCTGTGTCCCGATCTTGCCAAAAATGGTATACGCCTACCTCGTTTATTTTTTAATTTTTTTCTAGATTCTAAATGACATTTAAAATGTTTTTCATCTACATGAGTTTCCTCAAAATCCAAATGGAGATTGAGTTACAAAATTTTGCCATTATTTAGGGTGTTTAGGGTTTTCTGTGTCCCGATCTTGCCAAAAATGGTATACGGCTACCTCGTTTATTTTTTTAATTTTTTTCTAGATTCTAAATGACATTTAAAATGTTTTTCATCTACATGAGTTTCCTCAAAATCCAAATGGAGATTGAGTTACAAAATTTTGCCATTATTTAGGGTTTTTAGGGTTTTACGTGTCCCGATCTTGCCAAAAATGGTATACGGCTACCTCGTTTATTTTTTTTTAATTTTTTTCTAGATTGTAAATGACATTTAAAATGTTTTTCATCTACATGAGTTTCCTGAAAAAATCCAAACGGAGATTGAGTTACAAAATTTTGCCATTATTTAGGGTGTTTAGGGTTTTACGTGTCCCGATCTTGCCAAAAATGGTATACGCCTACCTCGTTTATTTTTTTAATTTTTTCTAGATTCTAAATGACATTTAAAATGTTTTTCATCTACATGAGTTTCCTCAAAATCCAAATGGAGATTGAGTTACAAAATTTTGCCATTATTTAGGGTTTTTAGGGTTTTACGTGTCCCGATCTTGCCAAAAATGGTATAAGCCTACCTCGTTTATTTTTTTTTAATTTTTTTCTAGATTCTAAATGACATTTAAAATGTTTTTCATCTACATGAGTTTCCTCAAAATCCAAATGGAGATTGAGTTACAAAATTTTGCCATTATTTAGGGTTTTTAGGGTTTTACGTGTCCCGATCTTGCCAAAAATGGTATAAGCCTACCTCGTTTATTTTTTTAATTTTTTTCTAGATTCTAAATGACATTTAAAATGTTTTTCATTTACATGAGTTTCCTCAAAATCCAAATGGAGATTGAGTTACAAAATTTTGCCATTATTTAGGGTTTTTAGGGTTTTCTGTGTCCCGATCTTGCCAAAAATGGTATACGCCTACCTCGTTTATTTTTTTTAATTTTTTTCTAGATTCTAAATGACATTTAAAATGTTTTTCATCTACATGAGTTTCCTCAAAATCCAAATGGAGATTGAGTTACAAAATTTTGCCATTATTTATGGTGTTTAGGGTTTTCTGTGTCCCGATCTTGCCAAAAATGGTATACGGCTACCTCGTTTATTTTTTTTTTATTTTTTCCTAGATTCTAAATGACATTTAAAATGTTTTTCATCTACATGAGTTTCCTCAAAATCCAAATGGAGATTGAGTTACAAAATTTTGCCATTATTTAGGGTGTTTAGGGTTTTCTGTGTCCCGATCTTGCCAAAAATGGTATACGGCTACCTAGTTTATTTTTTTTAATTTTTTCCTAGATTCTAAATGACATTTAAAATGTTTTTCATCTACATGAGTTTCCTCAAAATCCAAATGGAGATTGAGTTACAAAATTTTGCCATTATTTAGGGTTTTTAGGGTTTTCTGTGTCCCGATCTTGCCAAAAATGGTATACGCCTACCTCGTTTATTTTTTTTTTAATTTTTTTCTAGATTCTAAATGACATTTAAAATGTTTTTCATCTACATGAGTTTCCTCAAAATCCAAATGGAGATTGAGTTACAAAATTTTGCCATTATTTAGGGTGTTTAGGGTTTTCTGTGTCCCGATCTTGCCAAAAATGGTATACGGCTACCTCGTTTATTTTTTTTAATTTTTTTCTAGATTCTAAATGACATTTAAAATGTTTTTCATCTACATGAGTTTCCTCAAAATCCAAATGGAGATTGAGTTACAAAATTTTGCCATTATTTAGTGGTGTTTAGGGTTTTACGTGTCCCGATCTTGCCAAAAATGGTATACGGCTACCTCGTTTATTTTTTTTATTTTTTTCCTAGATTCTAAATGACATTTAAAATGTTTTTCATCTACATGAGTTTCCTCAAAATCCAAATGGAAATTGAGTTAAAAAAAGATTGCATATATTTCGTATGAGCATACACGAAACTATAGACATTTTTTCGTGTATAACCACACGAAATACAGGCTTAAAATTGTATATCACTTTTCGTGTAGTTTTATACGAAATATTTACAAGTAGTTCGTATGAAAATACACGAAACTATAGGAATCATTTCGTGTATAACCACACGAAATGAAGTCTGAACAGACTGTATGTACAGAACAGAGTAAAAAATACATTGAAAAAATATTCACCAAAATTTTCCTTGGACAACATATGGAAAGCAGTTGTGAAAATAAATTCACAAAAAATACATCAAAATATATAATCCATACAAAGGTACATAATCCATACATAAAAAAATATAATCCAAAAATACATCAAAATATATAATCCAAAAATACGAGACATAATCCACACATCATCCCAAACTCATCCTAAACCGATAGACACTAAATGTGATATCCTAAACTCTCGTGCACTGCACAACGATAGCTACGAGGTCATCGGGTAGCCTGGTCATCCGTGAGCAATGGAAGTAGCCTATCTCGATCGCGGGAAGTGGCTCTGGATGACCATGATGATGTGGAATGTCAGTTGCGGGCTCATGTATCGGATTACTAATCCGAACATGACTCCTAGCTCGAAACCACTCCATATAGTCTGGAGTCACTGGAGGAGATGTAGTCACTGATGGCCCCAAACGACGAACTGGATCGTAAGCCTCCATGTTGTACTCCATTCACTCGTCCCAAACATCATCACGATCGCCATACACCTTCTTGTACCCCTTCCGACCAGGCTATCAAAATGCACGTCGAGATAGGCAAGGGGGACATCCTAGGGATCCTCTCGCTGGATAGCGAACCGCACGGTCACCGGTCAGCATATACGCCTCGGTGATGTTTAAGAAGCGTATAACACCTCTGAAGTATGAAACCGGTAAAAGCGCATCCACCCCGGTACCATAAGGCGTCCAACATACCTATAACTCACTTTGTTAGCAAACATGAACAGAATACTTTCAATGGGACGGAGGGAGTATAACAATTTAAATATAAAAAGCTCACCCTCTCAACAGGCATCCCGTCTAGGGTGCTTGCCGAAACTCGAGCAGATGCTCCATCTCCCCGCCACTCTATCGGTGCGTGACCATCTCCGGCTCGGCCGCCCTCCCGCTAATCCGGGCTCAAAGTCGCCGGAAGTCAGGAAGTACTCGTATATCCAGCTCGAAAAGTATTTTAGAAATATGTCAAAAAAGACGTCTGTTTAGGGAAAAAAAAAGGAGTAATAAATAAATATTAAATATTACCTCTAGGAGAGTCGAATGCCTCCCATCTCGAGCGCATCCGGATGCGGACGCCTTTCCCAACTCGCGATAGATGTACGCCAAAGCGGTGATCCCGGGCGAGCCGCCCAAATCTCTGAAGATCCATGCACAGGGGAAAGATAAGGCTGCAGACATCTTATCCTGACTCTTGTCCACAAACAGTGTGCAACCCAAGAGGAACAGGAGATAAGTGGATGCACGCTGGTCATCTGACATGTCTGAACGGGCCTCAAAGGCAAGACGGAGCTCACGTAATGTGTAGGACGTGCCCCTCAGACAGCCGATGAGGTGTCTCTGTATCTGGCGTAGGTCAGGCTCTGGATCCGCCGTCCTAACAGGAAAACCCGTACAGCTGACACCTATAAATTGTAAATGAAGAATATGTCATATGCAGTCAACCAAAGCTCTACATATTGAAAATGAAAAATATAACAACAATATACCTAGAATATGAGTGACGTCATGCATCGTAATCGTCATCTCCCCCCACGGCATGTGAAACGTGTTAGTCTCAGGAGACCACCGTTCCACAAATGCCGTCGGCCCGGCCAGAGCTAGTCCTGGCGAATGGTGGTATCATGCGGGTGATGGATAC
Source organism: Adenophora triphylla var. japonica (assembly GCA_022495995.1). Lineage (NCBI taxonomy): Eukaryota > Viridiplantae > Streptophyta > Magnoliopsida > Asterales > Campanulaceae > Adenophora > Adenophora triphylla. Next base: position 715,442 of record JAFEMH010000097.1, on the reverse strand, counting down.
CCGTAGCATCGACGATCGCAGCCAACCATGCTCGATCATCCTCGGCCGCCTATCACGCGAGAACCTGTTTAAAGATTTATAATTAACAATTTTTAGAATTTCACAATAATGATTACATTAAAACCAATGTTTCGTCAAAGTTTATTTTTGTAAACAAATAGCTTACCTATCGAGATCCGCATGCAGTATGGAACTTCACCACCGATCGGCTAGTGGGGTTGCCCCAAATCTCTCGGGCTCGGTGATGACCGAACCCGTATAACAAATCACAAACCTCGGGGCCGCCGCTGGGTCGCTCACACCGCCCGTGATGGTGGCTCCTCCTCACCCGCACCCGCACCCGCACCCGCACCCGCACCCTGCCTCCTCCTCCGTCCCTGCCCTCTAGCCACATCCTGACCCCTCCTCCTCCCATGCCTCAATGGTCTAACATCACGTCTCTCCGCCTCCGCCTCCGCCTCCTCCTCCTCCTCCGCCGCCTCCTCCTCCTCCGCTGCCTCACCCCCCCATCGTAGTCGAAGATGACTCGGCGGCATCGTAATCGAAGATGAAGATGACTCAAAGAACTTCCTCGTGACCGCCAGAGGCCGCCTCATCATCTGTATGCTCACTCTCAATGTGCTCCAGCTCAATCACAGTCTCAGTCTCATCATTTTTATCATTTTTTTGGTGCGTTTATCTTTCTTAACTGCCGTCTCGGCCTTTCTTTTTCTATTGGAAGCGGTCATAGGTTGACGTCCCTAAAAAAAAGTCAAATAAGAGACAATAAATTAGTCACGATTAAAGTTCCAGTTCCAGTTCATTTCGTGTAAATATACACGAAATGTTGAATAACATTTCGTGTAAAATTATACGAAATGGTTCTCAACATTTCGTGTATATTCACACGAAATCCAAAGGAGAAATTTTCCTTTAGATTTCGTGTGATTATACACGAAATGCTAAGAACAATTTCGTGTATAGGCATACGAAACAACCTAAACATTGTTCCATTGTGTTTCGTGTGCCTATACACGAAAATTTTGGAACCAGTTCGTGTAATTTTTTGCGATATGCTTGGAACCAGTTCGTGTAAAATTATACGAAACAATCAAAGTCCAGAAACATATTTCGCACAACAATTTCAAAACCAGTTCATCAATGGAAATCTATAAACAACAAATTCAAACCCAGTTCATAACATCTCATTTTAAAACCCAATTAATCAAACTAATTTTTGAATAATAATAATACTCTCTTTGACCTAAACTCAAGAAAATCGAAAACGGAGAGGGAGGGATTACCTTCTTTACGGGCACTGTGGTAGACGATGTTCCGGCGGCCATGGCAGCGGCGGTAGCGGCGGCGGAAGCGCCGGACTTAACTGCAGGAATCTTCATTCTCACCATCGTTCGTTCGTTCGTCGTTCGTCGGTTCGTGTACGAGAGAGAGAGAAGAGAAGCTTGAACGTTGGAGGGAACGAGAGGAATGAAAAAAAAAAAAAAAATTATATATAAATGGGCATTTTCGTCATTTCCATGTGCCTTGCATTTTTCATGCCTTGCAAATAAAATTCACCTTTATCTTTGTAGAGTACCCGATTAAAAGGCTGAATTTATGTTTTTTTTTTCTTGGACATTAATTTAGGCCTCAGATCATCGAGATGAAAATCTATAAAATTTCGCGTCTAATATTTTATTAAATAGTCCTCTTTTATTCTAATTTTTTATTATTATTTATTTTCAGATTTTTATTAAAAAAATCTCATATTTTGTTGAACAGTTGGCTCATATATTTAGGTATAACACTAAAATTACTTTTATACCTAAAGTTCACATTTTCTTAAAAAATCATATAAAAAAATCTCATATTTTATTAACCAGTTCGCTTCTTTAGGTATTTCATTATAATTACTTTCGCTTAATTGGTGATTATTTTTTTTACATTCTAATCTTTTTATTTTTTAATTTTACATTTAAAACCATTGTAGTTATGTTATATTAATTGTATTGATTTTTCAATTTTGCCCTTTAAAAAGATGGTCACATGCATTGCTCATGTCTATTTAACTGAAAAATGGATATCGTTAGTCCTATATAGCTTAAACAAACATTCAAAACAAATGAAATACTGTGTTTGCACCGAAAACTGACTTATATATCAAATCCAAATAAGCCCTATAGTTGGAATATTATTATTAAATTTTATCCTAATAATAATAACAAAAATAATACTACATAATAATATTAACAAAGATAAATGACAATTTAGGGCCTAATATTATTCAGGATCTTAAGCAGAAGCAGGGCCCAAAATTATATTGTGGCCAAATCAGGCTCAAAGTGCAATTTTTTTTAATCGTGTACTGTCTGTTTACGATTTCAAATCGGTAGTTCAACGAGTTTTTTTTGTCCGTTTTGCATGGAAAAAATTGTTTTAGAATTTTTTTACTACTGAAAATATTTACAAAAATTTATATAAAAATATAGAAAAAAACTAAATAAATGAGAGTGTAAAAGAAAAGAGGGAAGGACTACTCATTAATTTTATTTATTGAATAGGAAAAAATGGTTTAGGCATTTTTTATTATTGATTTTTTTACAAAAAGTTATATAAAAAAGATAGAAAAAAACTAAACAAATGAGAAAATATAAAAGAAAAGAAGGACGGACTACCCTTTTAACTTTTTTTTTAATTTATTAAATAGAAAAAATGATTTAGACTTTTTTTACTACTGAGTTTATTTACAAAAAGTTATATAAAAAAAGATAGAAGAAAAATTAAAGAAATGAAAGTATAAAGTATATAAAAGAAAAGAGGGACGGACTACCCTTTAACTTTTTTTTTTTTTTTTATTGAATAGGACAAAATGTTTTAGACATTTTTTATTACTGAATTTTTTTTTTCCGGAAAGTGTTATAAAAATGTTAGAAAAAACCCTAAACTTTAAATCTAAATCATACTCCCTCCGTCCCAGTTCAATTGATACTTATTTTCTTTTTGGTCCATCCCACATCAATTGATACTTACCCAAAATGGAAAGAAATCTTCACTATTTACCCCACTCATTCTCTCTCCTATTTTACTTTTTCACTCACAACATTCTCTCTCCTAACTATTCCTCTCACTCATTCTCTCTCCTATTTAATTCTTCATACTCACAACATTTAACCTTTTTCTCTTTCTTACCTCACTTTCCTTAATTCCCACACCCAAAAAATTGGTATATATTGAACTGGGACGGAGGGAGTATACTTTATACTCTAAACCCTAATTAATCTACATTAGCCGTATACCCTATACAGTATACCCTAAACCTTAAATTAAAATCATATACTGCATACCCTAAATCCTAATTCATCTACCTAAATCTCATATATATCCTATACCCTAAACCTTATCATATAATTCATACCCTAAATCCTTATTCATCTATATTAACCATATACCCCATATATTATATCCTAAACCTTAAATATAAATCATATGCTTCATACTTTAAGTCCAATTCATTTACTGTAATCTCATATATATCCTATGCCCCAAACGTTAAATCTAAATCATATACTCAATATCCAAAAACGCTAATTCATCTTCTTTAATCTCATATATACCCTAAATATTAAATATAAATCATATACTCCCTCCGTCCCGGTCATCTTAGGAAAAAGTAAAAAGGAACGGGAATTAAGGAATATTATTATAGTATTAGGAGAGAGAATGAGTGGAAGAAGTGTTGTGAGTGTGAAAAATTAAATAGGAGAGAGAATGAGTGGGATGAATAGTTAGGAGAGAGAATGTTGTGAGTGTAAAAGTAAAGTAGGAGAGAGAATGAGTGGGGTAGAAAGAGTATAAAAATAATAAAAACTTTCTATTTTGGGATTTCTTAAAATTAGCGGGACGCCCAAAATAGAAACTTTTCTTAAGATCGGTGGGACGGAGGGAGTACTTCATACCCTAAACCCAATTCATTTACCTTAATCTCATATGCCATATACCTTAAACCTTAAATATAAATTATACACTTCATACCCTAAACCCTAATTCATCTACATTAATCTCGTATATACCCTATACCATAATACTTAAATCTAAACCATATACTTCATACCCTAAACCCCGATTCATCTAAATTAATCTCATATATACCCTATACCTTAAATCTTAAATCAAATCATATACTCCATACCCTAAACCTTAATTCATCTACTTTAACCATATACCCCGTATATATTCGAACCCCCTAAATCATATACCCAAATTTCATATATACATATAAATCGAACCACTCAATCTTATACCTATACCCCCATATATACATTTTACCCTAAAACTTAAACGAATGAGGTTAGTTTATGATTTGAGTTTTAGAATCAAAGAAATTAACGAAATTCGTTAGAAAGTTAAGATAAAGTTAAGGGGGCTTGTGTGAAAAAAATTGTGAGGGAAGGGGAGGGTGGTATTTATAGTTGAGGAAATATGTTAGGATAACAAATTTTTTTTTATTTTTTATTTTGTAGAATGAAAACTAGTTAAAAAGGGTCAAACAAGGATATTTTTAGTTAACTATTTGTTAGCTAACGGTAATAGCAGCTATATTATGATAAATCTGATGAATTTTCTGAAAAATTTGACGATTTTTACAACGGTTCAATGGTTTCGGTTCAGACGGTTCGGAATCGCCTTCACGATTTTTCAGAAGGACAAACCAGAATCGAACAACCAAATCGCCGGTTATTGTTCCAATCGGTCCCGGTTCACGCTGGTTCCAGTTTCGACCGATTTCGATTCAAGCCGGTTCAACATTTTCGGGCCGATTGCTGTTTTATCATCCCTAACTCCCAGCCGAGCACGTGATTAATGATTGGTTAGTTTGATGAAGAAACCATGTCATCTAGGGGTATAAAATGTAAATGGTTCGATTTGGGCGAATTTATGGAATGAACCACTAGATATCGGTTTGAAAAAAAAAATCTCAAATCGAACCGAATCATGGAAAAAATTCAAACCAAATCGAATCACCATGGTTTGGTTTGAGCCGCTGTTAGATTTGACGGATCGAACCACGGTTTAAACTACAATTCAAACCACGATTCAAAACACTAAATAGAACACTACTTAAATTATTAATTAGAACATGATTTCAGACTAAACAATTAATTGTCATGTTGTTTGAATTTTCCATACATAACATATAGAAGAGATTCAGTATTTAAATACAACTTGAAATTGTGATTCAATGTTTATGATAACAAAATGCGATTTGAGTATTTGTAATGTTATGTGCTAAATAGTAAATTAACATTATTACAGTAATATTAACCTAAAGAAAAAAAAGTTATAGGCTAAAATCCATAAGTAGAATTAGAGATTTTCAAATCTAAATGTGAGTTGGATATTAAAGATATGCATATACTGTATACGATTAATATTGAACGATTTGGTGATCTGATATATCATTTCGATTTGTTAGTTCAATCTAGTAATCTCAAAACATAAACATGATTTGTGAGTTCGGACTAAACTGAATCACACTGTTGGGGACGGATTTTTCACTATATGTATATGGTTGGCATCTTAAGCAGGTCAACATGTCAAGATGCCTCAGCATCCTGATCTCCACAACTTGACCTCTACAACTTGGTCCACAAGTTGGTCTACAACTTGGTCTACAACTTGGTCCACAACTTGGTCCACAAGTTGACTTTTTACAAGTTGACTTTTTACAAGTTGACTTTACATGTTGAGTTCACATCTTGGACCGACATCTTGGCTCAACGTCTTCATCAACATCTTGAAGCCGAACCAACTTGGGAGCAGTTTTGCGGTTCCTATTTTTTAGGAGATAATTGTGCACTCATAGAAGACCAATTCAACCACGACTCTTCACCAACCACCATCAACAGTCATGCCCGAAATCTTCTCCTCAGTAACTCCATCATGCCTAGTTTTTAGGGATTTGATTATTATCTTTTTATTTTACCCTTATTATAAATAGGGGTATGGAGATTATGAAAAACACATGTATTCACTCACTCACAATCACTCTTGTAATTCTCTCCATACTTCCGAGCTTGTAACCCACTGATCATAGTAAAACTTTGGTCAAGGTAGGTCTTCCAAAACCTCCCGAGGTTTTATGCCGGCGAACAATTTGTTCAAGGGCTTTCCTCGTTAAAATTCCTTTGTTCTTTGATTATCACATACACAAATCTATATTCCATTGTACCCAATTCTTTCCTTGAAATATTTGGTTATTTACAATCACTTGTCGAAATCTGACCAAAACAATTTGGCGCCGTCTGTGGGAACTTTGGTTTTTTAGATTTGTTTAGAACATCAAAATGGTCAATCCAACTTCCGGTCAGGTAACCTCGCAACCTCCGCGGCCGGGGGCATGGCGACTGGGGCAAAGAAGATGCACCTTGAGAGATGACCGCGTCTCGAAATCAATCTTGGTTTCGTGACTAATATGGCAACCATGTTGAATGAACCGAATAAGCGAATGGATGCTTAGCAGATACCAATACTAGGATTTTCAATGCACCGAGAGTCTGCGAAAAGGGAATCAAGTTGAGCCTCAAGTTGTAACTCCATTATCGCCATTATTTCCTAGAACTCTTTTTAGTGCAGTACCGGGGCAATCTTGGAGACATCCCCACGGCGAGTGCAAAGATGCATCGATAGTACAACCGTAACAACTAGTCAAGTTGCCCAACATGGTCACACCTTCCCATTCACCCAACTCCGTGCCAACATCTTGCTACACTTATGCCACTCCGTCTTTAGGAAAACAGTGGAGTTTTTATAATGCATTCGGTCATTCTCGCTTCTCAATTTTATGCTAACACTTTTGCAGAAAGTCAAGTTGCTAGAGAGTTGCAGCAGATCAAAGAGATGATTAGGAATGTGCCCTGAGTTACCTCGCCTTATCATCAAGCTTCTCCAACTTGTTATAATGAGTCTCGCTTTATTCCAAAGAATAGCCAACATGGAGATCCCGAAGAGATTTGCAAAGGCCCCCACATGAAGAAGTACGATGGGAGCACAGATCCAAAGAGAGCATGTGTTGCTATACCAAGAATTGATGGACATTATCAGCATTCCTTCAATCTTCAAAGAGGCCTCGTCTTTGTAGGGGCTTTCGTTCCACCTTGTCCGGACCAGCTTTGAAATGGCTAACCGGCCTATCTCTAAACTCTATATCATCTTATTCTCAATTAGTCAATATGTTTGTGAATCAATTTTCATGTAATAGATCTTTTGAGAAACTAACTAGTGACCTCTACAGGGTGGTGCAACAACCTGACGAAAGCTTGAAAGACTATTTGAACATGTTCAACAAAGAGGCAAAGTGACTATCCCCAACTTGAACATGTCCACACCACCGAGGCATTCAGATTGGGCTTGAAGAAGGGATCACCTTATTATGACGAATTGGTCATGACTCCATGCAAGAGACTTGAAGATGTCGGACGAGAGCCGTTAAATTCATCGATGGAAGAAGATAAGCTCATAGTCCTAAAATAACCATAATGAGGTCGACTAAAAAGGAAAAGATGACCACCTATCTTCAACATGTCAAAATGTTAGCAAAACAAGACCTCAAGTTGTATCCCATGTAAGTTGTCATTTTTTCATAAAAGCAAACTCCGAAAACAGGTATGATTTAAATTCTGTCAAGTCATTTATTTATGTTTGTCAATTCTTATGTTATGCTAAAAATTCTTACTGACTTAAGCATCGGAAGGGTAAAGCTAACACCCAATCCTAACATGAATTTGTTTTGCAAGGTATACAACTTGAACAAACAGAGTAGGCTCAACATGCCGACACGCCGCAAGACGGCCGATACATGTTGAGACCTAAGTTGGGAGTAGGCTCAACATGTTGACACGCCGCACGGCCGATACATGTTGAGACCTAAGGCTGGAGCAGTCAAACATGTTGACACGCCAGGACGGCTGATACATGTTTGGACCTGAAGAAGAATTTCAACATGTTGACACGCCGCACGGGCCGATACATGTTGAAACTTTAGCTGGAGAGGGATGGAACATGTTGACACGCCAGGACGGCTGATACTTGTTCTATTTCTTCAAACGAATTAAGGTTTCGACACCTTCGCCTGGGCGCACGATTTCACACTTATTCAAGTTGTGACTATTGGTTGTAACATTGACATGTTACCAAACGAATTAAGGTTTCGACACCTTCGCCTGGGCGCACGTTTTCACACTTATTCAAGTTGTGAACTATTGGTTGTAACATTTTCATGTTACCTTCGGCTTATAACATTTACATGTTATCAATATGAACACCCGAAAAAGATGAAGTCATCTTCCAATCAACTAAGGAGTGAAGATTAACATCTTCACCGAAAATCAAGTTCAACACACAAAAGTAAGTCATGTCAAAACAAACATGACTCACACGATCCAAAGTAAACATATCAAACAAAGACATACAAATCAAATATAAAAATTTTGAGACCAACCCTCATCTAACATACCAAATTTCAAACACCTTAACTAATGTTACTTAAAGCTTTATCTTGGTTTCTATCAAGCTTCGTTTATAAGTTCTCAATGCGTTGGACAACTCTTTGGCGTAATCAACCGCTTCCTTAATGCCGATGAGGGGAGTAGCAGTTTAAAAATTTCTTGAATCTCCAAGTTTTCTCCGATTCAACAAATTTTGGGGGCAATTGTTGGGGACGGATTTTTCACTATATGTATATGGTTGGCATCTTAAGCAGGTCAACATGTCAAGACGCCTCAGCATCCTGATCTCCACAACTTGACCTCTACAACTTGGTCCACAAGTTGGTCTACAACTTGGTCCACAACTTGGTCCACAACTTGGTCCACAAGTTGACTTTTTACAAGTTGACTTTTTACAAGTTGACTTTACATGTTGAGTTCACATCTTGGACCGACATCTTGGCTCAACGTCTTCATCAACATCTTGAAGCCGGACCAACTTGGGAGCAGTTTTGCGGTTCCTATTTTTTAGGAGATAATTGTGCACTCATAGAAGACCAATTCAACCATGACTCTTCACCAACCACCATCAACAAATATGCCCGAAATCTTCTCCTCAGTAACTCCATCATGCCTAGTTTTTAGGGATTTGATTATTATCTTTTTATTTTACCCTTATTATAAATAGGGGTATGGAGATTATGAAAAACACATGTATTCACTCACTCACAATCACTCTTGTAATTCTTTCCATACTTTCGAGTTTGTAACCCACTGATCATAGTAAAACTTTGGTCAAGGTAGGTCTTTCAAAACCTTCCGAGGTTTTATGCCGGCGAACAATTTGTTCAAGGGCTTTCCTCGTTAAAATTTTTTGTTCTTTGATTATCACATACACAAATCTATATTCCATTGTACTCAATTCTTTCCTTGAAATATTTGGTTATTTACAATCACTTGTCGAAATCTGATCAAAACACACACTTTTTTTATATAATTTTTGAAATCGAACAAAATCATTATTATTAGCAAAGGAAAGGTCAATGGGATAAGCAAAAAAAAAAAAACACAGCTTGTAATATCCACGTGTGCTCTCTCTGCCCCTCTGTTTTTGTCATCGTCCCCCAGACCCCTCACTCTCCCGGTCTCTCCCTTTATAATAATCTCTCTCTCTCTCTCCTCCGCGACGTCGTCGACGGACGTGACCCTCTAACTATAAGAATATTCCAGAGAGAGAAAGTTTTTGACTCAATCCTCTAGAGACAGAAAGCGGAGACACACAGTGAGTGTGTGTTTTTTGTAATCATGGACGAAAATTCTGCTGCCATTGAGGCAATTCTCAGAGAAGACGAGTTCGGTACTAGTGCAATTAACTACGATCACGAATGGAAGACGGTGTCGTACAAGAAATCAAACCGGAAGCAGTCGTCTAAAGCTCCGGTTGTTTCTGATAATGGATTTCACGATCACCACTCCGGTGGTAGCAACGGCGGTGATATTTTCCGGTCGATTGAACAGCATTCCGAGGAACGTATCCGTCGCGCTCTGGAGGCTCAGAAGGCTGCTGTTATGTCCGTTGGAGAGGAGGGCTCTGTGCGGAATGCTGGTGGTGATGGAGAGGATGTAGGGAGCGATGTGGACGCTGCCGGCGCCGGAATTGAAAATGGTGGTGGGGATATTAAGAAGGTTAAGGCGAAGAAGCCTAAGAAACCTAAGGTTACTGTTTCTGAGGCTGCGGCGAAGATGAATGATTCTGATCTCGCTGTTTTCCTTGCTGATATCACGGTGAATTTTCGAAATTGATCAACAGATTTGATTTTTTTATTTGATCTGGTTGTTTTTTCACTGAATTTTGTGTTTAAAATTTGTCTATGATTGATTGGGATTTTTTTTTATTTTTTTTTTGCATGTTTGTAGGCGGCATATGAATCACAGCAAGATATACAGCTGATGAGATTCGCAGATTATTTTGGGCACGCATTTGCATCTGTGAGTGCTTCTCAATTTCCATGGATGAAGACACTCAAGGAGTCATCAGTTGCAAAGATGGTTGATGTGAGTTTACTTTTCTTCTTCTTTTTAATATAAAAAATCTTTTTCCTAATTTCATTTTGGGTAAAGATTTTTCCTTTTTAACGAACTTGATTCTCTTTTTACTGGGAAAAGAGGAAAGTCAATAGATAGAATCTGTACTTGGGATTTGGGAATGTGGGTGATACCTATGTTAAATAATTAGTGCAAATTTCTCTCCAAGCGTGTCCAATTAAATATATCTGCAAAAGTATATGGGTTTTGTTCTTCAAATCACTACTTCCAAAGTTGAGTTGTGCCTAAATCCAATTTGTTTGTTTTGTGGGTCGCCGTAAAGAGCTTGATTAGTTGCATGATGCTGTTTCTATCTGCCTTTTTTTCCGATGATCAAAATATACTATAGCTGTGGTTGAATGACAGTAGATAATAGCAGTCTTTGGTTTGTTGCAAGTTTTACATCAGGGATTAGATTGACTTTACTGTTTTTTTTTAAGCATTATTTTTCTTTTTCAAACAAATCCCTCTTTCCGATGTTTAAACATTATTTTTCTGTTTCAAACAGATCCCTCTTTCCCATGTGCCAGAAGCAATTTACAGAACCTCTGTCGATTGGCTTAACCTGCGATCTGTGGAAGCATTGGGTTCCTTTGTGTTGTGGTCATTGGATAGCATCTTTGCTGAGTTTGCTATCCATCAAGGAGCTGCCAAGGGATCGAAAAAGTTGGCTCAACAAGCTTCTTCAAAATCTCAGGTAATGCAATGCTCATGGTTTTGGCTTTTTCTTAGCTGGTTATTCAGGAATTGTTGGAATACTTGAAATAAAAAGATATTTGGTTAAGTCTTAACCTCAAATAGCAGATACTACTCCCTCCATCCCAAAATATCTAAAAAAGTTTCAAATTTGCTCATGATCAATAGCAAATTTGAAAATGTTTTGGACATTCATTTTGGGATGGAGGGAGTACTACTTACCTATGATATGCATTACTTGCATAAAATTGTCATTTAATCGGAAGGTTTGTTGTGGCGAGATTCCAGAAGAATAAGTTGGGCATTTGAGAATATTCAAACTAGAAAAGTTTGGCTGTTTATGACGCACGTGTAAAAGAGCCTTTTGTATGTCTTATGATGTAGGTTTGCTTTTGTTGTTTATGGAAATTGTTTTGGTCAAGAGTTCACTTGTAGCGTATGTACTTGCCGTCATAAGCAAATACACTATTTCGTAGTTAGTCCTTAGAATTGTGGAAAAGTTCACATAAATGTTGATTATTTACTGTGCTAGGATTTTCCTCATGAAGATCGTATTAAGGGTTAAGATTCTTTGCAACAAGTTGCATTTGATTATTATACTCTTAATACTGACAAATGGTAGTATCCCAAATTTTATGACTCGTGCATAAGAATCATATTTGGAAATAATTAAGTGAATTTTAAAGTTTGTGAGTTACAAGGTGAGTAGGGTATGTTTCAATATGAATTCAGAAATGGAATATATGTGTGTGTACACGTGTCTGCGTCTCCCCGCATTTGTACTTCTATACGTCATTTATGAATTTTAGCTAGCAACTCTAATGGGTGCTTGGTGTTGTTAGTGCGAAGCGAGATGCATGAGATTAAGGTTGAAGACTTGACAACATGATTTCCTTGGTTTCTAGAGCAGGATTTTGGTATTTAGGAGCATTAATCTGGTGTAAACTATGGCTTTTCGTCATACTTGCCATTTATCATGACTAATGCTCCAAATTAAATACACACAGACTAGAAATGAGTTTGACAAGTTCTCAAGTCTCCACCGCAGTTTGATGTAAATAACTTTTATAATTGGCATGATAAAATAGGAAACAGATCTGAAATCCGAGATTGACAGGGTACTCGGGTTGTTACTCGAGAAATATCTGACTGTACCTATACATGCCTTTCACTGCAAACTGCTAAGTGTCCTAGGTAGACATACCTTCATTTGACCACTATACATCCCTTAGTTTGCTTTCAATTGAAGTCCATTAAGTTTGTTGATATGTTCCTGCATTCGAGTTACTATTACCTTAACTCTTGTATAATTTCATATTCATCTGTAAAAATATTCTATTTACCACTTTGAATAACATGTGATCTGATAATGCACTGTTACTGCAATAAGTGGTTGTAAGTTGTAACTGCCGTGGAGTTCTTGTCTTTGAAACTTATCTAGTTTCTTATTCATGGAGGTTGAGAGTGGCAAAGAAGGAAATACATTCTGCAAATGGGTCTCACATTTGCATACACATTTTTTTGGAGAGAGGCATTATAAAGCAATATTGATCTTTATTCCTTATGCTTAGTCGGTATCACCACACTTTACTTTGGTATGGTTGTCTGATACTAATTATGCCAATTACCAAGACCCTTAATTAGTGGTTCCTTTTATGGAGATTTTATTTGTAGATTGAAATTCAACTGGTTATTTTGTACTGCCTGGCTATGATATAAGCTTTGCTTTACTCTAATGCCTCGTTTGGAACATGGGAATCAGTGTGCGGGAATGGATATGTAATATCCAGGCATCCAAAATCCAGGAATGATTGAAGTTTTACATTTACATACCCATGTTTGGTCTCTGTTATAGATTTGGCTAAGAAATGGATATTAGTTTACCATTCCAAATTCCAATGTTTGATCACATATCTATAGGTAAGGGTAATATATTTTTATTTTTATTTTATTTTAACAACATGATTGTAACGGTAACATTTTTTTTCTAACTTAATTTTTTTTTTAAAAATTAATTAAATTTTGTTTTGTAAAAAACTCAAAAAAAAAATCTGAAATTACATATTTTTTACAATTTTTAATCCGATGAAAATATCTATTTTGATCTTTCCATAAATCTCATTAAATATATGTTTATTTTCATGATCAATTTTTTTTTTTTTTTTTAAAGTTACTATACCAAGAAGAATTAATAACTATAAAAAATACTCCCTCCGTCCAAGTAAGTGTTTCACACTTACTGTTCACACATATATTAAGGAGGGATTATTATATTGAAAGTGTTGTGAGTGTAAAAGTAAAATAGGAGAGAGAATGAGTGGAGGGAATAGTAAATTATAATGGTGTTGTGAGTATTAAAATAATGTAGGAGAGAGAATGAGTGGAGAGAATAGTGAAAAAAACTTTCCATTTTGGGTAAGAAACAAAGTGTGAAGTATGTAATTGGACGCCCAAAATAGAAAGTGTGAAGTATGTAACTGGACGGAGGGAGTATTTGGTTTGAAGCATAAAAGAAATGTCAAGAATATTTGGAGCCAAAAATCCCTTCTCAAATGAAAAGATTCAGAATATATTTTGTTATTTACATTTCTTAGCAATTAGATAGTAGTGGTATTAGTTGGGGAGTTAAGAAAGAGAGGTGGAGAGAAAGGGAGGGAATGAGAGAGGGGATAAGTATGAACTAGAGAGCATTAGGATTGAAAATATATCTGTTTTAACTAAATAATGGCACCGATAAGGTTTCTCTTCCAGATTCCTTAGGAATGGTCATCAGAAACCCACTATTTTTTGTTGGAATCAGATGACGTTAAATAACAGGAATTTGATACCTAGGGGAAACGGATTCCCAAACCCTTATCTGATATCATGGATGACCAAACAAAGTTAAGTGATACAGGAATCGAATACCCGTTCCTTGGCTTGGATTCCCATGCACCAAACGAGGCCTAAGAGCTGTTATAGTGGTATCCTCAGTTATTTCCATACGTAAGATGGACTTATGTGAATTTCTATTTGTTGAAGTACCTTAAGGATGAAATAAGCATATTTTTGTTCTCAAACTTAGTCTTGAGAAGAAAAAAGTTCATAAAGACTGCTCTTGTAGTGTTAACCACACTACCACAGTCACTAAGAATGATTCTGTTTCGCTTTATAATTCATTTTCATTGCATGCATGCTATTTTCCAGGTTGCTATTTTTGTGGTTTTGGCAATGGTATTAAGGCGTAAACCGGACGTTTTGATCAATATATTAACCATACTAAAGGAGGATCCAAAATATCAGGGACAAGATAAGCTGCCGATCCTTGTATGGATCATTACTCAGGTGAGTCTTGTACAATGCTAATACTAATGTTTCACCGAAGGAACAGTTTTTTGGACCATAAATATGGTCTTTATGATTAAGCATAACTTGAGAATAAATTATATAGGCCTGCCAAGGGGATCTGCCCGTGGGAATGTTCATGTGGGCACACTTCCTCTTGCCAATGGTGAACAGTAAATCGTGTAATCCTCAATCAAGAGACTTAATTCTACAGTTGGTTGAGAGGTTAGACATAATTGCAACTGAACTCGAGAGCTATTTATTGTAAATTATATATATATATACACACACACACACACTCCTTGAGTCACCGGCGGAGCTATGTAGGAGTTAATGGGAGCAATTGCCCCCATTTTATTAAATAATTTGTTATTTTACGAGTGCAAAGGTTGTAAAATTTAGGGGTTTTAGTGCAATTTATTTAAATTTGCCCCCCATTTGTGTAGAGGAAAAAATGCACGATTTTTTTGCCCCCTTTTACGTAATGAAAATGTCCCCCCTTCCCCACCCTTTAAAAAAATTCCCGTCTCCACCACTACCTTCAGTTCTAACTTTCATCTGCTCACAATTGTAGAATTGTATCTTCCCCAAAAGCTCGTACTATTCTTGTGAATGGTGCTGTCAGAAAGGGGGAGCGTCTGATTCCGCCGTCATCTCTTGAAGATCTGATGAGAGCCACTTTCCCAACTCCTTCGGCTCGAGTTAAGGTCAGTGCTTGATTAGGAAAAGCATATATTTCTCGGAAATTATGCAAATTTTCATTTACTTTTTTTTTTTTTTCAAGGAAGTTATTCTAGGCATTTGATGTGTGCATTTTATATATATAGGCAACTGAGAGATTCGAAGCTGTATATCCTCTGTGTAAAGAGGTGGCACTTGCTGTTTCCCCAGGAAGTAAGACCATGAAGCAAATTACTCAACAGATAATGTACTCTGCTGCCAGAACTGCTAGAGAAGGCAAGTAAACTATTTTAGTTGGGTCCTTTTGTTGCAAGTATTTTTTTCTCTTCTCTAACACAGAATAAAATATAAGTACATCTTTTACAAAGGCGTTAACTCTTAAGCTTTTATTGCAGGTAACTCTGTTCTAGTGAGTGAAGCAAGTGATGTATTCATATGGTGTTTGATTCAGAATCCCGACTGTTACAAACATTGGGTAAAGAATTCTGCATTTTTTTCACTACTACCTAACCCCTAGTATTTATAGTCTTTGTGTAGCATTGGCAGACCTAAGCTTAGTGACTTGGGTGCAAGTGCACCCACTGAATCAAATAGTTTGTATAGTTCAGTGGCTAAAGTGTCATGCTTCTAGCCTTGAGGTTGTGGGTTCGAGTCCCTGAACAGACAGAGACATTTTTTTTAAACAAAATTACATTTTGAAGCTTTGTTGTGTAATTTGTGCGCACCCACTTAAAAAATAACATGGTTCCGCCACTGTTGTGTAGTCTTTGTCTGACTCTTTTGCGTTCATTGGTAATCTAATTGCAGGACAAAATATATCTGGATAATCTTGATGCAAGCGTTGTCGTTCTTAAAAAGCTATCCGGTGAATGGAAGGTGCATTCTGTTAAGCATCCTAATGTTGAGCCTTTGAAGGTGGCTTTAAAGAGTTTCATGGCTAAGGTAAACCTTGGTTTTTATGGAATCATTGTCAGTTTGTTAATTTTATTTAAAATGACTATTTTACCCTTAAATGTTTTATGTGTTTAATTAATACTCCTTCCGTCCCAAACCTACGTGCCCATTTTGGGCGTCCCAAACCTACGTGCCCCTTTCCTAAAATGGCAAAAAAATTACTATTTCCTCCACTCATTCTCTCTCCTATTTTACTTTTATACTCACAACACCAATCAGCTTTACTATTCCCTCCACTCATTCCCTCTCCTATTTTACTTTTACACTCGCAACACTTTCTCCATTACCCACTTTCCTTAATTCCCGCGCCAAAACACAAATGGGCACATAGGTTTGGGACGGAGGGAGTATTTGGAAGGGGTTTTAGGGGTAAAATAGTCATTTCAGTTAAATAAAGATGACAAAGGGGGTAAGTGGATAAAACCAAACCTCAAGGGTGGGCAGTGGAATTAACCCTGGAAAAATGTGAATGAATCAATGATCATTTTGGCTAACTTTAGCTTTTATTTTCGTTTTTCTTTTTGCCTCTCTATAGAATGAGAAGGAATTGGGTAGCCATAGTGCTGATGGTGCCCGTGTGGCACTGTTCAAAGAAGCCGAAAAGCAATGCAAAAATCTATCGAGAAAGTTATCGCGGGGCCACGGATGCATGACAGCTATGATGCTTTTGGCTGTTGGAATAGCTATTGGTACTGCTTTCATTACTCAAGACCCTCAGTCCTGGAATCTGAAGAAACTAATAGATGTCAACTTCTCTTAAAAAGCCTTCTGCGCCCTCTCTTTATTGAGGGAAGCTGAATCCGTTTTAAGGGCATATAGCCGAATTGGTTTGTGCTTTAGAAAAACATAGCTATAGAGAAATACAGAAGTCGGAAGTTTTTATGTTAAAAGTTGTGTTAGAAGTCAGTTTTTAATGTGACCTTTTGTCACTAATAACTGTGTTATAAGGATTTTATGTTACGAGATTCTGGATTATCAGTGGTAATGGAGATTTTATACAATGGAAATGTCCTTATGCATAGCACACAGTAAAGAACATCAACATTATCTGTATTTGTATTTTACTTTTTAACGGTATTCCACGCCGGGAGGCGAGGAAAGGGATTGAACATTATTTGTATTTGGGATTTGGGGCCTTTGCAGTTGGATGGCATATAGACGGCATAGATCCCATATCCATTAAATGGATGGCTACTGATAAGAGTGTAATGACCCAAATGCCCTCATCAAGAAATGGCCAGAATCCAGAATGCCATACCTTAGGACCCTGGATCTTAAGTGTATTTGCTATATTTCAGTGTGTGATTTTTAGATTTTTTTTTTTTTTTTTTTTTTTTTTTTTTTTTTTTTTTTGTGTTCGTGTGTGCTTATGAAATACTAGTGTTGTGCACTTTCAATTTCATGTGGCACATGGTTTTTGAGAAAATGGGTCGAGTGGAATATAAATGGGTTGAGTGCATCATGAGTAGGTGGTTAGTTGATCATTACTTTTTTTCTTTTTTCTTTTTATGAGATAAATCATGCATTACTTCGCTCATTGCAAATTGAACTTTGCATGATTTATAATTGCGTAAAAATAAAATGAATGTTATTATTAGATATTTTAAGTATCTTCGTCGTAGCGTCTTACAAAAATTGAGATTAGCTGGTTTGGAATTTCATAAAAATAAAAATAAAATATTTAATTCTATATTTCTATGTTTTTTTATTAAAGAAAGAATTCTATATTTCTATGTTAAAATATACAACACCCATTATCATATCATTGTCACGACCCACCGCCGTCATCAACCACCATCATCACCGTCGTCATTGACCACCAATAAGTTACGAATTCAACTAGGAGGGCCAAGTCAATAACAGACTGGAAGCCTTGTAGGATTCTTGATTTTTCTTTCGCCAAGCTTACTACTGTAAGTGGGTTTACCACTATATGCTTAACTAGGATGTTATGCAACAATACATTAAATCTCACGGTTGATTTCTTCTTGCTCTTCGGTGAATTTATCTTCATACCACCATCATCAACCACTCAAAAAATAAAAATGGAATCGAAAATCAAAACTCCAAATTAGACTTTTCCACAAATCACAAACACATATTTGATTCTAATTTTCCAGATTTCATTTTAAACTTGATACCATTTTTTTATTTTTTTTTAAAGAGGGATAGAGGGGAAAGTGATGCTACAATCCAAAATTGTTGCACATGACTGACCGGGATAGCAACGGTGTCCGATCCGAAAGAAAGCTCCTTAGGTCCGAAATAATGTGGGACCTACAAGACAACCATTAGGGGTGGGGGGCCTTTCCCCCCAAAACCCTCCGGCGTGAAAATCATTAATCTCATTCATAACATATATTGACATAATCTTTAACATTTCTAGAGAGAGAGAGAGAGGAGAGAGAAAGCTTAAACTTGGGACATACCTTAGCTTATGGAGGGAGGGAGTGTATATATGGCCGAGGGTGACATCATTATTATCAACTTAACTTTACACGTGTCACGCATGCAACATAGGGCAATCTAACAAAATATTCAATTTGGATAAGGTCAAGACCAGAAACTTGACATGTGGCATGATCCTACTTGGAGACATCAGCATGCAGCGACAATCCATGCAACAATCAAGCCTTGACGACATGCGAGAATCCATCCATATGCTGGAATCAAGCCACATGCGGGAATCCAACTATATGCGGGAATCCAAGCAGAACCATAACTATAAACATGACTAGACCAATCATACGAGAACCAAACTTTGACGAGATCCTCATAACATATGGGCTCATGTAGTCCATATTTGGACTTAGGCCGGGTCAACACTTATGGGGCAAAATATTTTGTTATGGCACATCAGAAAGCTTCAGATCTGCAATCGATGGTGAGGAAGACGAATTGTTAAGGGGCGAGATGGAGGAATGGGAATAGTCACCGGTGGGGTAGCCATGGAGGCGGCAGCGAGAAATGATAGGAAGGGGATATGGAGGCCATGGAAAGGGGAAGAAAAGGGTAGGGTCAAGTAGGGATATTTTTCTCAAAATATTTTTTTTTTTAATTTAATTCTCAAAATAACAACCATTTCAAACTATTTGTCAAATTCTCCATTTTTTCAAAACTCACTAAACCATTTAGTGAGTTTGACCTTGTCCGTTCAAACTCGCCAAATGGAATGGCGAGTTCTATTTTTTTTTTCAAATTTTTCTTTTTTATTCCTGCATTTTAAGGAAAATGACGTGGTAATGAAACTCGCCAAATCAATTGGCGAGTTTAATCGAGATTCAAACTCGCCAATTTTGGCGAGTTTAAGCTCGACAACCCTTCAGTTTACAGATTACAGAAGAAAGAAAAAGAAAAAAACAAAGGAAGAAGAAGAATAGAGCAAATTTTGAAAAACATTTTGTCAAATTCAAAACCCGTCATTCTTCAAAATTGATAAGTAAGTTTTCATTCTTTTCCTTTTATTTCCATTTTTGAAGGTTAGAATGAGTTGTGCTTGTAAATTTAGGATTTATATTTGAGTTTGAATTTGGTCATTTTAGGTTTAAAATTTGAATGAATTTTGGGTGTTTTTTTCTATGTTTTTCCATTCATTCCATTGAATTAATATTTATTTGAACAAATGTTAGGATTTTGGTTGTATTTGATTGATTTGTGAGTATTTCCTATAGTATGGTTTATTTTTAACAAAATTTGGGGATATTTTGTGTTATGAGTATTTTTTAGAGTACTGATTTGTGTAAGTAATATTTGTGTTTGTGTTGATTTGTGAACATAACACTTGTAAAAATAACACTTCCTAGAATATTTGATTTGTCAAAATAACACTTATGTTTGTACTTTTTTTATTAACAGATGGATAATTTTGTTGATACTGGGCCTTTTGATCCTTTTGTGTTGACTTTACATCACTTCCACCAAGCTCGATATATTTGGGCAAATCATGACGTTTCGAGTTTATCATTTCGCCGTGGTGCGACCGTGCCAGATGTTATAGCTCCCGTTATCCAGGAGAGATTAGCAGTGGCTGAGTTTTTGAGAGTTCATTTGATCTGGGGGCGGGGTGCAGTATGACTTGGATTTATTTGAGGCGTTGATTGAGAGATGGCGTCCGAATACCCATGCATTCCACCTCCCTGTTGGTGAGATGACCATCACATTATAGGATATCGAGATGCTGTCCGGGTTGTCGATTGATGGGTTACCCGTTATCGATTCAGAATTGCCCGTTCTTCTAGATTGGCGGGTTTTATGTGAGGAGCTTCTAGGTGTTGTCCCACCTGATGCATCGTTTGATGGTAGTAGTTTAAAGATTAAGTGGATGAAGACACATTTTTCTGAGTTTGGTAGGCTTCCCGTCGATTCCCCCCAGACTTGGTTGATAGGTATACGCGTGCCTATATTTTGATAGCCCTTGGGGCTAATGTGATGTCATATTGTAATAACAACAAGGTGAAGTTGTTTTATCTCCCTTTAATTAGAGATATTTAGAGGATACACATGTGTCTTCCTACTCACACGAACATAAAAATTGCATGGATACTGTTTGAGTAGACATAATATTGCCTATGAATGAGGTGTGCTCTTTCTGACCCTATACCTTTGATTAGTTCTAATATGGTACCTTTTTATGTCAAATTGAGTCTCGTTCTTGTCAGAAAATTTGCATGGATACTGTTTGACTTTTGATAATTCAAACATTGTTTCACCTAATGCTTCATCCTTTTTCTAGAAAATATTGCATGAACATATATACATATGTTGAACATTTTTAGTTAAATAATAAAAATAATAATCATATATCTAACTTTTGATTTTAATATCAATTAAGCTTTAATTTATATTAATAAAAATAAATTATGAGACTTTTGAGAATTCATTCCATTTTTCTTAAGGACATATAACCCAATATTTCATCTTCTTATAGAACTTGTTACTTGCAAATATACTTTTTACATTTTTTTTTAAAAAAATATTTTGAATGTTGATGAATTTTCTTTTCCATATCATGTCATATGGAATTCAGTTAGTACAATAATATATTAAAAATATCAAGTTATAACAATTATGATGATCAACATAACTATTTAGTTCATGAATTATCTTCATGTAATATATGGATGTATGACAAACAAATATCCACGAATTATTGAAACTTTGAAATATGAAAATTAGTTCTAGTGTCATAAAAAAAACATGAGAAAAGTACCTTTTTCATCCCTCAACTAATTCAAGTTTTACCTTTTCATTCTTAAACTAATGTTTTTACCTTTTCATCCTTAACATATCGTTTTTTTGAAGCATGTCATCCTCCCGTAAGTCTGTCATCCAAAATTATGTTAGCCCCGTCTGAGATGGCACTAGGTTGTCACTTTTTATCCTATGTGGAGCTGACTAAGCAATTAAAACAATGGTGTGAAAGTTTCAATTAAATAAGGGGATGAAAGTGTAAAATTTTAAATAAATTACTTAAACTAGTTAAAAAATACTTTCTCTCACCAACCATGTAACACTCACCGGCAACCACATTGCACTCTCACCGCACTGCCACTACCACTACCACTACCACCATTACTACCCGCTAGCACCACCTTCTTAAAATGACAACAATATTTTTCAAGAACACTCACTAATTAAATTATTTATTTGTCAATAATTAATTAATATTTTTTTAATTTTTTATAATTTATTTATCTCTCACTAATCATTTTAAGCACTCATATTTTAATCCCTAAATTTTCAACAAAAAAAATTAAAAATGTTTTTTATTGTCCTTCCCTTCCTTCAAACTAGACGTGGCCGGTTCGGTTAACCGGCGGTTCACGATTACCGAACCGGCGGTTCCAAACCTTCCAAAATATCAACCGGAACCGAACCGGTAAACCGCCTTAACCGGTTACGGTTTGACGGTTTGATCGGTTAACCAGTTAACCGGTTTCAACCGTTATTTTTTTTTTATTTCTTTTTTCAAATTAGATTTTTAACAGATTTAAAAAAAAATTAAGGAAAAGGTTAATTTTCTAACACTTTTTGAATAAAAAAGTTAACATTTTGACAGTTTTTTGAAAAAACAGTTAACTTTTTAACATTTTCTGTTAAGTTCTATAAAAAAGTTAAAAAAAAAATTAATTTTTTTTTGGATAAAGAAGAATATTTTAGATTTTTGTTTACTACATACATTTTTTGCAAAAAGTTATATAAAAAAAAGTTATAAATTTTGAAAGAAATAAAGCTTAACTTTTTTTTTTTTTTTTTTTTTACAGGAAACTGAGGAAAGGCAGAACTGCAGAAGGTCATGTGAGAATAAATAAAATTATTCCATTTTCAAAAAAAGTTAACTTTTTAACAGTTTTTTTGAAAAAATTATTAACTATTTAACAGTTTTTTGAAAAAAAATTAACTTTTAAATTTTTTCAATTTTTTTGGATAAATAAGACTATTTTAGACTTTTGTTTACTACATACAATTTTTGCAAAAAGTTATATAAAAAAGTTATGAATTTTGAAAGAAATAAAACTTCACTTTTTTAAAAGAAACGAAAGTATATAAAAGAAAAAAGGAACGGTACCCTTAAATTTTATTAATTAAAATAAAATTACAAAGAGGGGGACAACCTTACTCTTCTATAAATAAGGGGGAACATTTAGGAGCATTTACCTCAACCTAACTATTACAATAAAATAAAAATAAACCTAATCTAAAGTCTAAACTAATCTAATTAAAATAAAAAATAATCTAAAACATCATTCATTCATCACAACTTTTCATGGAGTCCTCGATATCGTATTGATATCTTGGATCCAATAGATCCTCTTCATAAAGCAAGTCTTGTTGCCTTTTTTCCGCTCTAATCCAATCGCCAAGTAAAAGTTGATGTTCCAAGTTTTCACTAGTTAGTTGGGAACGTCTTTCATCCAAAACATTTTCACCAACGCTAAATGCCGATTCAACCGCCACCGTTGAAGCGGGAGAGGCTAAGACTTCTTTAGCAACTATGGAAAGTATAGGATAAATGTCTTTCCTTCTTGACCACCATTGTAAAACATCAAATTCATTTGAATTTGGGTCTTGGTTTAATTCAAAGTTTGTAGTGAAATAAGTTTCTAACTCCACGGGAATATTTGATGATGATGAAGATGATGAACCTCGAGAATGACCACGTTTTTTACTATACAAATTTGCAAAAAAAAACTATATGAATCCCCACTAGTAAAACTTGGTTGAGAAGTAGAGGAATCATCTTCATGTTGTTGGCTTTGAGAAGTGTTTCCATATAAGGCATTATACTCATTAAAAAGGTTAATCAAATCATTTTTTGTGTCATGAACAATAGTTGACGAAAGTTCATTACTACCGTCACCATCGGGATATAATTTCAAATAATAATAAGTTATAAAGCACTCTAAATCATCTAATTTAACTCGGAAATCTAATAATTTTGCAACCAAGAAAAGAGACGGAATAGTGTCAAAATATTTAAGCCACTTTTGTCTCATAGAAACAATGCATTCTTTTAAAATATGGCATTCTCTTAAATTGTCAAAAATAGTAACAATTGCAACACAATGCTCTAGCACCAAAACGAAAGTTGGATAATAAACTCCTGAAAAAGCCAAAGTAGCGGTATTAAAAATCTTTAACAATTCACATAAATTAATGTATGCATTTCATTGATAAGTAAATAGAGGTTCATTATAGCCAATTGACATAAAAAATTGCATTAGGAGATCTTTATAAGCAAAACCATCGGTTAACATTTTGTAGGTGGAATTCCACCTAGTTGGAACATCGTAATTAAAATATTTGTCCGGCACACTTTTACTCCTTAAAAAGCTTATCCATTTTTTTGTATTAGATTTTTTTAGAAATAAATTGAATACATCGTCTAATTGGCTTAACATAAACCTCTAATGCATCTAAACCATCTCTAACACATAAATTAATTATATGACATAAACATCTAATATGAAAAAACTTACCCCCAAGTGAGGGTTGACAAACGATAATTAAATCGGGTAATCTTGTCAAATAAAATAGTAAATATTTTATTTAAAATGCCATACTCAAGAAAAATCTCAAGCAATTTTGCACAAATATTTTCCGCGGAATGCGGTGGCTCAAAATCTTTATAAGCAATTAATCTTTTTTGGATAGTCCATGAATTATCTATCCAATGGCAAGTAACACCCAAATAAGTATTTATTTGCCAATGATCACTCCAACCATCGGCACAAATTGAAACTTTATTTTCTAAATTTGATAAAACACCGATTAAATCTTTTTTATATTTTTTCACCACTCTAGTAATATCACGTACGAGATTCGTACGTGGTACTCTCATGGCGGCAGGGTTTAAAGAAAGGCAAGCAAAATTTTCATAAAAATCACAATTCGCAAAATTAAAAGGAAGGCCTTTAACACAAATTAATTTGTATAGTTCATCTCTATAAATCCACTTATCAAATTTAAAAAGGACGGAAGGGGAAGACGAATCTTGTGCACCCGAACCCGAACTATTTTGTTGATATTGTTGCGCAGTGGAAATGCCAAGTTTCTCGGGATGTTTTGACGCCGTATGCCCGTTGAGCGTCCCATGCCTCCGCCTCTTTTGAATGAGTAAGATGCGGTACAATAGTTGCAAAATACTCGAAGATTATAATCATCATCGGCATTAATTTTTCTTTTGGTGAAATGGACGGCGAATGTATCGGATTGCGGCTCTCTTTCTCTAGGAGGTTGTCGTTGTCCCCGACCCCGACCCCGACCACCTCCCCTAGTAGCTCGGCTGCCCCTACCCCTCCTAGCACTACCACTTTCAATTTCAACATGTTCTTCTTCCTCATTTTGTTGAATATTAGGATTTTGATGATCAAAATCATCGTTGGGGAGGAAGAACCAACATGTGACTTGCCTAAATTGCTTCTTCTTTGATTTCCATCCATTTGTGTAAGATAAAATGAAGTTTGGAAACGAAATGGAGCTTAAAAATGGATGAAAATGAAGAAAAACACTAATTTCGTTTATAAACTAACTGAAAATGGGACAATATTTAACTAAAAATTGGATGAGAGTAAGAGAATATGTGAATATTTGAGAGTAGAAGAGAAAGAGTAGAGAGAAATAATGTGAAAATAAAATGGGAGGAGGAAGGTGAAATTTATAGCTCATTTTTAATTAGTCAAATTCTTTTTTTTATTAGATCCGTTAGTAATAACTAACTGGAAAGGGCCAAAGGGGGGGCAGCAGGCACTGGAAAGAGGGACTGGCTGGCCGACTGGGGTGGGGACATGCGCCACCAGCCTCAAGGCCCAACGGTCACAAGGCCCAGCCGCTCAGGCAACAGAGAGCCCAACGGTCATATGACCGTTTGAAAATTGAATATTGTCCAGTTAAATCGGCGGTTAACCATCGATTTTAACCGACGGTTGACCGGTTTTTCAGAAATTCAAACCTTAATCGAACCGCCTATTTACTGGTTTCGGTTACACCGGTCCGGTTAACCGGCGTTGACCAATTTTGACCGATTTTGACCGATTGAAAACCGTCTAGTTGGCCGGTCTGGTTTATAAAAGGGCCACGTCTACTTCAAACCCTTTAGAAACCACCATTATTACTACCTCACCCACCATCATAACCACCACCGCACCAACATCGCCATCACTACTTACAAGGCCAAATCACCACTACCAACAAAAAACAGAACACATCAAAAATCACTACATATAGCTCGAATTCAAATCAATAATCTCACAAGTGGCCACAAATTAAGAAAGAAGGAAAATGAAGATCAAGCCACACACACCATAAACCTTAGTTTCAGCCAAACATATCCAGATTCCGGCTGCCATGGCCACTATGCCGGCGACAATCTGCCACCTCAAGATCAAAGCCCCCAAGCAAAGGACCAGCAAGATCCAGCCTTTTGTTGCCATAATGATCCCTATCATCCTCAGTCCTTTGCAGGGGCGGAGCTATGAAGGGGCAAGCAGGGGCAGTAGCCCCCCTTGAATTTTGATTTTTTTTTTTTTCATTTATATCCAAAACGACGTCATTTTATTACCTTATAATTATAACCCGGTCCTCCACTTAATTCGCCCGCAATTCGCCCTCACTCCCTCCTAAAAATCGCCCGCAATTCGCTGCAGCCAGACGACGAAGAGGCGATGGCGATCATCTAATCCCCAAACCCCAAATTTATAAACCCCTTAAAAATCACACGGCGAAGTACGAACCGGCGACGGCGAGGCGACGACAGCTACTGCTAAATTCTCAGGTTAGCGATGAAGACTTGAAGTTATGCTGCTGATTCTCATTCTTCAAACTAGGGCATAAATTTGTTTATTTGTTGAATCTTTTAATAAAACCCTAAGAATGCTACATGTTTATTTGTTGAATGTTTTTCCTCAATTTGTAGTTGAGCCCAGGGGAGAATGTGTGGGTCAATGTTGATATCTTGATGACTTATGATGTATGTGGTCCTATTCCATTGTTGTGTCTTCACAAAAAGAGTCTAGCCAGGATGCCAAGGTACTGCTCTGGTTGTCTTTAATTATTTACTTTTATTTGAGTACTAGAATATTGAATCTAGGTTTAGTAGCTGAACTTTCCTTCTAGTATAGATTTTTAGTATGAGTGTGAGAGCCCCCCTGGAGGCTGAGACATTGCTTTTTTGGTAAATATACTTCACCCTTCTTTGATTTATCAAGTTGTTATTGATTCTGTTCAGATAAGGCCCTAATTTTGTTGCACCTCTAATACTTCTTCATCCCACAAAAAAGTTCCTCCCTCCGTCCCAAAATGAATGTCTAATTATGTCTAAAGTTGTATTGTATAGGAAAAAAATAGCCAAAAAAAAAATCGGGGGCAGTTTTGCCCCCCCTTCCTAACATTTCTGGCTCCGCCACTGGTCCTTTGGCCAATTGCACACAACAGAAGCCGGTGAATGATATATCCAAAATAATATGATTTATTTGTTTTACAATATTCCCCAACTCCAACACGAGGGAGCATTTCCTTTTGAATATTAAACTCACCCATTGCTCGTGAAGGCAAGTTGGCAAATCCTAGAAAGTTGCACAATTCGCAATCACGGTAGCTACTCTTCTGCCTATTTTCATCCCGAAAGGCGATTCCTCTAGATCTTTACTCTTGTCAGAAATCAAGTATATCCAGCTACAAAAACTAAATCACCTCTCGAAATCGAATTCCCTGGCGTAAAATATGGCCTAATTAGAGTGGATGGAGTGCTGTAATGGAGAGAGAAGGGGGATGGGTGGGTGGAGATGAAGGGGTGAGTCTTAAGAGGTTGTATTGTGGGCTTGTTCGATTTTTTTAGAAAGATAAACAATCTGATTATTGTGAGAGAAAATAGGGGAGGGGAGGGGTTATGGGGTGGGGTTTTTATTTTAAATTTAAAACTTTATGCCCTTTACAATCATTCAAATTATATTCAGGATCTAAAGTTAAGTATTTCACAATTTTACCCCTTAATATTTTCAAATGAGCAATGCACCATGCCTACTAAGCCAAAAAATGCCACATCAACATGCCACATCAGCGGGTTAACGGAATTTTTGATGACAGAAACCGACGAAAGGATGACATAATCCAAAAAACGATAGGTGAAGGATTAAAAGGTAAAAAAAAATTAGTTCAAATACGAAAAAGGTAACGTTTAAACTAGATGAGGGACGAAAAAGGTACTTTTCTCAAAAAAACATTATTGTTTTCGACATTCATATTTCAAACAATACAAAACAACTAAATTTTATTACTCGTCTAGCTTTCTTCGAAGTCTTAGAAGATGTCTATATATGAGCTTCTTCATCATTTGATGTCCATGTTCCGCCTAAGTCTCAATATCTGGGCTACAATTTACCAAAATTGTAATATAATTGTCTTATATAGGTGAATAAAAATGTAATGTAATTTGGATATGAAAATACCTTATGAAAATTAAACCCCTTTTATCCAATAAGATAGGTCTTTTAGCACCAACTTGCCTATAATCTTTATCATCTTGTTTTTGTTTTCCCTGACTGTACACTTTTGTCAATTGTAGAAGTGATAATCCATACTCGTTGTACACTTTTACCAATATCTCTATCCATATTAACCAAATCCGCCCCCATATAGTTAAATGCAACTTTCTTTGACTGCAATATAATATTATATTATATATTTTGTCAAATATTAAAAAAAATATAACTTACTCCCTCCGTCCCAGTCCAGTGTAAACTTATTTCCCTTTTGGTCCGTCCCAGCCCAGTATAAACTGCCATAAATGGAATGTCCTTTAATATTTTATATTCTTCCTACCCCACCCACTCATTCTCCACCACACAATTTATTCAACCAACCTACTATTTACTCCACTCATTCTCTCTCTTCATTTTCTACCACACATTTTCATTATTTTAATAATATTCCTTAATTGGTGTGCCATTTTTTTTAGTTTACAGTGGGCTGGGACGGAGGGAGTATTTTTTAAAGTATATCATACATGTTGTCTTCAAAATCAAGGAATTATATTGGTAGAGGTTGTTGATTGGACATTCATTGACCAACTTCGGAAATGCATATAACATTTTCAATGACATCTTCATTTTGTTCAATTTATATAATAGTTAATAATGTCGTAAACTAACAAAAAAATTAAAAATAATTTAGTAAAAATAAATGTATATAATGCTTCCCGTATAAATTATTTCTATTTGCACTCATATTTTCAATCTTGTCAAATGGGATGATTCCAAATGTATATCGAGGAATCTTTAATATATACTCAATAATTTCCTCTATGTCGAAGTATCAAATAGAACAAACAAATTGATGGAGAAAAATTCCTCTAGTAATAAAAACCGAGCAAGTGTACTCACTACCGGTGTAGCAATATGCACAAGCAGGGGTCGAACCACAGAGACTCGTTGGTTTTAACAAGTAAATTTAATTAATGCAAAAAAGTAACAAAGTGGGGTTTTTCAGTTGATTTATTAAAACTAATGATGAAAGAAAAACAAGACAATTAAACAACTAAAGTAACAAATAATCACGCTCGCAGAAGAAATTCAAGGATTTAACAACTAGCCCACGGATTAGGTTCACCACATATTATCCCTTTATGCTTTTTGAATGATAAAATATTAATTGGGTTTAGGGCTTCTTCGCTTTTGTAAGAATTGGGACGGTTCGATTGCCGGATTGCAATTCTTTTATTGAGTAGTTATCAATTATCACGCAAGATCAAATTGACAACAACTCAATTCATTAAGCACAAAAGAATTAATGAAACCTAGACTCAATCAATTCACGCAAGATCCTCAATCGAGTCTAATCATCCTAATAGTGTTCATGCACAATTCCCACGCAAGTGCGGGACTTGTACCAAATATAAAAATTAAGAATACTAGGATGAACTAACTCCACAATTAACTGAAAATTAAATATATAGCATAAAGATCAAATACGGGCTACACCAATCCGTGAACTACAAAGAAATTAGCCACTCATATTTCGGATTGACATCACAAAATATGAGTAACAACAATACATCAAACCTGAAATACTTGCAAAAACCTTGAAAATAAAACTCTCCAATCTTCAAACCCTAGGCAAGAATATATGACAAAAGGTTCCTAATAATGATAATAAAGGGAGTATATATACTCCTAATACAGTCCTAATCTAATTAGGAAAACAAATTAACCAAATCCATGAAAATCTGCTTCAAAATCCGAGATGACGTCACAAAACGCGTACTGGCACGAGTCGTGCTAATTAGCACGAGTCGTGCCCTTCAATCCAAGTCGTGAGAACGACTCGTGCCAGACCCCTCCATTCGTGCTGAGTAGCTTTACTTGAAAACGCCTTGACTTTCACTCGTGAGAACGAGTCGTGCCCATGGTGCCCACTCGTTCTGAGTAGTTGCTTGGAATTGGCTTGACTCCATTCGTTCCCAAGTCGTGCTATTTGCTTCCTCAGTCGTGCTCCACTCGTTCCAACAGCAGAATTTCCCCATTTTGACTCAGCTTTGACCTGGCCTTCGTGGACTATCAAAACACTCAAAAACACATTAAATTCCCAAGGATTCGAACAGAAAATAAGTTTAGGAACATATCTTTTGGATGGGTAAAACCAATCCATCAAATACCCCCAAACTTACCTTTTGCTCGTCCCCGAGTAAAACAAAAGAAATAACAAAAAAAACAAAACTACCCTACAAATAAAACAATTGGCAGAAAATATTTTTGACATGTTCTCAAAATATACATGGTTGTCGGCCAAAGAAGTCTCAGATCCTCACAAAATATGCTAAACATGTGCCAATAAGAATATGCAATTACAATCACATTAATGCATCTAACCCACAATTTTCCACCTCGGCCTGAATGATGAATGAAATATGGGAGATCATGATCACTAAGATAAGATTGTTTATGGGATCACTAACACATGCTCTAAATCACAGATTACAATATAATTGCATACACAAGGATACTCATATGCATGATTACGCACTTGTCAACCCGATTACTCAATATTGAACAAAAATATGGCTCAAAGTTAAGTCCACAACAAATGTGGGGTTAGGCTCACGGGTACAAATGAAGGAATAGACATACAAACACAAGAATGTGAAATTAAAAACCTTCCATTGCAATACTCCTTCCCGAATTTTTAACTTTTCCGCTCACCTTTGTTTCCCCAATTGAAATTACCCGGATCCGGCTCGCGCGCGGAGCCCCGGCATCTCGCATTCGTCGCTGTTCGGGAAGTCGCCCGGATCCGAGAGGCAGCACAATCGCGCCCCGGCATCTGGCTTATTCCGTTTTAGCGTTGCGTGTTGGAGGTGTCTCGCCGTTTTGCTTTCGCATTTTGTAGAGTCGCCACGCCGTTTTTATTAAGCCCAAAACATTGAAAAAGGGCATCAGTTTAAAGATAAATTTTAAACTGTTTTTGTGTGATGAGATTTTGAGTTCGGAGGTCAGATGACTCCCCGGGAAGAGAATATTAGAATATTAGAGCTCACCCGAGTAGCCTCGTAAAACGAGTCTTTCGGATACCCCTAATATCCTTTAAATGTTGTGTGTGTGTGTGTGTGCTTTTAAAAATGCATGCTGTATCGGATGTCTACATTGTATGCTATGTATGGAAATGTATTGAAATAGTATAGGAAGGAAGCCTTACCAATGTTGGTTCGTGTCCTGTCTTCCGCAGGGAATAGTGTTTGAGGTCGGAGTAGCGTTCGGATTGCTTCGGGGATGCCGGTTGTCCGCGGACAGAGTTTCGGCGTGAGTTGAAACCGTAGGCTGCGTTGGGCGAGGTTCGGCGTGCGTGGGGATCGTCGGGGATCGATCGGGCAGAGGTTCGGCGTGCGTTGGAATCGTTGGTTGGATTCGGGCAGAGGTTCGGCAAGGTTTGGGATCGTCGGGATCAGTCGGGCAGAGGTTCGGCGTGCGTTGGAATCGTTGGTTGGATTCGGGCAGAGGTTCGGCAAGGTTTGGGATCGCCGGTTTGACTCGGAAAGAGCCGGGACACCGTGGGAAAGACCAGGCAAGGCCTCGGAGTACCACGAGGGGCCTCAGAGTACCTCGAGAGTGCCTCGGGGCAGCGCGGGAGCGTCTCGGGAGCGCTCGGAGAGGCTTCGGAGCACCTCGAGGGGGCTCGGAAGGCCTCGGAAGGATCCGAAGGGGCCGGGAATGCCTCGAAAGGTCTTAGAAGGGGAGCCAGAAGGCTTAGGGAGGAAGAGAGAAGTGGGAGGTGTGTAAAAATGAGGAGGGGGAGCCCTCTATTTATAGTAAAAATTTCGGAGCAAAGAGGTCCGTACGGACCTCTTAGGTAATGATGGATTTCCGGGATTTGAGGGAATCTCGTGGACTTTAAGGGGATTTTCGTAATGATTATGTCTGGTGCAAAGAGGTCCGTACGGACCTTTTGGCATGCAAAGAGGTCCGTACGGACTTTCCATGCTCTTGTGAATGTGATGGCAAGCTAGCTCTCGTCGAGAGCTTTCCAACCATATATGGCACGTCTCAATCGGAGTTCGTATGAAGGAGTTATGACCTCCGGAAGTTTGCCTCTGGTTTTGTCGTATCTTTGGGATGGAGAGCGATCCAGTTGGGGTACTTACGAAGCCCCTCGGCGACGTCACTTATGAAAGAAGTGGGGTCGTCGATAAGATAAGGGTCCTGATCTGGATCGCGTCTTTGGGAGAGGAAGTGACCGTGTAGGTCGGTGCGTGAGACATGGCCGTGTCTGTTATGTGACCGTTTAGGTCGGTTAGGCTGGACCCTGTGATAGGATTCCTACGTATCCCTAGCGGGAATCAAGCCTGATCGTAGTTCGTGTGTGGGGTGAGTGTTTGTGAGTGCGGGCGTGGTGGTGCCCTGAAGTGTTGTGTGACCGCCGAGGTCAGTGATAAGGACGGGGTGATGTCCTGATATGTGGTGACCGCCGAGGTCAATTGTGAGGACGTGGTGGTATCCTGGGATGGAAATTTTACGATTTTCCTAATCGGGTGGTTTAAGGCCTTCCGGGCGGCGATAGTGATTTGGGAGATTTATACGGTCTTAGGACCGAGTGGTTTAGAGCCTTCCGGCCGGGATAGTAGTTTGGGCTGATTTATACTGATCTCCGGACTGAGTGGTTTAAAGCCTTCCGGCCGCCCGTGGTGAAGTAGTGAGGTTTGTGGTGAGTGGACGTGGTGATGTCCTGAGTTGAAGCTTAGTTCGGGAGTATGAACCTAAGTTGTGACCTAGTTCAGGAGTATGACCTAAGTTGGGACCTAGTTCAGGAGTATGACCTAAGTTGGGACCTAGTTCGGGAGTATGAACCTAAGTTGTGACCTAGTTCAGGAATATGACCTAAGTTGGGACCTAGTTCAGGAGTATGACCTAAGTTGGGACCTAGTTCAGGAATATGACCTAAGTTGGGACCTAGTTCGGGAGTATGAACCTAAGTTGGGACCTAGTTCAGGAATATGACCTAAGTTGGGACCTAGTTCGGAGTATGACCTAAGTTGGGACCTAGTTCAGAGTATGACCTAAGTTGGGACCTAGTTCGGGAGTATGACCTAAGTTGGGACCTAGTTCAGGAATATGACCTAAGGGAGACTTAGTTCAAGAGTATGACCCTAAGTTGGGACCTAGTTCAGGAATATGACCCTAAGTTGGGACCTAGTTCAGGAGTATGACCTAAGTTGGGACCTAGTTCAGGAATATGACCTAAGTTGGGACCTTGTTCAGGAGTATGACCTAAGGGAGACTTAGTTCAAGAGTATGACCCTAAGTTGGGACCTAGTTCAGGAATATGACCCTAAGTTGGGACCTAGTTCAGAATATGACCTAAGTTGAGACTATTCTAAGGCGTACGGACCTAAGTTGAGTTTGATGGGCATTTTGTGGATCCTGTATGGAACTTTGTTTGTGGGAATTTTTGGAAAGGCATCATGCCGTGCTGGGATTATTCTTTTATGTAGCATTTATTACAACTATGTCTTGCGTTTGAAGTTTATTGACATACCTTTCTGTGTTTACCCGGGGAGGAGGCACCTTTGTGAGGAGGAAGTTGAATTGTTGAGGATGTGGGGCACCTCGACCGAGATGAAGAGGACATGGTGGCGTCTTTGGCTGAATTCTTTGAAGTGTTAGAGGGCACGGGGCGCCTCGATCGAGTTGTTGAAATGTTGAGGACGTGTGGCGCCGACGAAGATTGCTGAAATGCCGGATGCGTGGCGTGATCGAAGTCGGTGAAAGGATGAGGACGCGACGGAGCCTTTGTTCGAACTTGCGGTGAGGGCGAGGTGGAACCTCGTCTGAACTTGGTGAGGGCGAGTAGCGCTGTCTGAACTTGCGGTGAGGGCGAGGTGGAACCTCTGTCTGAACTTGGTGAGGGCGGGGTAGCGCCCGTCTCGAACTTGCGGGGAGGGCGAGATGGAGCCTCTGTCTGAACTTGGTGAGGGCGAGGTAGCGCCTCTGTCTGAACTTGCGGTGAGGGCGAGATGGAGCCTTTGTCTGAACTTGGCGAGGGCGAGGTAGCGCCTCTGTCTGAACTTGCGGTGAGGGCGAGATGGAGCCTCTGTCTCGAACTTGGCGAGGCGGCGAGGTAGCACCTCTGTCTCGAACTTGGCGAGGACGTGGGACGCCTCGGAGCCTTGGACAAGGAGAGGAGGGATGGCTCATCTTCTTTTTCCTTCTTCGTTCTTATTCCTGTGGACTTCTTGGATTATCCGGTTGAGGAAGGTGCTGGGTTCACCGAGGACGATGATGTGGCTGGCGGAGGCGCCGAGATGCCGAATTTCTCGTTTGTGGAGGAGGATGATGA
Organism: Adenophora triphylla var. japonica; assembly: GCA_022495995.1. NCBI lineage: Eukaryota > Viridiplantae > Streptophyta > Magnoliopsida > Asterales > Campanulaceae > Adenophora > Adenophora triphylla. Next base: position 680,919 of record JAFEMH010000097.1, on the reverse strand, counting down.
TGAATCGGATTAGGGCTCTTTTGCTTTTCCTCTTTCCATTGTTTTTTTTTTTGTAGAGCAACAGACATTTTGTACCTGTAATAAAACACTTGTATTTGCACAGCAAAGTATTTTATTTAAGATGTAATGACGTATTTGTGATTCCCGGGATTGACCTAGGAATTGTTGCTAGCTTATTATTATTTTTGTGCATGTCGCATGAGCTGGGAATGCATTTGTGGTTAATGGAGGCTGAGGCAGCTTTGGCAAGTTTTCTGAGCAGTTGGGGGCTGAAGCAGCTTTGACAGTTTCATGAGCGGTGGCGGGAGTGATGTCTCCTGGGACGCGTTCGCTTTGTGCTTGATAGCCACTCTTTTCGGGGTTGGCTACCTCAGGATATGTGACGGTGCTCTGTTTGATATGGCAGGCCATTGTCGGGCGGGCGAGGATATCGTTCCTTTGGTTCCAGGGGAAACCTTCCACGGTGTAGATCATCTGGTGATGAGGGACCGATTCATGCGGGGGAAGCCCCTGCTTTGCTTGCATTATGGTTGCGAGAGAGGCTTCAAACCATGCCTGAGTCTCCGGCGTCTCTTAGTCCGTGGACGTTTGCTCGGTGACCTTTTGTCTTGGTCATGGATCGGCCGCTTGGGAGAGATGGATGGCACATCTTGGTACGCATCGATTCGTTGGTGGGTTTCCCTTTGGGGGATTGAAACTAGGAGGGCCTGTCGGGAAGGTTCCTATGTTGTCGAGTTCCGTGTTTGCCTTGGTCCTCTTCTCTCGTGTTCCGTTGCTTGTTTCCCGTCGGTTCGGGATGAGGCAGGAGCCTTTGGCTGGCCGGGATGACATTGCCAACGTGGAGGTAGCTTCTTTACGCATGACGATCCCGATGCTTTTATGTATTTTCCGAGGGTATGGAAGTATTCCGCTTTCCCTCCCGTGGTGCTCCTTAGATGCCGGGAGAATGTTGTCTTGACCATCGAGTACTGGATTGGTATGAGTAGCATATCGGGCACTCCAAGTGGTTTTGGGGAGCAGCGTGAAGCAGTGCAGGGGCAAGATTGTCGTCTCCGCTATAGCCTTAGGAGTGCGAAGCTTGGTCTAACCCTCGAGGATGTCATGGGAGACGCTTTGTTTGACTACGGGACTCGAGTTGACAGACCGGCGGGGAGAGGTCCCCTTGCACTCGTAGGGAGGAGATCCGAGCCGAGGCACGGGTGAACGATGCTGCGAGAGCGACCGGTTCGTTTGACACGACAAGGAGGACTCCTGATCTCGGAATGAGGGAGACAGAACTCGCTCATGGGGAATGAAAAAAGACTCGTTGGGGACGAGGGAGGAAAGGAAAGAGTGATGAAGGGCCAAACGCGAGTAGCATGGAATGACCTTCTGAAACACTGAGTATCCATTCATCGGCATCGCAGACACATTGATTGTTAAATGTTTTAAGTCGTCTTTTAGCATGTTGTGAGTTTGAGAGTAGACCGTGCTTGAACTCATCAAGAAGTGTTTTAACTGTGATGATTTGTGATTTACTTTTAAAGCTTTGTCGAGACGCTAAATCTCTTGCTTGCTTCTTTCCTGAGCCTTGGTGGCATCAATTTTTGGAATTTTGTGTATTCCTTAGACCGAACCAATGAAGGCTGCCTACGTTCCCCTGACCGAGAGGCTCAGTCTGCGTAGTTCGACCCTCTTTTGTGGGAGAAATGACTCGTAATGTACACTTGCAAGGGCGTATTTATTTTTGAAAAGTTGGGAACGGGTCCCCTTTTGTGTGAATGCCTTATTTGATGTAGGCACAAAAGAAATGCTTTTGGGTTTGACTCTTTTGAGAGAGTATGAGTACTAAAAAGCTTGTAAAAGTGTATGGAAGCCCTTGGCGACGTAAAATCGTTGTTTAGCTCTATTTTCCTATTTTTGTAGAAAAAGAAGACTTGTCGAGACATTTGAAAACTTGATTTGTTCACAATGATCACTTGTTTGCTTAAAACCCTTTGTTGATGTTCAGGTTATTCAACAATTAAACCAGATATGCTTTGATTAATCACGAGGAGAAAGTCAATCGGTATCAAGGATCGAGTTGGTCTGGTATGAAAGAAGGTTTGTGTATAGGAGAGGTCATTAATGAGACCGGGTTTGTGGATTTGTATGTGTTTATGATCGGACCATTTCTGGATGCCTACGTTCCCCTTAAGACAAGGAGCTCAGGTCGACGTAGTTCGGGTTTGAACTGTGTTTGGCTTTGGGGCCAGGGCATGAATATTTGCGCGGCCTTTGGCGAAAAGGCTCGGAAGGTTGAATGATGAGGCACAGGCCTTGAGGTGATTCCTTGACAAGTCGTACTTGACGGCAGTTTTAATGAATCCATTGCTTCTTGATCGTTGGCTCTGGGTCTTTGACCTCATTTATTTTTGTGAAGCTTCTGCTTGAGCTTTTTTTGTAGCTTCGCTTGAGCTTTTTGTAGCTTACGCTTGAGCTTCTTTTTTGTGCGGCTTACGCTTGAGCTCTTTTTTTTTTGAAGCATTTGAGGGCGAAGGCAAGCCCCTGCTTGAACTTTCTTGATGCGCAGGAGGGCGAAGGCAAGCCCCTAGGTTGTTGTCGACATAGGATCAATCTTTTAATGCTGAGTGACCTTTTGTTGTCCTTTGATGTTGCCGCCGTCATTGACTTAGTCAAGGTGATGGTGGGGACATATTTTGGAAAGTGAATGGCTTGATGGAGGCCTTTATATGGGGTATGGTAAGGTGTATGGGGAGATATCGATTGACTTTCTCACACCAATTAATCAAAGCATTAATCATTTGTGGAATTACTTGTTGAGCAATGGAAGTGATCACATAGAACAAAACCATTTCATTAAATGTAATGTGGGGTGCAAAATAATGTCTCAAGTCTAGCAAGAAAAGAAAGAAGACTTATGTATGGAAAATTGAAGACTTAATTACAATGTCTGAGGAGGACTTGATTGAATGAAAACGATACTAGAACCTACGAGGTTTGACTGTGTGATTCTTTGATTTGCGTCTCTTTGGGCTCTTGGCGGTTCCCAAATTCATTTTGGTTAGAACCTTCTCGGCAGCTTGGGCCTGATTTTCCTCTCGTTTGACAACATGCTTAAAGATTTGTTTTAATGCATTGTTCATTAATGTGTCTGCGTCTTTACCAAGTGAATCATTATTAACTGTTTTTGATTAGTTAATTTATCATTTGTTAAAGTGGCAATGAGGATACTCGTAAAGGTCGATCATTTATTCAAAGCATAAGGAAGCGCGGTTTATGTTACAAACGCATAATCTTTAGGCGTAAGGCCATCAGACGACTCGAGAGACTTGAACATAAATACGACAGACTCGGGGTCTTTTATTTTTGAAGATAGACTCTAGGAGACGGGGGGTTAGTCCAAGCTTCTCGTCCTGTCTCTTCTTGCTGGCTGTGGGTCCGCGTTTGTGAAAGTCACGCCGTTTTTTATGCTGCCACTTGCTCGACCTGTCTCGAACTGCCTTATCTCTGGGGAAGGCTCGATCCATCCCTTGGTGTGCCCCGATTCTGGAAAGGATTGTTGGGGAATAACCGTTCTTGGATTCTTTCTCTCGAATTCTTCATTGCGGAAGCCCTGAGTTCCGTCTTCACGTCCCCATTCATCACGGGAATTTGCAGAGGACTTCTCCACCCTGATTACCCCGTCATTTCTAGGGAAAGGGTTTCCAACTGTGATGGGACCGCAGGGGCGTTCCAACTTTCCCTCTTCGATTAGCCCTTGGACCACTTGTTTTAGCACAAAGCAATTGTCTGTGGTGTGACCGGGGTAGTTGTGGAAGGCGCAGTGCTTGCTCATATCCATGTTGGGCTTGCGAGTCTTTGGTTGGAAATTCTCAAGGGGTTTGAGAATGTTCCTCTTTACTAGTGTCTCGAGGACTTGGCTCAAGGGCATACCGAGGTTATCAAAATGCTGGAACTGTGGTATGCGAGGGGGATTGTCATTCCTCGGGGGTGCTTGATCGCGGTTTACTTGAGCTCCGTTCTGGATGTAGTGGACTGCTCTGGTAACCTCTTTCTTCTTGTTTGGAGGTGTTTGGTAACCTTTTTCCTTTTGCTTAAGGAAACTCTTCCGTTGTATCTCCTTTGCATGTTCTGCCAACCAAGCCATATGGGGGTCAGTAGGCAGAGGCAGGCTGCCGTTTTCTGGGATGGAGACCGAAGATGGAGGTGGATTGGCAGATGGGATCGCCATTCGGGAGTCTTGGGGAGGCAGTTGAGTGTATACCAACCCATATCCTGGATTGTTGAAATTGGGGGCGTAATTGCCTGGACCACTAAGGGTTGTGTTTAGGAATTGGGGAAATGCTTCATTAGCCCCAAGTGGCAGACTAGTAGGTGGCAAGCTTGAAATGTCGGGATATCCGCCTGGGATGTCCGTCCCTGGTAAACATTGGGATTTCAAGTTGTGGCTGCGGGACTCATACAGAGGCACAGGATTGAATTCCAGGGGATATTGAGAGGTGTTAGGATTTGAGGGAGCGGGCCCATAGGTGTGCTGAGGTTGGAAAATCAGAGCTGTTTGACTGAGGCTCGAATGGAGCTTTGAGCGGGAGTTGCCTTGCATTGCTAGGTTTCCGTGGATTTGTGAAGGAGGGACCTGCTGATAGCTTTGAGAGACCGGGGGAGTCGATATTTCTCCGTCTTCTATGAGAACGACGGTCCCATCAGGTTGGGGAACCACGACGGTTCTGCGACGGCGCATGGCATATTCAATCCAAGCCTCGTCGCACTTCTTGGCGTCTCTCGAGAGCCTTAAAAGCTTGCCAAACTTCTTCCATTGTTTGGAAATTTCCAGGGGCGGGGTTCCGTTTCCTTCACTGTTATCTGTTGATCCCGTCATGGGGGAGTAGCGGACGGTGTGGACCGTTGAGCTGGAAGGGCTGTCGGACCTTGTGACCTCAATACTGAAAAGGCGGCTCCCGGGTATTCTCAACCACTCTCGGTTCGCTGGAGGGGGTGACGGGCAAGGTTTAGACACAGGAATGGCCTAACGGGATAGAAGGGGGAAAGCTCACGTGGCATGCGGTTTCCGTTTCTTTTATTTTTCGATTTTTTTTTGTTGTTTTAATTTACTTAAAACAAGTATTTTCTCGAGAATTCTAGGTAGGTTGGAAAAGATTGCTCTTCTTTTTCACAACTATGCTAGATCCCGGGTCGATGGAGACCATACGTGCGGCTATAAGCCCCTCGTTTTGCACCCGTATTTCGACATCCCGGGGTGGACGGCCCGGCGAGGGTCCTATAGTTCAAGCGGTTTCCACCGGCCTAAAAGAAAAATCGAACCTAAGGACCGAGCCTGTCATGTTCGTTTTGATGCGTTAGCCATGTGAATAGTGAACCGAGCCGCCACCGAGTCAAGATCAGTCAAGAGTTCGGCATGACCTCTCTTTACCTTGCTTGCGCAAGGGATCCGTGACGTTAGGCGTTAGGTCGGGTCATATCGTCATGGCCGACGTATCAAAGGCGTGATGACATGGTGTCATGCGAGCATGGATGTATATCAGGGACGGAACATCGTCTGCAGGTGTAGCTTCGGAAATCAAGATCAGTCAAGATTTTAGCATGACCTTTCATCGCTTTGCTTGCGCAAGGGATCTTGAGTTCCGAGCCTTGACTGAAAATGGCCGGCATGGTATATGTATCCAGCCGTATGACACGGACCGGGTAAAACCAACCGAGTCCGGACGAGTGTGACTCAAGACTCAAACGTGCAGGGTTGACGCTTGGCTAGGATGGGATGTTTGGAATGATCCCGTGCGCGCCCAAGAGGCCTAGGAAGACCAAACGGACTGCAACTGAGACCACTCCGGGTTAAGGGTTGTAGTGTGCAGTGTATCCGAGGCGGCAGTGCGCATAGTGTGCGGTGTAACCGAGGCAGCAGTGTGAGTAGAGTGCGGTGTAACCGAGGCAAAGGTGCGCGTAGTGTGCGGTCTCTAAAATTCTTTTTCTGAGTAAAATAGAAGTTTTTGAAGAATTTTAAATGTATGCACAGATGTATATTGATGCATTTTTTTTTGTATTTTTATTTTTTTTGTAAAATAAAAACGAAGCACGTGCACACACACACAACAGTTAAAGGAAGGGGTAAAATGAAAGTTTGACCCTCATCATCGTTTTAAAAATCTTTTGTTTTGTTTAAAAGTTTTTAAAACAAAACGCATCCCCAGCGGAGTCGCCAACTGAAATTACCCGGATCCGGCTCGCGCGCGGAGCCCCGGCATCTCGCATTTCGTCGCTGTTCGGGAAGTCGCTCGGATCCGAGAGGCAGCACAATCGCGCCCCGGCATCTGGCTTATTCCATTTTAGCGTTGCGTGTTGGAGGTGTCTCGCCGTTTTGCTTTCGCATTTTGTAGAGTCGCCACGCCGTTTTTATTAAGCCCAAAACATTGAAAAAGGGCATCAGTTTAAAGATAAATTTTAAACTGTTTTTGTGTGATGAGATTTTGAGTTCGGAGGTCAGATGACTCCTCGGGAAGAGAATATTAGAATATTAGAGCTCACCCGAGTAGCCTCGTAAAACGAGTCTTTCGGATACCCCTAATATCCTTTAAATGTTGTGTGTGTGTGTGTGTGCTTTTAAAAATGCATGCTGTATCGGATGTCTACATTGTATGCTATGTATGGAAATGTATTGAAATAGTATAGGAAGGAAGCCTTACCAATGTTGGTTCGTGTCTGTCTTCCGCAGGGGAATAGTGTTTGAGGTCGGAGTAGCGTTCCGGATTGCTTCGGGGATGCCGGTTGTCCGCGGACAGAGTTTCGGCGTGAGTTGAAACTGTAGGCTGCGTTTGGGCAGAGGTTCGGCGTGCGTGGGGATCGTCGGGATCAGTCGGGCAGAGGTTCGGCGTGCGTTGGAATCGTTGGTTGGATTCGGGCAGAGGTTCGGCAAGGTTTGGGATCGTCGGGATCAGTCGGGCAGAGGTTCGGCGTGCGTTGGAATCGTTGGTTGGATTCGGGCAGAGGTTCGGCAAGGTTTGGGATCGCCGGTTTGACTCGGAAAGAGCCGGGACACCGTGGGAAAGACCAGGCAAGGCCTCGGAGTACCACGAGGGGCCTCAGAGTACCTCGAGAGTGCCTCGGGGCAGCGCGGGAGCGTCTCGGGAGCGCTCGGAGAGGCTTCGGAGCACCTCGAGGGGGCTCGGAAGGCCTCGGAAGGATCCGAAGGGGCCGGGAATGCCTCGAAAGGTCTTAGAAGGGGAGCCAGAAGGCTTAGGGAGGAAGAGAGAAGTGGGAGGTGTGTAAAAATGAGGAGGGGGAGCCCTCTATTTATAGTAAAAATTTCGGAGCAAAGAGGTCCGTACGGACCTCTTAGGTAATGATGGATTTCCGGGATTTGAGGGAATCTCGTGGACTTTAAGGGGATTTTCGTAATGATTATGTCTGGTGCAAAGAGGTCCGTACGGACCTTTTGGCATGCAAAGAGGTCCGTACGGACTTTCCATGCTCTTGTGAATGTGATGGCAAGCTAGCTCTCGTCGAGAGCTTTCCAACCATATATGGCACGTCTCAATCGGAGTTCGTATGAAGGAGTTATGACCTCCGGAAGTTTGCCTCTGGTTTTGTCGTATGCTGGGATGGAGAGCGATCCAGATTGGGGTACTTACACCAATGCTTCAACCCCCAAACTAGAACTTTGTTCATACTTTATTTATACACTTGGGGTTGAGAGCATTCCCTCACTCAATATAGGTCACTAATCAAATATACTTCACAACATTAAGGGGCAAGTTTTTTTTTTTTTTTTTTTTTTTTTTTTTTTTTGCACTTGAACAATTTTTATACATACAAATATATATATATATATATATATTTCTTTCTTCTTGCCCCCTTTTTTTACAATACAAGTCATGCTTCCAACTTTCGACCTTCCTCACTCATTCCCGTAGTTTCCCTATGTAACCCCCAAACTGATCGTTTCTAATTCCACATTCTTGTAAAGGTGGGATAACCTATTCTAGGCGTCAAGGGTTAGGGATTAGGCATCAAATGAAGGCGAATGGTGGTCTAGATGTTCCATTCTTTTTAACCGGCTCAAAAGGGATCAAGTGACAATTTATATATATAGTGACGAGAAAGTCAAAGGCTTACAAGAGGGTTGTCAAAGAAAGATAAGCCATAAACACCAAGTAATCTATTGATTTGTTATTGACAAGCATGCAATCATGTTCTAGGACCCCCGAGAATGTCAAAGTGAACCCATAAAGGACACCTAAATTAATGACCATGATCAAGAAATAAGATGAAAGTGAATGGTGGTGCAATTGTGTTTTACATGTATTAATGCAATTCTAATTAACATATTCAAATTGGCACAAACTAGCAAAACTCACTCTCAATCCCTTAAATCATCACAGACGTTGGCCAACTTCCAAACACATAATGAGAACACAAAAATTTTTAAATTTTTATTTTTTTGGAGGGTGACACTATATACACTCCCCTATAAACCCACAAACTCGGAGAGATATCTACCCCCAAACTCAAAACATGCTATGTCCTCATAGCAAAGAGGACAAAAACATGCCTCGGGTTCAAAGGACAATATGACACACAAAGCAAATAACTAAAGCAGTAAAATTGTACCTACTTGGGTTGCCTCCCAATTAGCGCATTTGTTTAAGGTCGTTAGCCCGACCATTGCTCCCAACTAAATGGGATTTGATGTGACCACATTCATTTTGGCCTTGGCTTTCCTTCCCTTGGCCCACTTCGCACATTCTCGGGCACAAATGCCCACCACCTTCCACAAAAATTCACCCTTTGTTATAAGCTCGGGTGGGGCCCAAGAAACTTTTCGAACCTTTTTCTTGCTCTTTTTCTTTTTCTTCAATTTCTTTTTCTTGGGGGCCTCTCCCCCAAACTCATTTGGTGCCTTATTCTTATCACAATCAAGCACCTCCTTTTCCTTCACACTATTGCAAGCATCCTGCACATGCATCTTGACAGGCAAAACATTAGAAATATCAAGGGAACAACACTCTTCTATTTTAGCAAATGAATTAATACAGGTAGACTTGAGTGGAAAGAAAGATTTCAATGGGGACACCGACCCCTTTTGGGATCGGTCTAGGGGGTGATACGGGCCATCACAAGAACCAAGATTGTCGGCCTTATTTTTCACGGCACACAAGTGGGAACCCGCACTATCCCTAGAATTCTCACCGTCATTTGACAAAGCTTCACAATTATCAACATAAGAACACACCTCTCTATCATCACTTGGATGTTTCATGGCATCAAACACAGAAATTTCAATTTTTTCACCCGCCACTGTCATAGACAGTTTACCATTCCTCACATTAATAATGGTGTTGGTCGTCGCCATGAAGGGTCTCCCAAGTAATATGGGTGAATCCCGGCGACTTCCTTCACCTCGTGGCATTTCAAGCACCACAAAATCAACAGGCACAATGATTGAATTTACTTGAACTAAAACATCCTCCACAATGCCCACAGGTCTTTTAATGGACCGATCCGCAAGTTGTAGGGCCATTGTGGTGGGTTTTAATTCGGGTAAACCCAACTCCTCATACACATAATAAGGCAACAAATTAATGCTGGCCCCAAGATCCAACATAGCTTGTACCCTCTTTGACTCCCCCATAGTAATAGAAATCAGAAAACTTAGGGTCTTTCAATTTGGGTGGAAGACTATGTTGTACCACTGCGCTAGCATTTTCACTCATCACTACTCTCTCATTTGTCCCATACCTATGTTTCTTGGAATTTAATTCTTTGAAAAATTTGGAATAAGCAGGAATATTTTTGATCACATTGAGTAAAGGGATATTGATGTTCACCTTAGAAAACATGTTCATCAATTCCGACATCTGCTTATCCAATTTATGTTTTAAAAACCTTCCAGGAAACGGTACGGGAGGTACATATGGCATGGGGGGCGGAGCTTCAACTTTAGAATTTTCCCCCATGTCACTAGTACTCTTATCACAACCGACATCATTATTATCCACATTAGCATTCTGATCTACAACAGGAGGGGGAGAAGAGGATGAGGGAGAGATTACCTCACTACCTACCTGTTTGCCATTTCGAAGAGTGATAATGGCATTTGCTTGATGTGGTTGGCTCGGAAAAGTCCCAGACTTATGGCCTTGTAGGGCGGTTGCTAATTGCCCAATTTGAGTCTCCAACTTCTGAATTGCAGCTTCATGGTTCTTGGAAGCTTGTTGATTTTCCGCCCTCAATTGATTATTTTCGGCTTGCAATTTCTCCATGGCCACTTCCCACGGTTCCCTCTTCTGCTCATACTGTCCCGGTGGAGGTTGAGGATGGAGAGGCTTATTTTGTTCTTGATTGCCTCCCCATGAAAAATTTGGGTGTTGCCTCCACCCCGGGTTGTATGTGTTTGAATACGGATTATTGTTTTGAGGGAACCGCTGGCCAAATCCTTGCATTGCATGTGCCTGTTCAGGGTTAAACAGCAAACCACTTTGACACACATTAGTAGCATGAGTGTTAGGACCACAATTAGCACAAAAATCATTTACAAGATGAGCAGTAGAAGGCATAGTAGAAGAAGAAGCATTTTGCATAGCTAACTTATCAAATCTTTGGTTCAATAATGCAAACTGCTTGGCCCACTCGTTGTTTAGCCCTACCTCGTTCACTCCCCTTGTTGCCCCCCTAGATCCCTTTTGTTGAGAGTTAGCACTCAACATCTCAAACAGTTCTTGGCATTGCTGGACAGTCTTACTTCCCAAACTACCTCCTGCTGCATTATCTACCATTGATTGGTATTCAGGGGATAAAGCCCCATAGAAAGTTTGATGCAGCATAGAAGCAGGGAAGTTATGGTGGGGGCACTGAATTTGCAACATTTTAAACCTATCCCATGCATCGTGGAAGGCTTCCCCCGCTTCCTGAGCAAATCCCATAATTTTCACCCTAAAATTTGTCAATGCATCATAAGGGTAAAACTTAGTGAGAAAAACATCATGTAAAGCATCCCAAGTAGTGATGCTACTGGAAGGAAGTAACAATAGCCAAGTTTTGGCTTTGTCTTTTAATGCATAAGGGAAACACTTCAGTCTCAAGTGCTCCGAGGTAACACCCTCTTTTGTAGGGAACCCACTCAAGGTAGACATAAATTCTCTCAAAAACGCTAACGCATCCTCACCGGCAAGACCATAAAAATTAGGAATCATGTTAAAATATTGGCCTTTGATTTCATAAGCTAGTGCTGCATCGGGCAACACTATGCACGACACCGATGTGTCGACTCTTGGCCTAGCAAATGTATTCATGACTTGGTCCGCCATCACAAAATTAAATTCTTCTTCTTCCTCGGTGGAAGAAGTTTCCAACTCACTTAATTCTTCTTCTGTCCCAGTGTCAGAAGTATCAGACTCAGTTTCACTCACTTGAGTAGAGGGAATGCCTCTCTCAATTCTGTCTATATCGTCGTTCAAAGGAACCAAATTAGGATCCAATGACCGGCGACCAAACATGCACCGATTAAATAAACTTGTTAAAAATCACAACAAGTCCCCGGCAACGGCGCCAAAAACTTGATGGAGAAAAATTCCTCTAGTAATAAAAACCGAGCAAGTGTACTCACTACCGGTGTAGCAATATGCACAAGCAGGGGTCGAACCACAGAGACTCGTTGGTTTTAACAAGTAAATTTAATTAATGCAAAAAAGTAACAAAGTGGGGTTTTTCAGTTGATTTATTAAAACTAATGATGAAAGAAAAACAAGACAATTAAACAACTAAAGTAACAAATAATCACGCTCGCAGAAGAAATTCAAGGATTTAACAACTAGCCCACGGATTAGGTTCACCACATATTATCCCTTTATGCTTTTTGAATGATAAAATATTAATTGGGTTTAGGGCTTCTTCGCTTTTGTAAGAATTGGGACGGTTCGATTGCCGGATTGCAATTCTTTTATTGAGTAGTTATCAATTATCACGCAAGATCAAATTGACAACAACTCAATTCATTAAGCACAAAAGAATTAATGAAACCTAGACTCAATCAATTCACCCAAGATCCTCAATCGAGTCTAATCATCCTAATAGTGTTCATGCACAATTCCCCACGCAAGTGCAGGACTTGTACCAAATATAAAAATTAAGAATACTAGGATGAACTAACTCCACAATTAACTGAAAATTAAATATATAGCATAAAGATCAAATACGGGCTACACCAATCCGTGAACTACAAAGAAATTAGCCACTCATATTTCGGATTGACATCACAAAATATGAGTAACAACAATACATCAAACCTGAAATACTTGCAAAAACCTTGAAAATAAAACTCTCCAATCTTCAAACCCTAGGCAAGAATATATGACAAAAGGTTCCTAATAATGATAATAAAGGGAGTATATATACTCCTAATACAGTCCTAATCTAATTAGGAAAACAAATTAACCAAATCCATGAAAATCTGCTTCAAAATCCGAGATGACGTCACAAAACGCGTACTGGCACGAGTCGTGCTAATTAGCACGAGTCGTGCCCTTCAATCCAAGTCGTGAGAACGACTCGTGCCAGACCCCTCCATTCGTGCTGAGTAGCTTTACTTGAAAACGCCTTGACTTTCACTCGTGAGAACGAGTCGTGCCCATGGTGCCCACTCGTTCTGAGTAGTTGCTTGGAATTGGCTTGACTCCATTCGTTCCCAAGTCGTGCTATTTGCTTCCTCAGTCGTGCTCCACTCGTTCCAACAGCAGAATTTCCCCATTTTGACTCAGCTTTGACCTGGCCTTCGTGGACTATCAAAACACTCAAAAACACATTAAATTCCCAAGGATTCGAACAGAAAATAAGTTTAGGAACATATCTTTTGGATGGGTAAAACCAATCCATCACAAATCATGTTGTATCACACGGTAATACGGCTTGGACAAATCGATATTGAAATTCTCCATAGTGTAGCAACCTCCCTCGTTAATAATACTCTTGAAATCGGGTATGTACCAACTACATATACAACAAGAGATTGAATCTCCCTAAAACAAAAATTATATAGATATGAGTTTTAGAAAAATAAATGAAAGAAATCAATTAACTCCTGAAAGAAATTACCTTTTCATTGTTGGCATTAAAATCAAGACTCATGAGTTCTCGTGCTTTCTTCGAATTGTATGAAATGCACATGCGACTAATCCGAATAATCATTCTTTTATCGTATCGCCCCTTTTGAAGTTGATTGAAAAAAATTGATATCCCACCATGATAAAAACAATATTGATTTGCCATTTTGCTTATTATATAACCCATTTGCCGAATCTTGAAATTCAATGTACATTTAATCCGAAATTAAAACAAAATGTTTCATCTTCCCACTCTAAATTACTATTCTATAATAAAAACTATTTTTTGAAATTCCCTGTTGCTTTATTTTTGTTTACACAACCCCTACCTAAAGATTTTCTTCTAATATACACTAAATATAATTGTATAGTTGTTGTAATAAAAATAAGAAAGAAAAATATGTTGGAATAATTTATAAATCTCATATGAATAATAGAATACATAATAAATAATCACGTACCCGATTTTGACATCCTTGTAGAATAATGCGGAAGCCTCAACTTGAGCAAGAACGTCGACAACGGATAATAAATCTTCTTTCCCTACTCTTCTCTTTATGGGATGGTGGCTCAATGCAATAGCCAATATCTATAGCCACAGGGTTTTAGAGTGGGAAAGTGACCTATCATTCTTTTCCTTCAAGGAAACTAATAACCATGTTTAATAAGGATTGTAATATCCTTATTCAATAGGAACTCCAATTTGTGTTCTTTCCATCACGGACTCAAATTGGGACAAAGCCTACACTTAATTACAATCCACATCATACAATTAAGTTTTCACAAGCCCATAAATAGATCATATTAACAATTGAGCTTATCGTGCATTGTTCTACTAAATAGGACTATAATTGTTTACCCGTTTTATTAAAACAAATGCATTCACTATTAATGGTAGCCCAAATAAAAGTCTAACAATCTCCCACTTGGGCAACATTAATAGGAATCAATAATTTTAAAATATTTTGCTTTAAAAACGACTCTCAAGTAAACGACAAGTTTCAATGTGGCTACAGTTTAAAATATATATAGTCCAAGAACAACACTTTAATGTTAAGCTCATTACAGTCCAATAAACCTCCTAGTAACCAATCATGACAACCATCACGTCATTTATGAACGCAACTCCGATCAATGGTCACAAAATTAGAAGGTCCACCGACATGGAATTAGATGTAGTGGTGTAGCAACGGAAATAGTAACCAAATATGATAATCAAAACTATTTTCATTGTCGGTACACATGATTTCTTTAAATGTTTGGTACGCTATAAACAGAAATCTTTCTGCTTCGCATGAAGCTAATATGTATCAAATTCTCAATGATATTATCAATGAGACATATAACATTTTGAAAGAATATATACTCAAGAATGATATCAAATCTTGATTTTGATGAAGCCAAAATCATCAAATCAGCCCAAATCCAAGCGTTCGGATGCTCCGGAGATTGCAAGGCCTGCAAATAAGAGAAAACACGTAAACTAAGCCGGGGCGATTCCGGCTAAAGGCCCTCCGGCGTGAGAGTAAGTTCACGGTATTTATATGAGAAACTAAATTGACAGAGTTTCTGTATTGTAAAAAGTAACGTACCATATAGTAGGCCATATGACTTGTATTTATAGTGATGGATTGATAGAATCCATGTGGAATAGAACCTGTAAAGAGATAAGATAATAATCCTAAGAGGATTATATCTGTTAAAGAGTCATTGTTTGACTTGAATTGATGTAGTTGGTTACAATCCGGATTGGATAATAACAACTGTTGAATCCTTATTTGAACAGGATTGTACGATCTGCTAGCCGAAAAGCCGAGAAGCATAAATGATTTATCTCGGCATTTATATATAAGCCGAGATGCGTGATTTAGCCTCCTCGTCCATTGGTAATCTGACAGCACGTGAATATGCCGAGGTGAATGATTCTGTCTCCTCGTCATATGGATATATGCCGAGGTAAGAACTTTACTCTCCTCGTCGTTTGAGACGTCTCGGAGCATGATGAGCCAAGGAAAGTATGAAGAGTCCGTTATCAACGTAAGACCGAGGTGATACCCCTCGGCATACGAGGAGGGTACCTCGGCCCTTGTAATTGGGGCATATATACTTATATATTGGGCCTTGATAAGCCTTGTTGATGACGAGATACGAGAAACGAGGAAGCGGATGATTGCTTCCCATAACTTCTATATGGATTATGTTTATAGCCCAATCCACTTGGGCCTGACCCGGGCAAGCCCATGTTCGTACCCCGGTTTATACTGTTCAGTGGCCCCCGATTTTCTAGCTCGGCTTAGGACGAGGAGAAAGTCATCTCGTCCTCAGCTTACGAAATACGAACAGGTTTGCCACGTGCCAGAGGCGCTTCAATTCGTGCGTCGCTTCAATATCCGCCGGTTATTTTCCATGATGATAAGTGGTGGGCCCCCAGATCTGACGTGCCTCGAAAGTTGTTGCCAGCATTTAATTCTTGGGGCGTCATACCCGGTTACTTGCTTTACCCATGGGTTTGACCCATTTTCGTGGAGTATAAAAACTAAAACCCCTCTCATTTTAACCTTTTCGCATCAGTTTCATTTGAGAGCAAAGGCAAGGAACCCACCGGCGAATTCTAGAGCATTCTCATACCCAGTTTCCGGCAAGCTTGAAGTTTCCGGCGTAGTCGTCTCAGAGTTTGATTCTATCCGTTTTCCCGTCAACAGGTATGCGTTTTTATTCTTTTTTGTGCTTTTCCTTTTGGGATTTCGCCATTTCTAGGTTTTTAGAAAGATTTTGGTGTGTCAAGAAAAAGAACCGCCATTATTGAATGTTGAAGCTTTTTTTCATGAATCTTCAATTTTAACTCTCAAAAACTTTGAATCTTTGATTTTCTTTGAATTTTGTATGAACTCCTTTGAATATTGAATAAACTCCCCCATTGATCTTTGATTCCCCTTAGAAATGGCTCATTCTTGGGACCATTCCCCCCGATTCCGTTATGGGTATCACACCGGCAATCTGAGGGTTTACCGGAGAGAGAGAGGACCCTGGTTGATGCTGAACCTGGACGACATAGGAAAGATGTTGAGAGGTTATGGTCGTACCCGGATGTTCCTTCAATACCCAGATAGCACAAGGATAGATAGGATTGTGTCGGATTCCCCCAATATCATTGTGTTTGAGGATAGGGCAGAGATGATGGAGCACATTGAAACGTTCTACCCGTCTTCGGATCGTATAGTTCGTGAGCGTCTGAGTGGTAAGGCTCCCTCCTCGGCCTATCTATAATGACGAGGGGGGATATCCCTCTTCCCCGTCGTAAGATCAGTTATGGACGAGGTCCCTAATTTATGCTCCTCGTCTTTTTGCAGATATGACGGAAAGAGGGGGAGAGACCTCCTCTTCAACCAAGATAATGGATGCCTTCATGGAAGAAGCTCATGCTGCAGGCAAGGGGGCCCGAGGAAGAGGAGGCCGAGGTGGAGGACGAGGACGAGAGAGGCAACCTAAGGCCGGGGACCCCATGCTGGAGAAGATATATACCAAGTACGGGGTAGATAGAGCTGAGTATAAGTTGACTTATATCGGCAAACCCGTGTTTAAGACAGACAAGGAAGAGAGGGGCTTCTATTACAATGACAACCATGTTCACTTTTACTTTAAGCAGTTTCAACAGGGTCTCCGTCTTCCCTTGGACCCCTTCATCAATGAATTTTTGGGCGACGTGAGGGCTGTGCCGGCCATGTTGGGGGCTAACGGGACCAGGGTCCTTGTTAGTTTTATAGTGCTTTGCCTCTAGGATACGAGCCGACCATGGGAGCTTTCCGTCATTTCTACCAGGTCAGCTATGTAAAGGGTAGTTGGCTCCTCGTCATAAGGAGTGCCCCTAAGACACCAAAACTCCTTCTTCCAATGTCTAGCAAGGTTGGAGGTTGGGATAACCATGCGATTAGAATTGAGAGCCGGCAAGGCTGGGAGTTCCAATCCCCTACAGATGATCCAACCCATTCAGGTCCAGTGCAGGGATATGAGTGGACTAAAGATCTGATTAAGCGTCTTGAGAATTTTGCCGAGGTGGGGCTCCTCGATTGGTCTGCCTTAGAGGCTTCTGATCATTATTACGTCTAGGCAGGAATGATGTCGGGGCCGAAGGACGGGGTTATTCCCCTCGTCACTGTTAGGAGGGGGAGGCATTTTAATGACTGGAGGACGCACCCCGGCCTCGTTTTCCACGAGGATTGTCCGAGGTGCAAGGTCCCTCCCCGTGACCAATGTCTTAAAGAAGAAGACGTAGCAGGATGTAATTGTTTTCTCCTTGTCTTTTATACTTGTGTTTCTGATGTTAGCTTTCCCTCTGTTTGTATTTAACCATCTCTTCCTCGTCTCCGCAGATTTAACTCCCGAGCAAGAGGCAGAATTAGATATGAAGCAATTGAGTGATGTTAAACTGATTAAGCAGAGGAGACGTTTGGTCAAGAAGTCGGCCTTGACGGAGAGGAAGGAGGATGCTAATACTCGCAACCTCCTTTTGAACGCACAGGGTGATCATCCCCTTCCCCTCAAATTACATGAGGAGGTTGAGACTGAGGAGAGGACCTCCGAGGAACCTGTCAATCCATCAACTGTTGAGGGGCATAGCCTCCATGTTGATACTGCCGAGGAAGAGACGGGGACTCCGTCAGCCGAGGAGACTACCCTCGTCCACCGGCGATCTAGCCAAAAAAGGCCACAAGGAACATCTGCCGAGGAGCCCCAAGCAAAGCGTGCTGCCGGGGAGCCTGCTAACCCCGAGGCTCCTCCTCCCCTCACCATTCAAACCATCAAATCACATGACGACGCCGAGGAGATGGCCAGGCGTATGGTTGCAAATGTTCCCCGTTTGAGGGGTATCCCTCTGCAAAACAGAAAGGGTCCTTTACTAAGATTGGGCAGAGCTCCTGTTCAGAGGGCTTTGGATGAGGAGGCTTATGAGGCTCTTGTTCGAGAAAGGCCTAGCCAAGAGAACTTGCTATGCCGCAAGGGGCTACTGATTGCCGAGGTAATCTTCTCGTATCTTTAATCTTACTGATCTCGTAATTTTGAGATGCCTGACATTGATTTTCCTTGCAGCTTGCTTCGGTCACGGCTTATGAGAATGTTTTGGCAAAGAACAATGCCAAGCTATTGCATGAAGCTAGGACCGCCAAAGAAAAGGGGGAGGCCGAGAAGTCTGCTCTGGCCGGGCTATTGACGACCAAGGAGGCCGACCTGGAGGCTGCTTAGGCCAAAGTAGAGGCCGAGGTGAAGAGGGCCGAGGAGGCTCGTGAGCAGGCCAAGGACGCCCGTGATAAAGCCGAGGAACAACTCCGGCTAAAAGATGCAGAGTTGGCTGAAGAGCGGAAGGCCAAAGCCGAGGTCCTAGTAAGGGCCGAGGAAGCTGAGGCTAAATGCCGAGGGTTTGTAGCTACTCTTTCTTCTAGGGAAGAGGAGGCTGTGGCCCGATTCAAGGAGAGCCAGGTTTTCAAGGATGCCATGATGGCCAGCTCGGCCTTTCAAGATGCCGTGGATGAGAAGACGACAACCATGTTCGAGGATGGCTATCTTCATCTTGCCCGTCGCATCTTGGCGGACCCCACCACTGGCCTGGACATAAATAAAATTGCTCAGCTGATCAGCCAGGACCAGTATGATCAAGAAGCTAGGGCTCTTCACCCCCTGATTCCCTTCTCCCAATACAACTTGGATATCATGGCTGGGGCAGATGCCCAGGAGGGTCGGGAAGTTTGGGTGCCCCCATCAGTTGTTCCCGGCAACCTTCAGTCCTTGGTGGAGGCCATCCAAGATGAGGGAGCAGAGGTCGAGGATGCCGAGGGAGGAGATGCCGAGGAAGCTGGGGCTCAAGCCGATCAGACCACCCTACCTTCCCCTGGTACTATCACGGAGGATTGGCTCGACAAGCCATTCAATGATGTTTAGCAGACTTAGGATTTTTCTTCTTTTTCCTTTTGTAATAGTTGGTAGGGCCTGTAATTTATTTTGAAATATCAATGACCAAACCCTTTTGTCTCAATTCATGTGTGTTTCAATTACTTGATGAATTGTTTGGGTGCTTGTCTGTATGACCTGTACATGTACAAGATTTATTATTGGAGAGAATCCGAGGAAGGTCGTTAAGCCAAGGGGAATCCTCGGCTTTGACCATACTCCAAGTCGTATAAGCCGAGGAAGGCCTCCCCGACTTTGACTGTTAGGTGATTTCTTCTTTTTCGTCTCCTTATGCCGAGGAAGATGACTCGTGCATAGGTTTCTGACATGATGCATGTTAGTCGTAGTGACAAGGTGTTTCCTTGTCTAGACGTGAGGCAAATTAATAGGCCGAGGGGAAGTCCTCGGTCTTTGACTGTGATACTTGTAATCCTGGAATCAAGGCGGACCCTAGTCAGGATGTAAGGTAAGCCGTTATGCCGAGGAGGACCCTAGGTCTTGGCTGTTATATTCGTAATCCTGAAATCAAGGCGGACCCTTGTCAGGATGTAGGGTAAGCCATTAGGCCGAGGAGGACCCTCGGTCTTGGCTGTTAGGAGCCTATAGTCATTGAGTCGAGGCGGACCCTCGTCAAGACATGAGGCATGTGTCATGAAGAGTCGGGGATGATGGTTGCTTTGTATGTCGGAAGAAGTTGCTTTCATAAACTAGAATGCGATTACATCAAACTGCAATCCTATCAACTAAGAAGTAAAAGATGGAAAACAAGAAAACTAATCTACTATAAAATAAACTAGACTAGTGATAATATTTCCGAAGATTGTCGGAATGCCATGGGTGCTTGAGCTCTTTTCCCTCTTTAGTCTTCAATCTGTAGGTCCCTTCTCGAATGACATGAGTGATAATATAGGGACCCTCCCAATTTGGGGAGAGCTTGTTTTGTTCTGCTTTTCAACCGGTTGCCTCAATTTTTCTAAGTACCCAATCGCCTACTTGGAATACTCTTCTGATGACCCTCTTATCATGATATGCCTTGGTCCTTTGCTTGTAGTTCACCATCCACATTTGTGCAGCTAGTCGCTTTTCATCTATCAGGTCTAGGTCTAGGAGCCTATTAACCTTGTTGACTTGATCATCGTAATGGGAGTTTCTCACAGTAGGGATTGCCATTTCGGCTGGTGCCATATCCTCAGAATCGAAGGTTAGTGCGAATGGGGTTTCCCCAGTTGGCCCCCGGGTGGTTGTGCGAACAGCCCATAAGGCTAAGGGAAGTTCGTCCAACCATCTACCCTCGCGTCTGTGAATGTGCGCCCCAAATTTCGTGTATTTGGAAATTCACGCGAGTTTGAAGACATCCGGTTTAATTTGAAAAACGGAGTCGCCACGCCATTTTGATTACCTCAAAACTTTGAAAAAAAGGTTTTATGGGTTCGGAGGTTAAGTTACCCCTTGGGAAGAACGGATCGTCGTTCACCCAAGGTGCCTTGCCGGAGCAAGTCTCCCAAGATTTCATTAATCGTGCTTGCTTGCGTGCTTTCTTGTGTGCATGTGTTTGAAAATAGGGGGAGGGAATGTCCCAAGTTATCTTCCGGACGTACAAACCATTTATTGGTTGTCGCTCGAGATTTCTTGGATTTTATGTATTCGGGATTATGATCCCGTCCTCATCTTGGACTTGTGATCATTGCATTCTTAACCTCGAGACTTTGCATGATCGAGAGAATGACTCCCTTTATAGTCAAAGATGAGGTTCTTTAGAAAAGGAGGGTCCTTAGCCCATCAATCCTACACTTTAAGACGGTCGAGCTCATATAGATGCTTCATACTCATCTTAAGTGATAATCGGAGATATAGGGTTCAAGGTTGTCCCTTTCTAAAGAAATTATGAAACCTTTAATGGAAGGAACGATGTAAAGATAGGATCTTTTACACCGGTCCGTTCCAAGGTTGCTAATGGGGACATGGGGGAATGTATGTAAAAATGACATTTTTAGTGAAAAGATGACATTTTTGGGTTGCAAAGGATGCATTTGATTTAAAGAAAATGATCTTTAATTTGCAAAGGATGCATTTGATTTAAAGAAGTGATCTTTATTTTCAAAGGATGCATTTGATTTAAAGAAGTGATCTTTATTTGCAAAGGATGCATAAAGACATGATTTTTATGCAAAGGATGCATTTTTATGAAGAAATTGGGATTTAATATGCAAAGGATGCATGAAGATTGTATTTTTGAAAGCATAGGATGCTAATTTAGGATAAAGATATGATCTTTAATGCAAAGGATGCTTGAAAAAGGGTTTCATGTGCGAAGGATGCATTTTCATCATAAAGATTGGATTTTTATATGCAAATGATGCATAAAGATGATATTTTTATGTAAAAATAGGGTTTTTAGGTGCAAAGGATGCACCTTTGATTCAAAAGACTACATCTTTAATGGCAAGGGATGCCTAATGCATGCAAAGGGGGAAAAGGGGGTATAAAGATATGATCTTTAATCTACCAAGTCCCAAACAAGATAATAGCAATATATGAAATGCAATGAGCAATTAGAGTCACATAGAGCAATTAGGATGCAAGTTTAGGGCGTGAGAGGTTACCAATGGCTTCCTCTTCTTCTTTGGATGGAGCTAGGTGGAAAGGTTGATCTTGGGATCTTCAAGGAGGAGGGAGGTGGCTTCTTGGCCTTCTTCTTCACCTTCTTGGACTTCCAGCAGCTCTTGGGAGTGTATTTCACGTATTATGTGTGATGTTGTTGATATTGTTCTCTTTAAAATGGGTAGAGGAGGGCTCTATTTATAGGCAGTCTGGATAAGGTCAATGAAGCCGTGCGGCCAGAGACCCTTGGCTAATGCAGCCGTGCGGCATTATCCCTTGTGACTCAGCATGTTTCTAGAACCATGCAAGGTGGCAAATTCTAGAACATTTCCTAATTAAGAAAAACGTGTTTCTTAATTAGGAAGCTTCCCCTTCAGCCCTTATTTGTTTTGGAACAAGTTCGAATATTTCCGGAACACTAGGAAGGTCCGGGGAATTACCGGAAACTTACCGAAATTGTCGGGAAATTTAACCGGAAAGCATGAGCCAGATTTGGGTACTTACGAAGCCCTCGGCAACGTCCACTTGCAGGGCGAGTGGGGTTGTCGATAGAAAAGGATCCGATCTGGCGAATGCCGAGACGGATTGAGAGACCGAGGTGGTCGAGTGGCTGAACCTCTGGAAGGCTACCTATGTATCCCGAGTGGGAATCAAGCCAGGCCGTAGTTCGGAATGGAGTCCGCTGAGGAACGGAGAAGAGAAACTGGTCTCTTGCTGGGGAAGTAGAAGAGAAAATGACCTAAGAGGTCAAGCAATTGATCCTACTGGGGATATGCTAGAAGTGACCGATGTGGTCGGATATCTAGACCTCTATGAGGGGCTACTTCATCACTGAGGAGTGACGAAGGAACGGGGTGACCAAAGTGGTCGGATGGCTGGACCTTTTATGAAAGGCTACCTACGTATCCCGGAGGAATCAAGCCTTGATCGTAGTTCAAGCATCACTAGATAAGTTAGGAACGATGTCTAGGATCCTTGAAGGTTTTGACAATTAATGGAGGTTGTCACCTGATTGACAATTAATGGAGGTTGTCACCTGAAGAAACTAGAGCTTATGTCACTATCGAGGAGATAGAGGTAGCTAAAGTTTGGAAAACTTGAGCATACTTCACTATTCGTGATAGAGGTAGCTAAAGTTTAGAAGAACTTGAGCGTACTTCACTATTCGGGATAGAGGTAGCTTAAGTTTAGAGAACTTAGCATACTTCACTATTCATGATAGAGGTAGCTTAAGTTTAGAAGAACTTAGCATACTTCACTATTCATGATAGAGGTAGCTTAAGTTTAGAGATCTTAGCATACTTCACTATCTGTGATAGAGGTAGCTTAAGTTTAGAGATCTTAGCATACTTCACTATCTGTGATAGAGGTAGCTTAAGTTTAGAGAACTTAGCATACTTCACTATTCGTGATAGAGGTAGCTTAAGTTCGGATTTCGACAATTCGGAGGTTGTCACCTAGCGTTATCCCGTTATAACGGAATTAACGGAGGCGACTGGAAAAAAGCTTAATTGCATTAGGAGATAAGGGATATCTTCTGAAAAGGGTGTTATCTTAGTTAAAGGATAACGGGAATTGTAGGCCCGAGTGGAAAGTCCAGGGGCAAAATT
Source organism: Adenophora triphylla var. japonica (assembly GCA_022495995.1). Taxonomy (NCBI): domain Eukaryota; kingdom Viridiplantae; phylum Streptophyta; class Magnoliopsida; order Asterales; family Campanulaceae; genus Adenophora; species Adenophora triphylla. The sequence continues at coordinate 657,674 of JAFEMH010000097.1, read as the reverse complement.
GTAAATTCTGCTCAGAGCGAATGAGGCCGCCCGGCATGAGATGGAGGCAAAAGAAGTCGTACGGCTAGAAGTCTGTTTTTTCCAGATTATTTAAAACAGATTTGAACGGGCAATTGGGCATTACTGCCGCCCATTCCAGCCGAGGGAGAGAGAGAGAAGAGAGGAAGAGAATTCGAAATTCTTTCAATCCTCTTGCTTCCTTTGATCAAGAATGGATCCGGTGCCAAGGCAAGCTAGGAGGAATATCTCCGCGGCCGCTCAAAGGAGGAGGAAGGAACTCGTTCGAACGGAGAGGAAGTACGACTTTCTTACGCCTCCATCGGAGCTCTATCCGGGGAGAAGAGAGCACAAATCGACGAACCCGCGATCGGTTGGGGTAAGCGTTCTTATTTGGCTCAATTCCATCGATTTTGATTGAGTATTGATTGATTTAGGGCTTGACCCAAGCTTTAGGAATTTTCTAGGATTTTCCTAGGATTTTTTGAATGATTTTGAGATATTGATGATTTAACCTATGAGGCTAAGAACATGCATGTGCAATCTATTTGACAAAAATAATGAGAATGACCCACTTTTTTCTCGAAAATAAAGTAAGGATGATAATTGTTTAAAGTGAGACGAAGCCCTTGCATGTGCTAGAACTAGGTCAACATTTTGATTATCAATGAGAAAACAAAATTTTGGGCAATGAAAAGGATTCATGCATGCCACTTTGTTGAAAAAATACTGCTTATGTGCAAAGAATTTTGAAAATTGTGATTTTGTGCTTTAGGAAAGCAATGGGGCTTGACATGACGTGTTTCAAGTGATGAAAGACGTGTTTTTCATGCAAAGGATGCTAGAAAAATTTTTATGAATGCTTTTCTTTTGAAAACATGTGCATTTTTTGGAAGATATGCATGCTTTTGAAAACGATGAAGGACTGACATATTTCTTTGCGTTCTTCCTACAGGAGAACAAATCCAGGGGACCTTCTGAGATCGCAGTCAGGCTTTGGCAGAGGATGCCAGATTTCGAGAAGAATGGGGCGAACCCCAAGCAGCTGGTGCGGGCTACCGGCCTAGATTCATTCATTGAGGCTATCGGCAGGGGGATCCATATCACTTCCAAGAGCAAGGGCTTGGTCCAGGCCCTTTCAGAGTTTTGGTGGGACACCACTCATAGCTTCCATCTGAGCTGGGGAGAGTTGACAGTGACTCCCGCTGATTTCACAGCTATCACTGGCCTACAGTTCACTGGGAGGCCTGTGACTTGGAGAGACCATATCACAGCTGAGGAGTTCCGAGCTTTGGTCGGGTTTGAGTTGATTCCCAAGGGGCTAGGGATGGAGACGCGGAACGTCGAGGTGGCAGTCCAGAACTGCATACGGGACTTTGCCGTTAGTGAGGTGACTGCCCACCAGCTTGCTAGAGCCTTTGTGTGGTTGATGCTGTCAGTCACCATCTTCGCAAATTCTGGGACTCTGGCCATGACTAGCCTCCTTGACTCTTTGGAGGATGTGGATGGGATTGGGACGGTCTCCTGGGGAGAGGCCGGATTAGCAGAGCTGTACTTCTCTCTGGATATGTACAGCCGGAACAAAGCTGCTTCCATGGATTGCTTCTCCTTTGCTCTTGAGGTAGTCCCTCTTCTCTTTCTCTTTCTTGTCTTGAGACTTTTATGAAAGAGAAATGACCCTTTTTGATGTTTTGAACATGCAGGTCTGGTTCTGTGAGGTGATCGGGTTCTTTCCTTGGAACCAACAGAGCGATATCACCATCTTCCCTGCTATGGTTCGCTGGAGGGGAGATGCGAGGGATAAGTTCATGGGAAAGATCCGGATCACTTTTGATTATAAGATGGTGAGGCCGGTCATCAACAGGGATGGACACGATGGAGTGGACTTCTACCCTTGGGGCAGGTATCCAGAGATTCTGCTAGGAGAGGCCATTGAGGCGATGAGGCAGAGGAGGTGGCTGACAGGGCTGACATGTGATGTCATCTATTTGGGGGATCACTTTTCTAGGCAGCATGGCCATGTCCCTCCCTTGGACGCCATTACTCCCCATGATCCTCCAACACGGATGCTACACCCCGAGGATTGGCGGCAGATGAGATTGCTAGGTACAGTCGGGCGTGGCCGCCGAGGAGTACTGACATGGATACCCCTACGTTGTGTTTGTGGAGCGGCGCACGAGGACGCCACGAAGGCGATGAAGCCGGCGGTCACTCAGAGGATATGGGGAGGACGAGCCTTCGACCCGCCGATCCCTCCTTCGCACATTTCATACGTGGTCCACGGAGTTCCAAGGAGGATGAGTATTCTGTCCCCGACACCAAGGGAGCCCGCAAGATACCCCCGCCGCCTGACAAAGACTTTGTAAGTATACTTTTTTAGGGTCTTTCCCTTTTTTAGATTTCTTTGCTTTTTGCAAATTCTGAGATTTTCTGAGATTTTTCTCCTCTTTTTTTTTCAGGTTCCAGCTCGCACTTATGACAGACTGGTCAGGCAGAAAAGGGGCTGTGGAAAGACATGTGTCGGTCCCTTCTGAGGAAGCTGGCCTGCACTTCAAAGGCGGCAGCGGACGCACAGGAGCCCGGGCGCAAAAGAAGGCATGTCGGGGGCACAACGTCTACCTCATCGGCCTCGGAGTACTCTTCCAGTGCCATGCCTCGGGGACGGGGACCCAATGCTGACATTCTGGGGTAGCTGGCTGAGTACGGGCACGATAATGTCCATCTGTCTGATGTGAGCGACCAGGAGGACTTGATGAGGGAGGCTAGCATCTACGAGCTGAGCAGTGATGAAGAAGAAGAAGAATCGGAGGCCTAGGAGGTCTCTAGAATGGATTTAGGAACAAAACAAACAATGAACACGTTTTTATGCACATTTTGTTTATTTTTTGCTTTATTTGGGCGCCGATGGGGCGAAGACATTGTATTACTATTTTATTTGCTTTTCTATTTATGCTTTTATTAATTTGCATATTACTTGAGCCTTGGGGCGATTTTTTGCTTGGAATTGGGGCTGAAACGGGGCCAAAATGATTTATAATGATATATAAATGCTTGGGTGACCTTTGGACACATCTTTGTACAGGTCTTGGTTGAGAAAGTGGGGTGAAAACTCCCTTGGGCAGCAACTTTGGTTGTTGCAGATTTTTTCTGCAGATGGAAAATGTAGCCGTGCGGTTTGGTCTCTGGGGCAAATGAAGCCGTGCGGCTCACAGTTCTGTCTGAACTGGTTATTTTCTGAATAAAAGCAAGGCTTGGCCATTTCATTTCATTTTCACTCTAGACTTGGAAAATTCTATATAACAACAATGTCAAAAGTCCACCAAAATATATTAGATACAAATTAGCTATTTTTCTGCAATAAGACTCAAGCACTTAGACTACACACATTAGACATAGGGTTTTTACATCACAAACATTAACCTCACAGTTGTGGTCAACAAATTTATCCTCACATGAAACCAAAATATTGTCCATGTGATAACGAGGGAACATTCCATGCGCTCATTTCCTTTTTTATATTCTACAAAGTGGTTTAAACCTTTTTTTAACAAAATACAAGAAGGCATTTATACATGTGTAAATAATTTACACTAAATGAGAATATACATGATAATATTTCATAAATCGGGGAAGAAAAAATAATAAATCAATAATTGACTCGAGACAAAATGAGTCACAGCTATGAAAGTTTCAGTACATTATAACAATTTACCCTTTGGATAAAACAAAATAGGGGAATATGCTAACTTCAAGAAGTCTACACCTTTAGGTTGACAGTCCTTTTAGGCTAACACACCGATAGCTTAATATTCATTTTTCTTCAAAAAAAAAATAATGTGTAATTAATAATGACCCACAAAATAGCCTTAACAATGATCCACAAAATTGACAAATGGGTCATGAATCACAAGTGACTTGAAACACAATAAGTCAAAAATGAAATACTCATCACATTATAACAATATCTCATTTGGGTAGAAATTGTAATAAGCAACAAGCATCTTCATATAAAGCTAACAACGAGAACACACTAATTTCAAGTAGTTCACACCGTTGGGTTCATAAACTCTCTAGACTAGTATGCCTCTGGCTTTCTTGGATTCATAAATCTTTATAGTTCTATATTAATAATTACAACTAATAAAAAAAAAACTTTGCGCAAGCGGTTGTAATTTGCAACCATTGATCTCACCGCTAAAAATCATGAGAAAAATAACATTTTACAAGCTATAATGAATGAGTCACTTTGACAACAACCATTCAATGTTGAGCAACAACCATTCAATGTTGACTCGTAAAACATTCTCAATGCGGCCAAAAAGATGTAGCTAGTAAGATTCCAAGATTTGCTATAGTGAACTATGATCATTATTATATAGTCAAATAGGAACATCACAATTCAATTTTTACATTATTGAAAATAAATAATAACATGCACTAACAAATAATTGAATCTGAAACCAACAATGGTGTCCCCATAGCCATGCAAATAGATACCGGATTGGATCATAAAATAAAATAAAATAAAATTTCTTGCAGATCAATGGCTTGAAATTCAGATAATCTAATAATAAATAAATTAATATTTTATAATGGCACGGGAATGTTTAAATCAGATGACTCATTCATATCAATCAAGAGAATATAAAATTAAATCAAGAGAATATAAAATTAAAGGTGACTCAATGGAATAGCAAATATTTATAGCTCCATGGTTTTATATTAGGTAAGGGATCTATCATTATTTTTCTTCAAGAAAACTAATAACCATGTTTCATAAGAATTGTAATATCCTTATTCAATAAAAATTTCAATTTGTGTCCTTTTCATCACGGACTCAAATTGGGACAAAGCCTACACTTAATTACAATGCACATCATACTATAAAGTGTGCACAAGCCCATAAATAGATCATATTAACAATTGGGCTTATCGTGCATTGTTCTACTAAATATGACTATAATTGTTAACCCGTTTTATTAAAACGAATACATTCACAAGTAATGGTAGTCCAAATAAAAGTCTAACAAAATATTCATCTAATAATGTCATATCTTTTAGTGTAAAGTTATAACATCATAACATTAGGACTGTTAAATTTTAATTCATTGAATATGCTTATTATTTGAGTAAATTCATTATGAATATAAATTTCACATTTTCTAATCAACTCTTTTACATACCTATTAAATTTTATTTTATCTTTGATTTTAACTATTCTATTTATATTCATACATAAGTTAACTTACATTTAATTTGTACATTTAATATATGTAAGTGTACTATATCTAAGTGAATAATACACGATACATGTACGTTATTAAATTTGAATTTATCTTTAACTTTAACTATTCTATTTATATTTATACATTTTCATATCTAAATTTTTACTTTCAATTATTAGGTACATGTACTATATCTAAGCTAATAATACATGATACATGTATTTTGTTAAATGACCAAATAATTTAGTCAATAAACATAACAAAATAATTATTTATTGTATAAAATAAAATAGTATAATGTATACATCTCTATAATAGTTATCCCTTTGAATGCCTACACTTATCGATGGAAGTTATCAACTAATACGTCAAATTCGAAACGTTGCAAGAATTTGAAAGATCATCGCACTTGAAAACATGAAAATTCAAAGAATTCATAGAACGCACGACGTGACACAAATCGAGACCTTTTCATCGACTTTAAAACACTATAGTATAGATTTGAAATTTTGATGTTCTAACTGAGAACGCACATATTCTACGATAGTAGGAAAAATAAGTCGCCTTATTTCAATCATTTTCAATTTTGGTTAGGGACGGATTAATAATGAAAGGATGGATTGTAGAATTTGTAACTTATTACTCTTTGTCATCAAGAGAATGTCTATTTTCCAAAAAAAAATTAAAAAAATCCTAAACTGAATATTCAATTTTTAATGGAAATTAATAAATTCACATTCATCATACAAGTTTTAATCCCAGTTACACTTATAATGCAATATGTTGATATTATAATCGTTAATAATTTTTATGTACTTATGCTAGTAAAATGTTTAAATTTAATATTTTACAGATATTTTCAAAATAAAATTGAATATTCATAGGAAAAAAAAAATAACAGAAGGAGAGGTAGAAAAAATATTAGAATTTGCACAGCTTCCGTGATGCCATATCATTTTGGTCGCAGGCCATTTTATTGTGAGATAGATATTCAAAGGTCCTCGCCTTTCGAAAGCCCAGACCTAGGTCTTCATTTTGTTCACTGCCTCGGTAGCTTGATCCTTGACTTGAAGCATGATATGCAGGACCAAATGATTTTCACTTGGTTGAAGCTCTTAAGGGGAACAAAAATTGTTTCTTAAATCTACAGGGAGGACAAAACAATGAAAGAATAAAGGGCAAACCCCGGTGCGTCAAGCGCTCCCCGCCTTGCGGGGGTTGGGAGAGGGAACCATTTGCTAGAGCCTTCCCCTGACAATTGCCAAGAGGCTGTTCGCCAAGGTTCGAACCCGTGACCTTATGGTCACCAAAGGAGCAACTTAACCGTTGCGCCAAGGCTCGCCCTCAAAACAATGAAAGAATACATGAAAAAAAAATATATATATATATATATATATATATATAGTTTCAGTCTACTGGCTCTAAAACACAAATCTGACAAAAAGACTACTCGGAGACTGAAATTGTGGATTTGAGAAAAGATAAACGGGTTTTGGTTAGAGTTAATTTTTCTTCTGCTTCTGCTGCTTTTTCTCTAACACCATGTACAACTTCCTCTGGAGCTTTCTCAACAAACTGTATACAGGAAATAACCGTGCAGCTTGTCAGAATATGCCAAAATAAGAGTATTGGGGGGGGGGGGGACTGATTACTATATTGTGACAAGAAAACCATGAACTTTACTATTTTTAGCTTCAAAAAGGAACTTGAGTGAAATGAGAGGATTAGGTGTATGATTGACACCGGTGAAACCGTGAAACATATCATCAATTACAAACAGAGATAGCAACGGCTTACACTGAACTAGGGTTGGTCATACAACCAGTCAGATGATATTACAATTTTAGATTAAAATGAATACCCAATTTTTGGTGAAGTACTAAATCCTCCCTCATCAAACAAGATCTTAAATCACACTTACACTCATGATGCAATATGGTGAGATCATTAAGGATTTTTTATGTACTAGTGCCACTAAAAATGCTTAAAGTGAACCTTTTTGCAAATGTCTCTCAAAGTGAAAATTGGACATTCATTTAGGGACGAAGGGAGTAGTATTTAACTGTTTTTAGAGCTTCATTGAGCTCTATAGAAATATCTCGGACCAGACACTGCAGTGAAAATAATAGTATCCTTGGAATTAAGGTTAGGAGTTCATGTGACCATAACAATGTGTTTCTTGATCATTTACGTAACAAAACCATTTATGTTCTATGGAATAAATTCACACACTTATGAATCAACATGTAGCCCCCGATTCAAGAAACACCACTAATAAGAGAAAAGGAAGAAAAATGACTACATATGCATTCACATGGATCTTTTATTGCAAGTAATGTTTTCACATGGAGATACAAATGCAGGCGAGCAGAACGGTAGAAGGGGTTGATATTTTGGATTGTCTTTCAACTATGCATGAGAACTCGAGTGATTGGAATGTGGAAGGGTGAGAAAGAAAAAAAAACATACTTTAGGAGAGCTGAGGCGGGCCAAAAGGCCATCATACTCTGATTGCATCTTTGAGATTCGCTTGGAAAGTCGCTGGACTTCAGCAGATATATCTACCATATCTGCAAGAGGAAGATATGCCTCCAAGCCTTCACCGGCAACTAGATGCACAGATTGATTTGCATCCGCTGAAATCAAACCAATTGCTCAAATTTCAATCAACTCATACGGTTAACTAAATCATACTGTAAGTCCACCTGTGGCTAGGAGCTGAAAAGAAGATATCTCTAGCCTATGATTAAAGGAAACAATTCAGTGTAGGCATACCAGGGGGAGAATTTGAAAAGTGGATGCTTTGCAAATCTAGTCTGGATAGTAGAGCTAAAACTTCCTTTTCATCCTGTATCAATAATTCAGTATTAGGGCTTGACATATGATCACTAAACTAGATCATGAGAGATGAAGTCCAAAATAAAATCTTAGTTTTTGGAACACGGAGAATAATATGAGCTCCATCCGGATAAGGGAAGGAATAATTTAAAAAAAAAAAAAAAACGAATTCACACTTGGAAGTCCAAAATAACTAAGATTCTTATGTTCCATATCCACCCATATAAAAATTCCCACAATACTTAAGTCACTTTCTGTACGGATAATCATTCCAAGCATTCTCCATATATGTCATTGCTGTATATATTGAATGCGATCGTGCCCATACTTATAAAGGCACCACTTTCATTTTTTTTAAGTGATTGACATGCTAGTGTGATATTAAAAACTATTACAGCAGTCTTTCTTAGTTGATCCACTTCTACTTATGTTTCTTTCTCTTGCTCCAAGTTACATGAAATCACCGAAACCATCCTTAGATATGGTTCTTATTATAGCTTCCATCATCAGATTATATATCCTTTAAAGTTGCATATTCTCACCTACGCATCAAGTATGGATACATAACACAACTAGACTTGACCGGATCATACTAATCACGGTACTAAGAAGATAATAAGAAATTTTAAAAGGCCAAATTTATCATATTTCAAATCTTCTCCGATGATTTTTCAGCAATTAACAAGTTAAATTATGACTCCATAATGGTTTTAAATTTAAGTGTTTACTTTGATGATGAAAATTAAATGTATCATTCCAGTCACATCCCAAACCAGCCTATTTGAGTCCAAGATCTACATCATTCCGATTTGCGGAGGTCCAGTATAGTTTCAACTGGGAGCTAATGTTTGAGTTTTTGCGTTAGTTGGGTTCTCGGTCCAAATCCACCTGAATATGAGTTGAAAAGAGATCCAGGATGTGGATTTTTTGAAACACTCATAAACTGCAGGAAAATCGGTGATATAAATTAGAATTACAGTTACACTGATGTACAATAAGTAGAGCACGGAAGCTGTTTGGCAATCCAGGGTAGTGAAGTAAGGATGGAAAGGAAAAGCCTTGTTTATATGGTTTGGTTAACCCATGGAATATGATTCTCCATATAAAATATTTGTAATTTCAGGGATGTTTAGAATACAGAACATTTAATCCACACGCATTTTGATCCAACTGATGGGAGTGTCAAAAGAATGTAGATACGTACAGATATGTACTGGATCACTTCAAAATTTGCAACAATAGATGCAGATATTCGCTTCACTGGCTCAACAGAATATTCTGCTCGAGCATTTCGTATGGCTTTCGTCTGAGTATAATGAAACGAGTTAGTGACCGGATATGTAAGTTTTACATTAAAGTGCCAGACTAACTGGCAGCAGTATACACTTGAAAGGTGAAGTAGGAATGAATTTATAAACTCACTAAAGCCTGTAAATTTTCAAATCGTTTTATGGAATTGGCAAGCCTTGGAAGTGAAGATGAAGGCCAAGAGGAAACTATAAGAGCTTCCTTTCGATTGGGAAGTGCCTGCATAAAAGAGACAAGCTGGTCATTGTTGAACAAAAAGTAGGACATGAGCTTAAAGAACTAAATACATTAGGGAATAACCCAAGGGCACACCAATATAGATATACTAAAAGGTTTGTTACTAGAGTTTATTTATGTAATCATGGTTCTTGTTAGTATATGGTTATATTTTGGTGATCAAACAGCCCAGAACCAATCACTGTTTACCAAAACTGAGTAGCTAGGGCTTGTCACCCCCCCCCCAAGGGATTCAATCCTATGGTTTGGATAAACCATGAGTCGATCTGTTTCTCTTCGTGGAGTTTGATTCTTTCGCTAATCTCCTCCCTAGACTCTTGGGCGCGGTCACTGAACCTTTCTATGGTTCCAAAATATGTCTACTTCCAACCCAGACTCTTGCTGGTGGCCACTGAACCTTATTCTTGTTCCAAACTATGGCTGAAAATCAATCACAAATTTTAAGCAGATAGCCCTGGTTCCCATCAAAATCAACGAATGTATATAAGTTTACGCAAGTGATCTCTTTCATGACTCAAACTGCCAGTAGTGGAAAGATGACATGCCGATTAATTCTAAGACAACTCGATCACAATACTTATCCAGTTATCTGAAATGTACCATTAAATTTGGGATAGCAGGAATTGCGAAAGAGTTTCCAAGTAACATTTAGACAGAAAATACTGGAAATAGCACTAACACGTAAAACAAAATGCAACAATATATGTAAGTACCTGCCACAATTCTTCAGTCACAAAAGGCATAAATGGATGCAGAATTTTCAGTATGTTCTCAAAAACGTATAAAAGAACTGCCTGGGCTACAGAAGCAAATGCCTGATCTTCAGACTTGTACAGGCGAGATTTACTAGCCTCAATGTACCTACAAGGAAATACAAAAACCCAATTACACATGGGAAAAATTGGAAAGATCATAAACTGCATCCCTTGGGGAAACAGCTCATCAGGAAAGAACCACAGTAAGCGTTGGTGATGTGGTGAATGCCCATTCCAGTTGCAACTTTAATAAAGATTACTGAAGCCAACAGATAAATTTGAACAGGTAATTATGGTACACAACATGACTGAAAGTATTTGCATAAATAATAACAACAATAACAACAAAGCCATAGTCCCAAATAATTTGAGGTCGGCTAACATGAATCCCATGCGTCATCGTTAAAGAAAAGATGAAAGAAAAAAAGCAAGTTAAAAGAAGAAATAGGAATGAAAATTAGAAAAGGAAAAGAAGAGAAGAAAAAAAAAGTGATAATAAAAGAATATATAAATATAATATACAAGGAAAAAAAATTTTAAAAAATCAACCCCCATAACCCACAGGAATTTTTGCCCTCCACTCCGGCCATTTCAACGCCACATTTTCATCTAATCCAATTAAACTTGGATCATTTTCAATCACCTTTATTCAAGTTTGCTAAGGCCTTCCCCTACCCCTCGCCATTTTATCACTTCTCCACTCTTTAGGCCTCCTAACCGGTGCATCACTCGATCTCCATCTCACATGACCAAACCACCTTAGACGATTCTCCCTCATTTTATCTTCACTAGGGGCAATTCCTACTTTCCTCCAGATCACCTTATTTCTCAACCGATTCTTTTTTGTATGCCCACGCTTCCATCGTAGCATACGCATCTCCGCCACATTCGGGCCCACTTCCCTAAGTAAAGACTCCAAAGCCGGCTTCAGACTTTACCGAGGCTGAGAATGGACCAACTATTAAATCTTGGATGGAAATTTCTTGTGAACGTGACACTGTTTCACAGTCCAACACTCATTGCCATATATCAGTGTCAACCTAATTGTCGTGCGATAGAATTTTTCCTTAAATCTTTGGGTCATGCCCGGATCACATAAAAACCTTGTGGCACTCTTCAACTTCAACCAACATGCTTTAATCCTATGAGTCACATCTCCATCCTTTTGAAGAGTAGATCCAAGATAGCGAAAAAAAGTTAGAAGCTTGGACAATCTTCTCATCGAATGTGATCACCCATGCCTTATTGCTTCCAACTCTGCTAAACTTACACTCTAAATATTCAGTCTTCCTTCGGCTCAGTCTAAAACCTCGAGATTTCAAAGTTTATCCCACAAAACATCTCTAAACCTCAATCGGTATGCCATCTGACCCTACGACTTTCTTCATCATGTTCATTTTTTGGTGAAGTTACTAAATCCTCCCTTGTCAATCATCATGCTCAAATTTATATTTGTAATAATGGTGTCATGTGGTGAGATCATTAAGGGCATTATGCATATACGGTACTAAAAGTAGTTAAGATCATGTTTTAAAATTCCCCCCAATGGCTTTCTTAGAGGTCTTTCCTAAACATTGGTAATGGGTAGCAGGGTGGCATGAGGAAGAAGAATATAGTAAAAAAGGGACGGTCATTTAGGATTGAGGGAGTAATTTTTTTTACAGTAAATATGTTAATACTGAAAATTATAGTAGTAGAAAAAGGAATGTATAGGTTGGACAGAAAAATGAAGAATGTGGAAGTTAATAAGGGGTAAAACAGGAAGAGAGGTCAAAGAGTCATAGTCCACAATCCCCCTCCCTTTATATTTAATATAGATGATGAGCACTACAACCTGTTGTTTTCCCCGACCTTAAACCTTCTTTTCTTCACATGGAAGAAAAAATAATCTCTTCCTTTTTTTTCTTCAAATAAGAAGTCCAGTAGGTCAAGCACATAGTGCAATGATAATTATTTAAATAGGTTGGAAATGATGGACTACTTTCATATTCCTTTTACCCCTTACTGGTGGATGTATATCTCAAGGAACTTGGACCAATAAAGGGAATGTTGACACTCCATTAGAAACATTCAACAGAGGAAGATGGTCATTCATAAAGGCAGGAAGAATTAATTTACTGCAACAAAATGAATGTTACTAGTATATACATAATTAATGAGATACATCAAAAAAAAATCAAGGGAAAAAGAAGAAAAAATAGCGATTGTTGGAGAGCATCATATACTCAGGTTTTACTGTTTCCAATCAGGTAATATCTGGTTGGGAGCATGAGTAGAAAAGTTGCTCTTTTATCATTTTCTATAGTGAATAGAAGGAAAGAAATGTTTAGTTGGTAACTTAAAATATCTAAACAATCTTTAGAAAGCCAAAAGGCATAACAGGCTACACTCAACATACCAATCAGCAAAATCACCCCAGAAGAAATCGTATGTTTCCCTTGCAACATCATTAAAGAAAAACTTGTCATAACTTATTGTGACGTTGTCAACTAGTATATGGAGCCTTGAAACCTGAATGGAAAAGAACAGACATATATTTTTAGTAAGTTTATAGGTATTACGGAGTGCTTTGAATGCAATCAATGAAGAGATATCTCACCACCCAACTCTCAGGTAAAGGAAGCCCGAGAAGACACTCCTCCTCGTCAAACTGAAAAAAAAAATAGTCTTTCATCACAAGGAATGGAGCATACAATGATAGGATGGTATTAAAGCACTTAATGCAGAACAATACCCTAGTATCAAAATCTACCTACAACTAATGATGCAGCAGGAGCTGATCAACGAACTTGAGAAGTTTTCATGCTAAATCTAAGAAAGGCCTACTTCACTCCCTGATATGGCTGGTTATTTCCCTGAACCAAAAATTTGATATTTGCATAGAGGCTAGAGAGCACTTATCAACAGGGAAATTCATCTTTCTAGTATGTACTTGAGCTAGAAGGTGCCATAAATATTGACAATCTGACCAAGTTAAAGAAGTTTCTGCATGAGATAACATGTAACTTAAAGATACAAAAGAGTTTAGTATGGCCAGACACTTTTAAGGTACTGAATGATTCAAATAGGAGGAGGGAACTACCTCCTTTGAGATAAGAGTTAGGTTGTGTTTGATAGCATTAAGCACTTAATGCATGTTGCTAAATGATTTCCTTTTATTCAACTACTTCAAACTAAGTATCTCTTCATTAAATGAATGAATAGATACTTAAATGTCCACAATGATGGCTCTTACTCGTTAAGTGAGAATCTTGATGCATGTTCGGTAAGAGGAATATGGGATGGTTGTTACAATTCAAGTCAAGGGTCCACCCTTAGTTTGAATTAGTTGCACAAAATAAAATCATTAAGCAACGAGCATTAAGTGCTTGATGCTAACAAACACAACCTTAGATATAGCGTAGCAAAAATTATACCCACCTTCCTTTATTTTATATGCTAGCAATACAGCTAAGGCTCTGAGATTTATGTTCTCAGATCCTCAAAAAGAGAAGAAAGCATGACAGTCTCCATATAATATTATGACTTGCCTTTACATACACAATATTGAGAATTAAAGACTTCACTCATTGAGGAGATCAACTATAATAAAAGTAGTTCAACATCTCAGTGAAGGCACTATGAGAAGATTAACAAACCTTATAGGAAGTTAAAGTTTCCCAAGCAGATGCATCACTTTGACTAGGCAAATTTTGCAACACAAACTTACCAGCATTCCACAATTTGTTAGTGAAGGCCTTGTTAGATGTCAACCTTTCTGTCGAAAGATTCAAATCCTAAAACAAGGCAATTGAGAGCAATTGATATATAATTCAATGAGTATATAAAATGATCATATGCAATACTGATATTGGTTAAAACGGAGCAGTACAGCTCAAATACAACGACAAACCTGACCAGCAGTTCCTAAAGCCAAAGTAAAACGTAAAGCATCCGTGCCAAATTCTTTAATTGTATCAAGGGGGTCTATGACATTTCCCAATGTTTTAGACATTTTCCGTCCCTGAAATATGTTGGGTTATAGATAATTAATAAATGTATTATCATATATAACTGAGTCTCTGTAAAAAATCAGGAAGAGCAACCACATTAACATACTACTGAAATGATGCTGCACTATTCAGGAAGAACAGACGGAATAACAATTAACCCCACAGGAAAAACATCAAAAGGGGGGAGAGAGAGAAAAGAAGAAAAGTAGAGGTAAGGCTCAATAAATAAAAATCAGATTATTCACTAACATCAAGGATGAAAAACAAACATTATTTATGGAGAAAAAGAAAGAAAAAGAAACATGAAATCTTTCCAGAATTCATCAGTGGTCCTAGGTTTGCACCTTGGTTATCACATATTTTGATCTGCTCAGATTGGTACTGTGTGTCTGTCTGTGTGTGTGTGAGAGAGAGAGAGAGAGAGAGAGAGAGGTCAAAAAATAGGAGAGTGGGAGAGGCTAGAAAAGTCAAAGTGGCCAATTCTTTTGAATATGAAGAGAGAGGTTAAAAAAGGAGAGTGTAAGAGTGTAGAATTTTACTTTATTTTGAATATGAAGGAAATTTCAACTAATCAAAATCAAAAGTAATGATATAATGGAAAAGAAATAGGAAAAAAAAAAGTATGCAATCTTTCCGGAATCCATCACTGGATATAGGCTTACAAAACTTGAGTCCACAAGCACCGTATAATACTTAATATAGTTGCATAATCATGTGTATACTGGAGCTAGTTTAACTGTTCTGAAAAGGGGAAAAAGAAGCATTTATTTCATCAGGTGATGACACTAAAGCTGTAGCCTACACATTAACTTACCTGAGAGTCACGTATTAGTCCATGCAGATAAACATGTGAAAAAGGAACAGTACCGGTGAACTCAATACCCATCATGACCATACGTGCCACCCAGAAGAACAATATGTCATGCCTGTTACCAGTCAAAAGGAGTTGTTCAATTTTTCAGAAGGAATAAACGATATCGACAAATTTAAATTACAGAATAATGAAACAATGTGTTGTTATAGCTTTGAGCATCCTCAAAAAATGGAATAGGCAACTGCAATCAATAAAAAGAAAAAAAGGGCAGCGCGGTGCACAAGGCATCCCAGCGTAGCGAGAGTCCAGGGAAGGGTATCCACCACAAGGGTGAAATGTAGGTAAACCTTACCCTGCATAAATGCAAGAGTCTGCTTCCAGGACTTGAACCCGGGACCTCAAGGTCACACGGCAACACCTCAATCAGAGCGCCAAGGCTCCCCTTCACATTTGCAATCAATATGGTATGCAAAATTCTACTCGAAAAAAGGTTGTTGTTCACCAATTTTTCACTAAAGATGAGAAACATTGCAAGAGCAAAAACTAACGGGTGAAGATAAGGCAACTCTGAGCTATTGTGATGTCATCATTTATTGCAGCATAGATTTCTTCATGTGATAACACAATTGGCAAACCTCTGATATGGTGTTGTCATATGATACAGATAGATTTATGTGATAATGAATCCAACCCCTCCTTTCTTCTCTGAAGGACTCAAGACTCAATCATTAATTAATGGTAATAAAGAATGTCAAAGGCAAGAAATAAAATATGATAGCTAAAACAAAAGGAAATGACAAATGTGGAAACTCAAGTGTGGCTTTATTTTAAATGGCACGTAATCCATTGATAAATTTATGCCTTAAGATTAACTAGTAGCTCATTGAAATGCATGAAGATGCATAATGTCATTTGCGAGTAAAGACGCTATACCTAAATTGTGCCAGCTGAAAACCATAACACCACATATCATTGACTCCAGTTCAATGGTAGATGAAAAGCACCAACACAATCTCATACTCGGATTCAAACCATCAAAGCTTTGTAAAGTTAGTTGGTCTACAATTTGTTACTAATAGTCTGAGTAATTAACGAAGATGCAAGAACTTGTGCTAGCTAGTGTGGCTACCATCAACATCATGTCAAAAGAGTAACATAACAACCACACATCTTACCCTCACATTCAGTAATAGAGGGAAGGCATCCATATCATTAGTAGATACAAAGCAACATTGTTATTATTTTATATCTAGCACCATGACTTCTACTGAAAAGGAAAAAGAAACTAAAGCAAACAATTTATTTTTTTAAAGAAAAAAAAACATCTGCCTAACAATGTAACTTCAGATAAACCCGATAGGACAGGAGTCTCACTTAACCCTTGTGGTTGTTTAGAGGTCAACATTACTGCTTTCAAGGAAACAAATATGAGAGTCTTTCTCGCAAAAGCATAAAGAAGGCAGTTTCATTGTACAGCTGTGCATCGCCTAAACACACACACACACGCACACAAATGCTATGACACAGGAACTTGTCATCAGATCCAAAAGAATCTTTAACACATCAATCTATGAGTATATTGTTCCCAACCTAAACCTCTTCAAACTATAGTTATTATAGGTATGGGTGGAAGGAAACATGAATAATCTATGAATGAGCATATGTACATGACTGATTGAACAACCTTAGACATGTCCTTCAAGTTAACCAATAATCTTGCATTGCACTAAACAAAGTCATGAAAAGCTGTAGGCCTGTTACAGGTAATTAGGACAAACCATAGCTGAGATAAGCTAAGTACGTAGTCCTGTCTTTCCAGCCTTATGGATCTACCATCATAAGAAGAGAGTCATACTTCTTATCACCATTACTTGCAAAAATGCATCAATTGCATTAAACATCAAAAGTTCAATAATTTTCCTCTCAAATATCTAATTTCAAACCATTCCGTAATTACCGACTAAAATTATTCATACTATGAGTGACTTAATTAATACTCGGCCAGTATTAGATACACTGAATCTTTTGCTTGTTTTTATGTCTCCAGAATAGAACATTGAGAATCGATCCATATTTCAATCTACAATCCAAACCTATTTGAGTGTTTCTCATATTGACAAAAGGAGGTTGAAGCAGGAAAAATCGGTACATACCCTGTTTCAAGTACTGATGTTGGATAGAAACGCTTAAAATCCTCTGCCGTCTGATCTGGCCATCCCAAAGTACTGAAGGGCCATAATGCACTAAACATGGGCCAATATAATAAGAGTAAGACATATAGTCAACTATTCGGCGCATAATTCATGTATTAAAATAGAATACACATCATCACCATAAACACACCATGAATAACTAATTATAACTGTTAAGGCTTGATATAAATAGTTAAAACCCTACTAAAGTTAACCTATTATCAGAAAGTGGAACATCATTTATCAGTAAAATTTGTTATGTTGAAAAGGTAAATGAATAAAATAGTTTGTGGTCAAACTTCATAAAACCCTGTGAAGATGATATTAGACCAAACAGGAAATTTACTTATAACTGAACCTTACAAAATTTGTCGTTAATATGTAATTTAGAGTACTGGGCTTTTTACTAAAATCAAGTACTCCCTCTTTCCCGCTACAAACCGCACACTTTCTATTTTGGGCGTCCCATTACAAACCGCACACTTCCTAAAATGGCAAAGAATCTTTACTATTCCCTCCACTCATTCTCTCTCCTACATTATTTTAATACTCACAACACCATTATAATTTACTATTCCCTCCACTCATTCTCTCTCCTATTTTACTTTTACACTCAACATTTATATCATTATTTTTTTCTTAATCCCCGCGCAAACAGTAACAGTGCGGTTACTAGCGGGACGGAGGGAGTATATTTATTCTTTAATTAGTACTCACTCTGTCCCACTTGAAGAGGTGTGGTTTGACCAATCACGCAAATTTAGGAAGTGACTGACAATTGATTTATTCACTAAGCTGACCCTCAAAACATTTGAATTTAAACCAGGTTGGAAACATAGGTTAGTATAGTCAATTAATTGGAAATGGACGGCCAAGAGTTAAGTTACTCTTCTAATGGGACAGCCAAAAAGGTATCCACACCTCTTCAAGTGGGGCGGAGACGGTAGAATTTCAGTAAAAGCATCTAGTTAAGGTTTATCGGTTAGGTCTAAAGATCAATTTTACTATTTCAGTAATTTTAAGTATCGGGTATTTTACCAAAATCATATAATTAAGGCTTAGCTTGTCATGCTTAAAAATCAATGTAATCTCTTTGAAGAGAATGATGGTTGGAATAATGAAATTTAAGGTGTTCCTATGGTCAGAAGTTCCTGGTTATATCTGGTTGTTTCTGTAATTGCTATTCGACTTTAACCGGTAGATTTGAAGTATTCGGCATTATCAAAGTATCCCTACAGATAATCAAGAAACAGAAGTCAAAACAAACCTTGAAAACCAAGTATCAAGAACATCTGGATCCTGATATATTTCAACATTTTTTCCGTATTTCTTGCGAGCTTTGTCAAGAGCTTCTTCTGTGCTCCTAGCAACAATATATTCCTCCTCACAGTCTTTACCTTCTATGTACCAAACAGGTATGCGGTGTCCCCACCACAGTTGTCTGCTTATACACCAATCCTTGATATTTGATAGCCAGTGATGATATATCTGTAATCAGCAGAAGTATACACATGTAAACTGTGTAAAGCTCAGAAGTGAATTGCATACAGTTATCGATGGCTAATAACAACTCAACATAAGGCCTCGATCAAAATGGATTGAAAAGAACCAGGTTTAAGCCTACAGGATAATAGCTGGGAAAAAATGAACATGGTGGACGTGGAAACGAATAAAACGTGCATAATGATGATGCAATAAGGAACTGGGTAACCCAGATCATGTAAGCTACTGAAAGTATGAACAAAAGGTAATGTGTAAAATCAGGGAAGAAGACAAAATGTATCACTGAAAGCCACGATAGGGTTAACAATGTTAATTGTTGCTCACCTTGTCAAATCTTTCCGGCATAATGGTCAATTCCCCTTTCTTAACTGCATCAAGGGCCTTCTCCGCTAAGGGCTCCATGGTTACAAACCATTGCTTGCTTACTAAAGGCTCTATGATCTGAAAAGACAAAACATTGCAATTAGAAAACAGCCTGATAAAAAACTACCAACTCAACTAAGTTCCCGCTTGCCACTCACTTCTCCACCACGTTGGGATCTCGGAACTCGTGAAGTATGAGGCTCCTTTTTGACTCCTAAGCCTGTCTCCTCAAGTTCTGACCAGAGTTTCTTCCGTGCCTCAAACCGATCAAGGCCGCTGAGTAAAAAGAAGCACAACAGCCAAACTTTAGCAGCTCATAGGAATCTCATCAATATGGTAGATTCCTACAAGAAATAAAATGCACATTCCGTAACGCACCAATACAGCCCAGCAACTTCGTTGAGTGTCCCATTCTTATTCATCACATTAAGTATTGGAAGACCAAGTTTCCGCGCAAGAAGGTAGTCATTGTGATCATGCCCTGGGCTTATCTTAAGCACACCAGTTCCAAAGTCTTTATCCACATACTGCAATATTACCCGAAATCAAATGTGTTTAGAAAGTAATTCTCAAGTAACAGAAAACAGCTCACTGAACAACCTATTCATCAAGATGCATACATATAAACACACACACACACATATGTATATGTGCGTGTGTGTGTGTGTGTAAGAACATATACATATGTGTGCATATAAATGAACACAGAGACATACATATGGATGCATACACGTACGTGCAAACATATAAATGCGCACATATATATGTGCATGCTTATGTTTATGAATATAAATACAACCCATACGCATATGTATATGTACATGTGAATGTATATACATGCATAGATTTTTACATTGCATGTGTGTATGGAAATTTATGAATATATTTATTTTTGTAGATCAAAGCCAGGCTGCTGGCTGCATGTATTAATAAAATAGCCAAGAAGCTACAAATCAATTTCTAGTTCAGATTTTCTTCTCGAAGAGATGTAACCTATTTGTACATTTAAAAAAAAAAAACTGAAATGGCAACAAAAGCAATAATCATACTTGCATAAGAAACCAGAAAATGTTGGCACCTTGTCAGCAATGATAGGTACATGACGACCAAATGTCAGCGGAACAATAGCTTGCCTTCCAATATACTTTGCATAGCGCTCATCCTGCGTAAGCGTGATAAATGTAACAGTATAAGCGGTAATTTCCCAAATAAAAATTTCCAAGAGTTATGAATAGGTTGATAGTCAAACAAGGACATCTGTAACAATAGCATCATAATACGGCAAAAAAGTGAGAACTGATGATTCATAATAGGGTGTTCAAAGTTCAAACAGTTTGGAGCATGAGGTCAAAAATCGAACTGCAGGACCAGCTAAATAGTGTCTCCATTCACATACAATACAGAAAAGGGTAAAGACTTACAATCTAACACTGACCAAATAATTTTAGCTGATAACAGATAAACATTCACATAATAAACATAAATAAGTAAAGCACAGGACAGTTGAACACCTGCAGTGGCGGACCTAAGGCTATGTATATGGGTGCAAGTGCACCCATATAATCAAATACTTTGTCTAGTTTAGTGGGTAAATTTCTAGGCTTATAATCTTGGGGTTGTGGGTTTAAGTCCCGCAACCAACATTTTTCCCACTATTTACATTTTGAGACTTTATAGTGTAATTTGTGCACCCGCTTAAAATAAGTCATGGATCCGCCACTGAACACCTGAACTACGTTTAGCATCCATCTACCTTATCCATTAGATTCGTTTTGATCTCGTAAAGGTTCACATATATCTATTGTGGCCAAGTATACATAGAAGAAAAAGCGACTATTTCTTGTCCTAAACTCCTACTCCCCCGAAATAAATGTCCCTTTTGACTTTTCAAGAAAAGGAAGGAAGTTGACTTTTAAGTCATATTAGTAATATATGTACATAATTACCCTTTGTGTTCTACTTGGACCATTACATGTGCACATCATAGTTGTAAAAGGCTATCGCCTCTTTTGCCCGCCTTGCCTTTTTGGCACCTTTAGGGTTCGATCGCCTTTTGATTTTGTGGCGAGCTGTTGTGCGCCTTTTTGGCCTAGGCCAGGCCTTTCTTGGTTATGGCAAGAGGCGTGAGGAATCCGCCTTTGTCAAAAGGCATGATAGGTGTATGTGTAATGTTAAACTGGGTTATTTTTGTATTTTTAGTTTTAATATTTTAACTCAAAATGCGTTATTTAGGAAAACATGGGGTAAAGATAGCCTGTGGCGTGCAAGAGAAGGAAAGAAATTTGTAATTTCTCCCAAGCGATCAAAAGAAAATAAGTGCGATAAATAACTAATTAGAACAACGACAAAAAAAGTGCGACAAAAACACTACCGATAACTTGCTTTATTCTAATTTTTAAAGGGAGGTTTGCAAATTTTATTCTGTTTACTAATTTACTTTGTTTTTTTCCTACACTTTGGGTCTCCTTTAGTCATTTGAAGTTTTAACTATCTCATATGTTCATCTCTAGGTATGGAATTATACGTTTGAAATTATATTTTAGAATTCACACACTTTCACGCTTTTAAACGGCTACTTGTTTACTGATTTGAAAATCAAATGTGTTTTTCATCTTAGAATTCTCACTTTTAGGGTGTTTTAATTGTATTAAGTTGCTATTGCGTGTGAAATTGTGACATTTATTTGATGCAAAATTCTTGTTCTTAGCATGATTAAGCTTTGTTTAATATATTTTACAAATATTATTTTACGATTTCTTTGGTTCTATTTTACCACCTTGCTCGCCTTTCGACCACCTTTCAACCGCCTCGTCATTCGCCTTTTCTAGGAACTTCTCGCCTTTCGCCTTTAATAACTATGGTGCACATGCTTATAGTAGTTGGCATAGGGGATTTTTGGTGACCTGATTACAAAATGGACATTCATTTATGGACAATATTTTTCCAAAAACAACCACTCATTAAAGGACAAAGGGAGTCGTACAGAACATTAGAACAACATTTGATCCCTAACTATTTCATACATCTCTCACCCATACTTTCGCCAAAAAAATGCACAAATATAAGATCATGTTCCAGCTTAAGAAGTAGAAAAAAGGTACAAATTTTTGAATTTATATAGAACATGGGTTATATGCCTGATGTGGACCAAGTGATACACCATAATTGATAATATATAAAAAGTATCTATCAAGTATCATCTTTTTTTATTATGTCTTGGACCTTGGTCAATGGAATGCAGCAACTCAAGAAGCTAGCTTAGCTTCTAGGTCGAGCCACGGAGAAAAATATGTAAATATCAGGACATGAAGTTTATTCTGCGATTACTAAAAAATAGAGAGAGAAAGCAACGACTTGCTGAATGAGTAAAGGTACTTACCTAGTCTAGCACTTAAATCATGGGATTAATCTTCCTCTACAGTCTCAAAATCGTTGGAAATTTTTAATGTACAATGAGCTTATGGTATAATATTTTACACCTCCTTTATGTACGATTGACTCTATTTCTTATTTCCTTCCTTTTGGCACCTCACAAAATTAATTTTATTGACATGAAAGAAACAGGGAATTCAATTGCTGAAGTCCTGTTTATCAGTCATGAATTTAGATTTCTCAGTATCAATCAAGCTAATTTCTCTGCACGATGATGTTTGTGTCATTTCATGTTGTGACCTTATTTAATTAATACCACATTCAAGGTTCCTAAAACTTTTTCCTTAGCATAAAAAATGCCTCCATATAAGTGACAAAAACAGCATTTAGCCAATTTGTAATAGGTAAAAAAACATGCATTTTGACTCCAATATTAGCAAAAAAGAAAACGAATATCCAAACCTCAGGATTGACGGCGACAGCAGTATCGCCAAATAATGTCTCTGGGCGCGTTGTTGCAATTGTCAGAAAGTCACTCCTATGAGACGTGAAAAAAATGAAAAATCATATCAGTATAGATGTTAAATCTCATAAATAGATTATTTCATGGATTAATTACCCAGGTCTTCACATTTTGGCACCTTATCCGTATGTTGGTTAGTTGACAAATGCAATCTTAAAACATGTGAATGTATGAGATAGTTACATAATGCAGAAGAAGGATTCATGAATTCTTTGTTCAGTAGAGAACAGTAAATTTTGTATTTTCTAGACTTGCTCTGCTAAACTTTTTCGTATACAGAGAAAGAAGATGAGAAAGTATATGAAGAAAAAAAAATGGTGACCACATCCATTGTAAAATGTGAATCTCTCCTCTGGTTATACTTTAAGCACATATTTATGTAAATACATTACAAAGAAGTGGCATGCTAGTTAACCTTTTACTGAATAAAATCTAAAGGAGTTCAACAGTTACAATTCCAGTGAGCCCTCTCAACTACTTGGGTCAGGAAGTCTTTTTCTGCCATTCAATTCTATCAAAAGTAAGAATCACTGCAAAATACGCTACATCCTTCTATTTATCTCCATCTCCTTACATAACCATATGGCTATCCCCAACCAATAGCATTGTGGGTGATATTGATATTATCACTCTTTATATCTAAGTAACTTATGGTCTATGTTGTGCAGAAACTATCTCAAGCAATCTTATTTCATTATGTCTCCTATTGGGGTTACTTCAACTGTACCTCACATTTATTTCATTCAAAATCTATTTTCCCTAGCATTACCCCCCCCCCACTGGAAGATTCATCTCATCCAAAACTCATTTTCTTTACAAGTTGGTTCAGACTATGATTAAGATTAATAATAATTATGCTACGCTCTTCATGGATCAAACATCAAAGCTTACTCCTTAGGCTGGGCATTAACCACTAGCAAGATAGTAGAAGAGCTTCTAAGAAATAGTAACCAAGTCCTTTACTCTTCACCGGGTTATAGCGAGTCTTCTCGAAGCTGTTCCAATACAACATGCCTTTCTCGAAGTTTGACCAGTAACTCAAAGCATAGCTAGGTGAAAGTCCAATCAGCACTGAGTCTCTGGAAAACTAGGCCAAGTCTATGAACCAAGCAAGAAAGAATTAAGCCTCTGTAGCTTGAGATGCAACAAAGATCACACAACATGTACTCTTGACAAGTCTGAATTTAATGGCCTTCTAATCGGTAAGATACCATGGTTTAAACCAGGATGAACAAGATGAATAACATGATTTCGAAGGAGGAGAAACACGGGTGAGCGAATCGACACAAAAATTTACCATGAATGTTAACTTTAAGTTTTGGACTACACTTTTAGTTTTTGCAATATATTGCAGATTGTTAGAACAGTGACCCATAAAATGACACCACATTCGCCTGGGTGTCTTTGACCCATGGGCATTCATTAGACTTATCGAAGTTGAGTTGAGTTCCAGTAACAATCAAACCACATATATTCTTGCTTAGTCTGAATTTCATCTACCTTGTTTTAGTTACCATGATTTGACCTGGACCAAACACAATTTTAACAAACGATTTACTAAAACAAGGATAACTCCCCTTTTAAGATCTACTAATCATCCATACACTTCACATGTCAACTTTCAATAGATACCTATCTAATATTGCAAGCACTAGAGAGCACAATGCCTCACACACGAGAGATATAAACACACTAATCATCTATTACAGCTAATATATCTAACTCAAGAAGGAAAATGTAAGTAAACGAAAATATTGAAGCTGCTACCTAGTACCTCCAGCAACACGATACTTGATGTGATATAGGGTACCAGGCTCTTCTGAATATTCTACTTCCTAAATACAGCAAACGTAATTGTCAGATTTTGTGATTTCTAACATCACAATGTAGTACAAATACATCGATACTAAACCCAACATACCAAGTCTGAAACTGCAGTCTGTAAATTTGGAGACCAGTTGACCATGTAAGAGCCTGCAAATATATATAAAGTCATCTGGACTACTACGCTACAGCTCAACTCAGCATTATATCATCCCGATAAAACACCATCTCATAACAAGGACCATCACAGAGCATTGCTTGTGAATTTTAAAACGAAAGGCTGATTGAAAAAAAAATATCTTACGGCATGCTTCCAACGAAAGGGAATAGTCTTGGAAAAATACACTTCAATTTTCGTCAAAAGATTAAAAAGGATAAAGAGGATATTCTCATCTTAGAACTTGTATTAACCACAAAAAAAGATCAAGCCATCCATTTACAAGTATTCAATATTTGTTCTAAAGATTATCGAGGTACAGTTGATTCCAATTTGCACGACGCCACACACCAAGCTCTAAAGAGTATATCTGGACTACTAGTTTTGTTTATGTCAAAGCAGTTGGAAAGGAAACAGTTTCATCTCATTCTTTGAGTTCGGTCTTCATTCTTCTACTTACATCTCGTGTCATTTCCTCTTTCTTGATGATCAATAACCCAAAAGTACATGTGGTCACAGATGAAAGAGCCTTGAGGTCAGATTACTTCCAACTTCATACGGTTAGTATATGCAAGATAAGATAAACCCTGTTCGCTTATTTGCAGATAAACTACAACCAAACTTCGTGAATCTTCCAAGCGACCTCAACATTGTTTCACTTTTGTTTCTTGTCTGACTTAATATTCGACCTCAAAAGCAAACATATAAAAGGATATCATCATTCATATAAGATCAAATTACTTGGATAAAATATCAACTGCCTACCCTTCTTGATGTAGATTGCTTAAGTCGCGAGATGGGGATAGTGGTAGAAACACTAAAAATAGAGAAATAACATAAAGTAACATATTACCGAAGAAGGATAGTAGTATCAGCAAGGAAGCAGTGATGGATATCAGAGGTTATTGACTATGACAGTACGAAAAATTGGAGGCACAGCAAAAGTGTCAAGAGATCTTAAAGGCTTTGGCTTCATTTTTTGTTGGCTACATTTGGAGATACTTGTTAAGAAGATCTTGGACCTCCATTTTAGGTACACTTCTGGTGAAACTCCAGGCTCGCAACTTGAAGGGATCAAACTTTTAAATCGTTATAACTAAATGCAACCCGACCAAGTTAATATGTCCACTAGCTCCATCAAAAATTTAAATCAAGACAAGGCTTGTTGGAGGCATCTCAACAGTCAAAGTCGGTCTACCTTGAGGTTGAATCTGGGAGATGAGAACCAAGCAGTAGTTTTTTTATAAAATAACCAAACTGAAAAAAAAAAAAAAAAAAAAGGCATCCATTTCTATTAATTTATGAGATGCGTTTTGCACCCGAAACAGCTGTCAAAACCAAGATAGTATGACATTAAATACATGTTATGTAGACATCCAGCACCTGTGGTTTTCTGTTTTCTAGTTTGTTTGGGAGGCGAGCATGGGGGACATTAAACATCAGCAACTAATAACATAATCTGTAGCTGGGATAATTCTTTGTTTGGTTGATAAGCAAAAACATCCCTAGGAACCAAGTGTTAACCAAGAGAATAATCACTACGGGAATTAGATTTATACCTTGATAGATAAGGCCTTTCTCATGAAGCTTAACAAAGGCCTCAATGACAGCTCCTGCAACATTTAGAACAATGACTCAGAATATAATATTTTTATTGCTAGCCAATAATGACAAGTGTAATAAATGCCTTTTAATAAAAGCAAAAACTATAAACAAGAGTTTGAGATAGCGTCAGGATAGGAATTTCGTACAATTAATAGCAGCAAGAATGCAATATTGCAGGCAAACATAAGCCAAAGATAAGTGTGGTAAGGAAAAGATTTCTTTCTAATAGGAAAAGAAATTATATTAGGTGGAAAAAAGATAGAAATGGGATGGACAAAGAGGTCAACCTAAAAAGAAAAAAGTATAGGAAACAAAAATTAAACAATAGCAGCAGACAAACCCCTCCTCAAGTCAAAAGCAAAATCCCTCAGTAAGGAAAATACTTGCACACATAAGAAATCCAATAACTATCCTAGAAGATTAACTATGTCATCCTTAACTGTCTCAAACATGTAAAGCATTAGATAAAGATCTGACTTACGACTGAGCTGCTCATCAAGAGTGAAATGTTCTCTTGTCCAATCACATGAAGCACCAAGCCTCTTGATCTGATTAGTGATTGTCCCTCCATACCTTGAAAGAAAAGGCTAGTTTATGCACCCAGAAGACAAGAAACATAAAGTTGACCTACGATTCAAACTTAAGTACCAGAAAATTTCTAAAACAGCAACAAACTCAAGTTTGAAAATGATAGACCGATTTCCAGATGTCTACGGACCTTTAAATTATGTACTTAATGGCAGTTTGGTGTTTTAACGTTTGCGTTCTTTCTTCGAGAAGAAGACCCATACGAGCACTTGAGTTTGATATTACAGAAAGAAAGGTAGAAATTAGATCACAAGTAAATGGTTAGGGAATAGATTTGAGCAAGTTTCAAGTGGGCCAACAATGTTTGAAGGAGTTCTAATCCAAATCTAAGAGCTATAATTTCCCTGATCAGAAATAACAAACATATACACACACACACACTTGATTCTTCATGTACAGAATCACTCCAGACGACGAAGAGAGTTGAGACTTGAGACTCCACTAGAAAAAATATATAAAAATAAAAGTATACAACCCAACTTAATCATAAGCTTGGGATCAGTATCCAGGTTCTATATGGGTAGATCAATACCAAATAATCTATAACATTCATTCTGCTTTTCCAACAGCTATACAAACACACATTCATGAGTATCTGATAGTTAAAATTTGACAATTATTAGTAAGATACAAATTATAAAGAGAAAAGAAACAGTCATGAAAATTGAAAAGGATCCTTACGGCACAAGAAGCTGAAAATGTTATGCAGGAACTAATGATTATTGGTTAGTGGTTAGAGTGTAAGTTACAAAATATACAGTAATGTGTGTGTGTGTGTGTGTGTGTGAGAGAGAGAGAGAGAGAGAAAGAGATGGACGGATGGATGGATTGAAGTCATAATGATAGCAAGAAGATACCAAAAGACAGACATACTTCTCTTTCCACTCCCAGACTCGCTTCATAAACTCATCTCTACCCAGCTCAACTCTTTTTATACCTTCAGAAGCCAACATTTTTTCCACAACCAGCTGAAAGTGATTACATGAGACCATAAGGTGAAAAAATGGGTTTGCATTTTTTTAAGAATAGAGAACAGCAGTCCAATAACAGTTAAAAAAAGAGGTACAACAAACTCATGCACAGACAGCTCTATATAAACAAACAGTTTTACTAGAATGAAAGGAAATTGATAGATTTAACCATTTAAGAGCTTGTAGGGAAATTAAATTAAAATAAACAGCAACGAAGGGGGAAGGGGGTAATCCAAATTATATATATAAATTAATACTAACCAAGGATATCCAATTATACAGATTTAGTATGTTACATTGATATGCATTAACAAAATGAAGAAATGAAAATTTATTGTGATCCAGTAATGAAATATCATTTGATTAAGTGATTCAAACTTTAAACTCCTCAATCAAGCAAAGGCTTCAAACTTTAAATCCTCAAAATGCACAAGAAGCGCATAGTTAGCAGGATTTAGAAGGATACGGTAATGAAATGTGGTAGCATGAGAGGACAAAATCATCATGACATTAATTAATCTGACCATATGAAGTAAAGAGCAGGCAACTACTTTGATAGCCTTTAGTACCAAAAACAAACCTGAGTTGCAATCCCAGCATGATCTGTTCCAGGGAGCCAAAGTGTGGGATTTCCCTTCATGCGGTTGTATCTAACCATAACATCCTGGAAAAGTAAAAATTGTATGACTAACCGGACTTTGAATCTCATCGAGCTAGGTAGTAAAAAAAAAAAATAGTTGGCCTTTCAATTCAAGTAATATTTTCTTATCCTGAAGGTCAACTAAGAATATAAATGTATAGTATTCAACGATAAAACAATAGGGGAATGCATAACTAATTGATTACAAAAGCATAAACTTTATAGCAATGAAACAGAAACCGGTAAGGAATTGGCAGGATAAATCAATGGTCTACTGGCAGATACCATGCACCAAATCTAATATGCTACTCCCTCCGTCCCGGCCCAAATGTCCCAACTTTCCTTTTTGGGCGTCCCATTTAAAATGTTTCAACCCAAAAAAGGAAAGTTTTTTACTACTTTTTTATTTATGGGACCCACTTGTCATACTCACAATAAACATCCACTAACTATTCCCTACCCCACTTTCTCTTTCCTACATCACTTTCATACTCACAACATTTATTTCTCTACACACTTTTTACATTATGTATATTTATTCCTTAATTCTCGTGTCGAACCCATTTTGGGACATTTATCATGGGACGGAGGGAGTATTTAATAAATGATGACGATATGAAAAAGGAAATCGAAGTTCACAACTAGAAAAAACAATAGAAAAAATCACTTTCCAACCTCGAGAGTCACAAACATAGCATGCCCCATGTGCAACGAACCAGTAACATTAGGAGGCGGCATTGAAATAACAAAAGGATCATTTCCCCTATCAAAGTTTGGCTTGAAATATCCTTGGGACTCCCACCTAACAGCCATTATACAATGAAATTATTCATATGACTAACTTGAAATCATGCAAGAAAAAGCTTTTACAAGTGAGCATGCAACGAAATCACCAAACACTGCTTTTTGCAAAAAACAGTGTAGAAACATGCCAATGCAAGCAACTAGACGGCAAGCAGCATGAAGATATATTGCATTCAGTAAATTGCAAAAAATGTTGTCTTAGTTAAGTATCTTCAAGGCATACGAGTTTAACAAATCAGGTTAAAGCCTTCAAATTTTCCGTTGACCCCTTTTTAGTGAAGTTCACAACTATTCCCTCCCTCCGAAAATAAAATATTCCTAGTTTACATTTCGGTTTGTACTAATAGAAAAAATAAGATTATCACATTTCTAGAAATAGCAACAATTATACTGTAATTTTAACAAGGTACAAGCAAGTAAGCATGGTCCATAAGAACATTAACTTGTCTTTTGGGGGGCAGAGGGAGTACTAGGCAGTAAGGCTA
The DNA here is from genome assembly GCA_022495995.1 of Adenophora triphylla var. japonica. Lineage (NCBI taxonomy): Eukaryota > Viridiplantae > Streptophyta > Magnoliopsida > Asterales > Campanulaceae > Adenophora > Adenophora triphylla. The sequence continues at coordinate 627,481 of JAFEMH010000097.1, read as the reverse complement.
TTCGAACTAGAGCTCACAGGTACAAAATAAATGGTTTCTATTCCCAGTCTGTTAAGACATTGAAGACATACTTCCGTTATATGATTTTTGTGCTCAAAACTGTAAGGCAGAAATTAGCTATTCTCTTGCCTCCTGAAACATAAAGCTGAACCAGTGACTTCACATACTCGTTGGAAAACTAACTTCTACACAAAACTAATTAAGACTCTTAATTTAATAAGGAAACTTTTCCCAGCAAATAAGCAAATAAGTAACTGACCAAAAGACCCTGCTTGACTTCTTATATATTATGAAAACTGAATAAAACACTCCAACAACTTATTAAACTAATTATAGCTAATAAATTCTAATAACATAGTATCGCTTCTCGAGATCTTGAATAGGCTCCGCCTTAAAATGCATAAATTACTAAGCTTGTCACCCTCTTCCCATTCAGCTCCTTGTCTTCAATCCTATTGATCTTATTCAGGGGTACTCATCACTACTACTCTAGTTGAAACTTTTCGGGAAGTTTTACTCAGTGTTGCTAACCATGTCTTCAATCCTATTGATTTTATAGCCTCAAATCACATTCAGCTCAACTTAGCATAATTCAACTTTCTGGGCTCGGAAATATGATTCCTTTTCACTACTCCCACCATTCCAAAAAATCAATTGGATTACTAGTTATATATGTCCCAAAATACTTATCCACTTTCTGAATCACTCAGATCTTTGCGTTTCCTACTATTCCCCTCAGTAAATGCCTTACTTTGCATACTTTTTGGCTCATTATTTAAGAAACAATAAGAGTGGTGCTTAATAACTAAAGGCAGTTCAAGAAAATTTGTTAACATATCTAATCGATGATCTTAATTTGTGTGAAAATTCAAATATTGGGATGGAGGGAGTATTATATTTGGTCCAATTCAAAATCATCACACAATGCACACCTATGCTTTGACTGCCTGACTTTTGCTGGGATGCCAGTTTTAATTAGGTGATTAGGCCAATTCCTGGACACCTATGGTAACGCCTAGTCTTTCATCAAGAAATCATTTTTCTGTGTTCCCAATATCATATCAACAACAACCAAACAAAAACGCGCAGTAAGCAATGTGAAAAGGGGCAAAAAGTAGAAACGCGTTTCGATTGCAGGAATACATTAGCACCTCTAAAACCAAGAAGCAAAACAGCAAATTACTGAAACAGCATCTTACTACATCAAGCAATAAGAAAGATCTCAGAATGAAGTACCAATTGTATATCCTCTCCTCAGAATTGAAGTCGAACGTCTTTGCTACCTCTGGAGAAGTAAACACGCCATTGTCCGACGCAGCAACTAAAAATTCCCAAATAAACACTCACAAGAATTATATCAAACACGTTATGGGCATTTGCTTTACAGCAAAATCAGGCCACAAAACACAATCATTCCAACTTTAATCGCGTCAAAAAGACATTTTCTGAAGAATTTAGGATCCGTAACAAGAATCTAATAGCCAACTTTGCTCGAGTTTGCTTAAATTGATATGGGTATATAGACAGAGATAAATATTAGTACCTGTGAAGAATCTTGGTTTGAAAGGAGTGAGATGGCGCAATTGAGGGAGGGGGAGACTGCGACCACGACGTTGATGGGAGAAGAGAAGTGGGTTGAGTCTGTAAACAGAGCAAGAGGATAAAAGGGAAGGATTGGAGAAAGCCATTGGAGAGTTTTTGAAAAACCCACCAAGAAAGGCTCAGTCTCACTCAGGTGGTGTTTTAGTGGCAGCAAGGAGACCGCGCGGGTGTAAAGGAGATAACGCTGTGCAATATTGCAATGCCCTGTGCGTGCGCCCTTGGGTTGCATTGTCCGTGCAGGGACTGAAAACAGCTAGGAAATGGCTCACGTGACCCCTTGAACTAGTATTAAATAACATGCTTGTTCTCGTAATTTTTTTTTAGGAGTTTTTATTAAAAACTGTTGGGAAAATTGTCTATTTGATAATAAATATGGCTTTCTTGAATTTAACGAAATGACAAATAATATAATGAATCATAACATAATTAACGGGGCAGGAAATAAAGATAAAATAGAATGCGGAAATTAAAGCAAACCGAGTGATTAAAGAAGTCGAGTCTTGTGTTGGATACAATTTCCGCAAGAAGATATTGTCCCGCACTGGTGCTAACGGTCTGCGGCAATCTTCTCTCAAGATAAAACGACTTTGCAGTCATTAATAGGAGCACTCCAAATTAATGACTTCGGCGAACAAAATTCGTGTTTGACACTTCCAGACTTTGAAGAAGACTTATGCAACAAGATGCTTTTTTTCTAACAGATGATGTTAAGAATTCCGTTGAATTTTGTGACTGAATTCCACAATTCAGTTAATTATCTAACTGAGTTAGTTAACTCCGTTAGATAAGTGATTCTCTACTTCTAGTGAGAAGAGATAGGAATATGTGAAGTGAAAGAATGATTGATTGAATGAATTTGACAAACTAGTGGGGGTTATTTATAGTAGATGAAAAGTTAGGGTGTCTCTTGGGAATAGGCACAATTGGTGTCTGGTGAATTCTGGACCGTTGGATCAGATCTAGATGGAGGGAGGAGATCTGCTGGGTTGGCCCAACAGCCTTGACCCGCCTATTTGAAAAGGCATGGGTCACACCCACCTTTTCAAGAACCATCACAACCCATTACTCCAATCCGGATCCGCCCCCTTTGATGAACCCAACTGGGCCTCGGCCCAAACCACCAGATTTCCCAAGCGGCCCACTCGCCCAAAGCTCTCGGCCCCGGACCCAAACGGACCTAGCTCAAGTGCCTGAACCAGAACCGAACCACCTAAGCCGAACCCGCCTTGGACCGAGCCAACTTTTGTCAAAAGTTTAAGGCTCCTTAGCTCCTAGCGACGATGCGATCGTGCGAAGTGAAAAGTGCGCCCTAAACCGCCCATTCCGCCCTTCGCGGGTTGTGGGTCCATTTTGAGCTAGAACAAAACTAGCTCAATAGCCCACTTTGATGCATGATTAGCCCAATGGTTCAACTAGGTTGGCCCAAGGAGATCAACTTGATGACTCCTTCCTTGGATGGATCCACTTATAAACTATCATTGCTTTACATCTTTAAGCAATGTGGGATAATTATTCCATATCCCATAAACTCTTCATATACCCATTTTTTTTTGCATACTTTGAACATTAATTTCTCATTCACCACTAATTGATTTTGAGAAAATAAATATATCAAATTAATCTACTCCAAATATAGATTATTAATATGCAATCAATTTCCATTTTCCTAAAATGGAACCCAATGGAATTCTTGGTCAAAAGTCGGTCAAACCTCACTTTTACAAAACCAAAATTCCAACAATCCCCCACATGAATGACAAATTAATGCATGCATGAATGCAGACGTTTGGAAGTTTCGGTGAAATATTATTGCATCGGGATAGGTAGCTTATGGCCTTGAACCTTCCCTAGTGAAATACTATCGGATATACTAGCCATTTGGTAGTGAGATGCTTTGAACCAGTGACTGTATAGTGTATATCAAGACAATAGTACTCAAACAATAACAGTTCTAACACGTTTTGTTCTCACGCTTTGTCCATTTCGGCCCTGGACCATTCTTGATTCATAAGTGTTTCAATTTAGAAGCGGCCTTATTACTTCTCACTTATATAGGTGATCTCCCATAAAGAGTATCCTGCTATACTCCACCACTTAGGTATAGGAATCATTAAAAGCTTTAAGCTTACCCTCACCACACGTCATCAGGTGTTTTAGCACTTAGATGGCTTCTGAGAATGAGTTATAATGAGTTCTAAGCGCACATACTAGAATTTCCATAATTTAGTTGTCTCATTGAACCAAGGGCATGGGATCTCCAATTCTCAAGGTTGAGTGTCCACTATGAATTTCTTTGTTTGTGTGGGTTTTGAACCTCATTCCCCTTACCAAACAATTTGATCTCCTATTTATACCCTTTGGTATACGGATCCGTTTTTGACTTCACATGGCCAGTTGTGACAGTCCCATTTGAGATCAATTGTCTTATGGTAATATGTCAATGACCATTGTGTCTTGACTTACCACGATGTTCTACACCTTTTCCTATTTCTCATTGTCGTCACAATATCTTAGGTCATGTAGACAGAAACTTATTCCACAAAGGAATATCTTCCAAGACCATTCAACTTTTATCTTTATCTAACGTTATCGACTTAGATTCCTTACTGAATCGATGTTGTCTTGGAAGTTTGACACCACTGCTCCATTTATTGTGAACACATTTTCACCTTGGAGTTTATTTGTGTCTGATATCCAATTAGTATATCCTTTTCATACTATTGAATATCTCATTTATTGTAATCTGTAATCACAAGAATATCTTTAAGTACTCCAAGTACTTTGACTATACTTAGTGATTTATTACAATTTTTATTTAGACTTTTAGTCTCTCTAGAATGGTCAATCCTTTCGAGTGATCAAATTCTTCTATCGATCAGTTTCTTAGAGTGGTTATTATCTCTGTATCGGTCCGACTTCCCAAGTATTCAGTATCTCTAAGTGATTTGACCTCCTTAGAGTCTACCTCTCAGGAATCTACCTTACAGAGATTACCTCTCAAGATTCTACCTTATAGATTCCATCTCTCAAGAATCTATCTGTTACTTCTCAAGAATTTAGCTTATTCGAGAGTCTATCTTGGAGAATTTATCTAGCTCTTATGATTCTACCATTAAAGAGTCTATTACTTTAAGAATATTTTCTCTTCAGATTCTATATCTCAAGAGTCTCACTTTCGAGATCTATAATCTACCTTTTCAGATTAATAATTCGTTTCAATAGAGTTTATTTCTCAAGATTATTTTTCCTTTAGAAATATATCTTTTGAAATTTTTAACTCTCTTGACTACACTTCTTGAAAGTATGCCTTAGGACTTATCTTTCAAGAGTTTTCCGTCTATAGATTCATCTTTCAAATACTTCCTTTTAAGAAACAAGTTGCAACTCAAAGGTTCGCATTATGGAAGAAGATCAACCAACTTTCAAATGTATGATGAACTATTCATTTAAATGTTAACAACATTATTTAATAGTTTTCGTTTAATTTTCTACCATAGAAAATTAGGACCAAAAGACTAGCTTCTTTTGTCCATAAAAACTGTGTCTTAGTTCATCTTACTATTAAGATAAATCTTTTATAGTTTTATAAGTTCTCTTCTTAAACTTATATTATTTCCTTTTTATTTCAAGGAAATATGATTTCAAGGAATACCAAATTTCTTGTCTTTGGCTTAAGTACTTTTACTTTAGCTCGTACCCCCACACTTGAGGTGTATCACCACACTTGAGGTGTATCCCCACAATTGAGGTGTACCCCCCATACTTAAAGTATTTATAAAACGTCTTACGATTATGCCATAATCTGTAATTAGTTTTATCAAATCCTTTTTTTTGGTATCTCATTAAAAATGACAGTACAGCTTCCCCCACAAATTCGGTTAAGCTAGAGCTTATTGCATTTATCATTTCTTTAGGGATATGATTCTTGCATTTAGCTCCTGCATTAGACTGAGTTGAATATGTTGCGATCGTTTGATGAATACTGCCGAAAACCTCACAAATATTCTCAAACGGCGCCGCATATTCCCTTCCTTCTAGCGCTTCGAATCTTCTTAACCTTTACATTAAGCTGATTTTCAACATCATTCTTATAAGTTTGGAAAGCTACCAATGCTTCATCCTTACTTATCAAGAGATATTTATAGCAATATCTTGTGCAACCATTTATAAAGTAATTAAATACTTTTTTCCACCTCGAGTTTGCACTAACTTTAGATCACAATTATTTGTGTGAGCTAACTCAAGAGGTGTCGTGTTTCTTATTACCGAAGAAAATGATGACATAGTCATTTTATCTTTCACGCAAATTTCACACTTGTCAGTTGAATCGAATTTATTCATAAGAATTAATTCTCGACTCACTAACGTCTTAATTGTGTTGAAATTCACGTAACCTAATTTATCATGCCATAAATTAGAACCTTCCAAAAGGTAAACATAAGAAACACTGCTGTTCTTTGCCTCTAGGCAAGGTACCCTTTACCGAGAATTCTTCTATCTGACTCAAACACTTGTCTAAATCCAGCCTTGCTCAACATTGATCTGGAAACTAGGTTCTTGCGAATGTCTGGAACATGCAACACATTCACGAGAATCAGTTTGAAGTTATCTTCAGCACCACCCTTCCAAGTCCCACGACGTTAGAAGTAGTAGAGTTTCTCATTTACACCTTCCTTCCATTGAAAGGAGTGTATGATGAGAAGCTCTCTTTATCAGCATATGTATGGTGGATAGTTTCAGCTCCAGTGTCTATCCACCATTCTCATGGGTTGACCTTCAACTTGCTAAGTTGGCTTCAAACCCCATTAGTTCTCAATCAAGCCTATTCAACCTTTCGTTGACATTGGCTTTGATTCATGTTGTCCATTTTCCTTCTTGGAATACGACAAATTTTGCTACGTGATTGGTCTTACCACATTTTGTAACAAATGAACCTTATAGTCCGTTCCAAAGTGTTCTACAACTCTTTGGTTGTCCCCACTAGACAGTGCTCTTTGAACGGGCATCATTTGGTCCACTCAGTATGTACGTCCTACATATGAGATTTTTCATGATTCCATTCTTCTGCGACTATCTGTCTTTGCGGATTGGCTATCTGTCTTTTTGGATCTTGGATCATCATTATCATCCTCCTTTTCGGTTATCTTTGGCAAATCTGGATCATCATCCTCTTTCTCTTCGGTTTATTTGTCTTGGCGAATTTGGATCATCATCCTCTTCCTCTTCGGTTATATGATTATAAGTCCGCTCCATGTTGTCAACAATTCTTTGAATCACTTCCGGGATTATTGTTGACCTTCTCGTTATCTTCTAGTTAACTTCTAATGCTCTTCTAGTTATCCTTCATTGGAAACTGTCATTTTTCTCGTTAAGTCTCTAACGAAAATATCATTCGGTTGTCCATCATCATTAGCTCATATTTGTCATAAAACCAAGAAAACGTTAATATCTTCTTGCGATTGTTGGGAAAATTGTCTATTTGACAATAAATATGGCTTTCTTGAATTTAACGAAATGACAAATAATATAATGAACCATAACATAATTAACGGGGCAGGAAATAAAGATAAAATAGAATGCGAAAATTAAAGCAAACTGAGTGATTAAAGAAGTCGAGTCTTGTGTTGGACACAATTTCCGCAAGAAGATATTGCCCCGCACTGGTGCTAACGGTCTGCGGCAATCTTCTCTCAAGATAAAACGACTTTGCAGTCATTAATAGGAGCACTCCAAATTAATGACTTCAGCGAACAAAATTCGTGTTTGACACTTCCAGACTTTGAAGAAGACTTATGCAACAAGATGCTTTTTTTCTAACAGATGATGTTAAGAATTCCGTTGAATTTTGTGACTGAATTCCACAATTCAGTTAATTATCTAACTGAGTTAGTTAACTCCGTTAGATAAGTGATTCTCTACTTCTAGTGAGAAGAGATAGGAATATGTGAAGTGAAAGAATGATTGATTGAATGAATTTGACAAACTAGTGGGGGTTATTTATAGTAGATGAAGAGTTAGGGTGTCTCTTGGGAATAGGCACAATTGGTGTCTGGTGGATTATGGACCGTTGGATCAGATCTAGATGGAGGGAGGAGATCTGCTGGGTCGGCCCAACAGCCTTGACCCGCCTATTTGAAAAGGCATGGATCACACCCACCTTTTCAAGAACCATCACAACCCATTACTCCAATCCGGATCCGCCCCCTTTGATTAACCCAACTGGGCCTCGGCCCAAACCACCAGATTTCCCAAGCGGCCCACTCGCCCAAAGCCAGTCCAACTCGGCCCAGACCCAAACGGACCTAGCCCAAGTGCCTGAACCAGAACCGAACCACCTAAGCCGAACCCGCCTTGGACCGAGCCAACTTTTGTCAAAAGTTTAAGGCTCCTTAGCTCCTAGCGACGATGCGGTCGTGCGAAGTGAAAAGTGCGCCCTAAACAGCCCATTCCGCCCTTCGCGAGTTGTGGGTCCATTTTGAGCTAGAACAAAACTAGCTCAATAGCCCACTTTGATGCATGGTTAGCCCAATGGTTCAACTAGGTTGGCCCAAGGAGATCAACTTGATGACTCCTTCCTTGGATGGATCCACTTATAAACTATCATTGCTTTACATCTTTAAGCAATGTGGGATAATTATTCCATATCCCATAAACTCTTCATATACCCATTTCTTTTTGCATACTTTGAACATTAATTTCTCATTCACCACTAATTGGTTTTGAGAAAATAAATATATCAAATTAATCTACTCCAAATGTAGATTATTAATATGCAATCAATTTCCATTTTCCTAAAATGGAACCCAATGGAATTCTTGGTCAAAAGTCGGTCAAACCTCACTTTTACAAAGCCAAAATTCCAACAAAAACTATCTATAAAAAACTACTTCTTGCACACAACATACATACACTCACACTTCCTCTCTCTAATTTCTCTTTCTACCCAACCCACCTCCGGCGATCACATTCCCCACCTCCCGCGACCATAATGGCAGTATGTAATTTATCAACACATGTACCATTTTCGTCGTTATCCATCGCTATCGCTTGCCGAAACTAAACTCCCATCGTCTCTCTCGCTTTCAGCCCAACTCTGATTGTCGTCCACATCAAATTTCAGTAGTTATTCCTCTGCAATTTCAGGTTTTGGCCACACCACTATCTCTTCCATTTTCTCTTTATTGCCTCCTTCTTACGAGTCTTTCCAAGGTTTATTGGCCATAGGTTCTCTGCTTATGCTTATGGAGGACCTTTGGAAAGTGGTTGAGCCTTTTTTGCCTCGGGGGGCAAAAAGTCAATACCTGGCCCCGGCCCCGGACCATCTAACGATTGGGGGCTTTCCCTCCCTGACCGAAAATGCTCATGGGGAGCGGAGGGGGTCACCTTCTTCATCGGAGGAGCTTCCCTGGCTTTGGATGAAAACGCCAAACCTCGGCCCAAGCCCCGACTCGCCTCAGGCGTCTGGGGTAAACGAAAGTGTGTATATCCTTGAATGGAATTGCATTTGGGAGTTTATGTATGCCAAATGCAACAAAAATCTTATTTTATGTACGGTTCATTGATTTTTTGCAAATACTTTTCAAGTCGAAATCAGTGTCTGCACTAAAAGACAAGTATCTTCCCAAGCATTTCTCGTCACCCTCAAGGTTCTGTTTAATATTGGCTTCGATGGTCTCATAGCTTATTGTCTCGAAAAGCAAAATCCTCTTCTCCCAAGGTCAATTAATTTATGATTACACTATGTGTATGTGTGTGTGTTGTGTTTGCAATTGCTATTAAGGCTAACCTCTCATGTATTAATGATGGTAGTCCTTGGTTGGAGACTCTTAATCTGTATATTCAACAGTGAAATTCATATCACATTTGAACCACAAGTAAAAGCAAAATCAATATCAATGCTTACATAAAACTGATAAATACATTTATCAGTTATAAAAACACATATTCCAAGCACAAAAACTCTTAATTTTAGAAGGTATAAAACACTTAATTTTAAAATTTCTGTCTTTTAAAGAGTTTTTGTGATTAGTATTTGGTTAAACAACTGATAAATGTCATTTATCAGTTATTTTTAAGAATTTTTTTGCTAAGTTTTTGGTTTAAACAACTGAAGAATGGATTTATCAATTTTTAAAGAGTTTCTGTACTTGGTATTTGGTTAAACAACTGATAAATGTCATTTATCAGTTATTTTTAAGAATTTTTGTGCTAAGTGTTTGATTTAAACAACTGATGAATTTTATCAATTTTTTTAAAAGTGTTTGTGTTTGATATTTGGTTAAACAAATGATAAATATCATTTATCAATTATTTTTATGAATTTTTATGCTAAGTGTTTGGTTTAAACAACTAATGAATGATGTTTATTAGTTTTTCTTAAAAGAGTTTTTGTGCTTGATATTTAGTTAAACAACTTATAAATGTCATTTATCAATTTTTTTTAAAGATTTTTGTGCTAAATATTTTGTTTAAATAACTAATGGATTTATCATTTTTAAAGAGTTTTTGTGCTTGATATTTGGTTAAACAATTAATAAATGTCATTTATCAGTAATTTTTAAGAATTTTTGTGATAAGTGTTTGATTTAAACAACTGATGATGGATTTATCAATTTTTTAAAGAGTTTTTGTACTTGATATTTGGTTAAACAATTGATAAATGTCATTTATCAGTTATTTTAAAAATTTTTGTGCTAAACGTTTTGTTTAAAGAACTGATAAATGAATTTATCAGTTTTTTAAGGAGTGTTTGTATTATGTGTTTGGTTAAACAAGTGATATATACAAGAATTTTCATTTCTAAAATTTAAATATATTATGAGGGTAATTGTTTGATTAATAATGACGATACAAAACGGTGTTTTCGAATTATTTTTTAGATTTCTAGATTTTGAGATATTGCATTTTAAATATATTAGGGGAAAAAAGGAAGAGAGAGAAAGAAGTGGTTGGTAGTTGGGTTGGAGTCGTGTGTGCGTGTGTGAGAGAGAAGAAGGGGCATTCTGGTCCATTTCCTTTACTAAGTAGTTTTTTGTAATATTCGACTTGTGTTGTTTTTTTTTTCTTCATAATATTTAGCTTTAAAAGTAGTTTTTGATAAATGTCATTTTTTAAAAAGAGTTGTTATATAAACCCGTAAAAAAAGGTAATGCTCTAGCGGCACAAAAAGAAGTTTACAAAAAGAGAAATACAAAATGAGATGCCGATATTTTATTGGTTATATCTAGTGTGGATCTGTCACACTTTAATTAAAAGCGTTGACATAATCATGATACATCATTTTTTGAAACAAATTTTGTGATTTTTTTTTTTTTTGTAATTTTAGTATTATTGTCCCGTAAAATTGTTGAGCATACTGATATTACTAAGTCTACCCAATAATTCTTGTACGCTACACGAGGCACACTCATTCCTTTCCCATTATACCCTTTCTTCTTTAAAACTTCAGTCCTGTTCCTTGTTCCTCTTTGTTGGTGAAACCCACCCCACCCCAATAACCTTATGCCAAAAGCCATCCACCATCCTTCTTCTTCCACACCCAAACCCTTCGTCTTTCTCCCAAAACATTTCGCTTTCGTACCCAACTGAATTTGTTCAAAGTAATGAATGAACCCTTCTCTTTCATGGCCAGAGAGATGAGAGATGACTTTACCTCTTTTGGGCTTAAGTAATTTTGCAATACCCACTACAAGGAAAACCAGATTTAGAGACGGAAAATTAGAGACGGACGAACGGAATCTGTAGCTAATTTGGCGACAGATTAGAGACAGAACCAAAAATCAGAGACGGATTCGGATTCCGTCTCTAAATTAGAGACGGATTCAGATTTCGTCTCTAATTCAGAGACGGAATATGAATCCGTCTCTAATTTAGAGACGGAATTCGAATCCGTCTCTAATTTAGAGACGAAATCTGATTACGTCTCTAATTTAGAGACGGATTCAGATTCCCTCTCTAAATTTTAGAGACGGGTTTTGTATCTGTCTCTAAAATAGAGACAGATTCAGAATCCGTCTCTAAATTAGAAACAGATTCAGAATTCGTCTCTAAATTAGAGACAGATTCAGAATTCGTCTCTAAATTAGAGACAGATTCAGAATCCGTCTCTAAACTTTAGAGACAGATTTTAACCCGTCTCTAATTTAGAGACAGATTTTTGAATTCGTCTCTAATTTAGTGACAGATTCAACATCTGTCTCTAAAATTTAGAGACAGATTTAGTATCCGTCTCTAAATTTGACTTTTCTATATACTTTCATTTGTTTAGTTTTTTTCTATCTTTTTTATATAACTTTTTCTAAAAAAAATCACTAATTAACAAAGGCTAAAATATTGTTTTCTAGTCAATAAATTTTTTTTAAAAAAATAAAAAATAAATATAGGGTAGTCCGTCCCTCTTTTGACTTTTCTTCTATATACTTTCATTTGTTTAGTTTTTTTCTATCTTTTTTTATATAACTTTTTCTAAAAAAAACCACTGATTAACAAAGGATAAAATATTGTTTTCAAGTCAATAAAAATTTTTAAAAAAATAAAAAATAAATATAGGGTAGTCCGTCCCTCTTTTGACTTTTCTTTTATATACTTTCATTTGTTTAGTTTTTTTCTATCTTTTTTTCTATAAATTTTTCTAAAAAAAACCACTGATTAACAAAGGCTAAAATATTGTTTTCTAGTCAATAATTTTTTTTTAAAAAAAATAAAAAATAAATATAGGGTAGTCCGTCCCTATTTTGACTTTTCTTCTATATACTTTCATTTGTTTAGTTTTTTTCTATCTTTTTTTATATAACTTTTTCTAAAAAAAAATCACTGATTAACAAAGGCTAAAATATTGTTTTCTAGTCAATAATTTTTTTAAAAAAAAATAAAAGATAAATATAGGGTAGTCCGTCTCTCTTTTGACTTTTCTTCTATATACTTTGATTTGTTTAGTTTTTTTCTATCTTTTTTTATATAACTTTTTCTAAAAAAAAACCACTGATTAACAAAGGCTAAAATATTATTTTCTAGTCAATAAAATTTTTTTAAAAAAATAAAAAATAAATATAGGGTAGTCCGTCCCTCTTTTGACTTTTCTTCTATATACTTTCATTTGTTTAGTTTTTTTCTATCTTTTTTTCTATAACTTTTTCTAAAAAAAACCACTGATTAACAAAGGCTAAAATATTATTTTCTAGTCAATAATTTTTTTTAAAAAAATAAATAAATATAGGGTAGTCCGTCCCTCTTTTGACTTTTCTTCTATAAGGGATAAGGTTTAGGGTATATGGTATAGGGTTTAGGGTTTAGGATTTAGGGTTTATGGTTTAGGGTATAGGGTTTAGGATTTAGGGTACAGGGTTTAGGGTTTAGGGTACAGGGTTTAGGGTTTAGGGTACAGGGTATAGGGTTTAGGATATAGGGTATAGGGTTTAGGGTTTAGGGTATAGGGGTTAGGGTTTAGGGTATAGGGTATTGGGTTTAGGGTTAGGGTTTAGGGTATAGGGTTTAGGGTTTAGGGTTTAGGGTTTAGGGTATAGGATTTAGGGTTTAGGGTACAGGGTATAGGGTTTAGGGTTTAGGGTATAGGGTTTAGGGTATAGGGTTTAGGGGTTAGGGTTTAAGGTTTAGGGTATAGGGTGTAGGGTTTAGGGTTTAGGGTTTAGGATTTGGGGTTTATATCCTAAACCCTAAACCCCAAACCCTAAACCCTAAAATATAAGCCCTAAACCCTATACCCCTATACCCTAAACCTTATACCCTAAATCCTAAACCCTATACCCTAAACCCTAAACCCTATACCCTGTACCCTAAACCCTATACCCTAAACCATAAACCCTATACCCTAAACCCTAAACCCTATACCCTATACCCTAAACCCTATACCCTATACCCTAAACCCTAAACCCTATACCCTAAACCCTATACCCTAAACCCTAAACCCTAAACCCTAAACCCTAAACCCTAAACCCTATACCCTCTTTCCTATTCCCTATACCCTAAACCCTAAACCTTAAACCCTATACCCTGTACCCTAAACCCTAACCCCTAAACCTTAAACCCTATACCCTAAACCCTAAACCCTATACCATATACCCTAAACCCTATACCCTGTACCCTAAACCCTAAACCCTATACCCTAAACCCTAAACCCTATACCCTAAACCCTAAACCCTAAACCCTATACCCTAAACCCTATACCCTAAACCCTAAACCCTATACCCTAAATCATAAAACCCATATCATATACCCTAAACCCTATCTTTTTTTATATAATTTTTTCTAAAAAAAATCACTAATTAACAAAGTTTAAAATATTATTTTCGAGTCAATAAAAAATAAAAAAAAATGAAAAAAATAAATATAGGGTAGTCCGTCACTCTTTTGATTTTTCTTCTATATACTTTCATTTGTTTAGTTTTTTTCTATCTTTTTTTATATACATTTTTGTAAAAAAAATCACTAATTAACAAAGTCTAATAATTTGTAAAGAAATAAAAGTATATAATATAAAAACATTTACTTTTTTAATATTATGTATTATTACTAGTTATTATTAATATTATTATTAATTATATAATAATAATTATTAATATATTCAACTATTTAATTGAATAATTAACAATCGCATCATTATTAGTATTATTATTAAGTATTATTACTAATAATTTTTAAAGAAATAAAAGTATATAATATAAAAACATTTACTTTTATGATATTATGTATTATTACTAGTTATTATTAATATTATTATTAAGTATTATTATTAATTATATAATAATAATAATTAATATATTCAACTATTTAATTGAATAATTAACAATTGCATCATTATTAGTATTATTATTAAGTATTATTACTAATAATTTTTAAAGAAATAAAAGTATATAATATAAAAATATTTACTTTTTTGATATTATGTATTATTTCTAGTTATTATTAATATTATTATTAAGTATTATTATTAATTATATAATCTATAGTATAAATAAGACCTCCACTATCTACAGTACTATGAACAGTACCATGTGTCGAATTTTCCATTTTGCCCTCATACATTTGTCCCTTTCCCATTTTGCTCTTAAAAAAATATATTTTTTTTTAAATTAAAAAAAAAACGTGTCCTCGAACACGGGCTTATTCTAGTAATAATTATTAATAACTATTCAATTAAAGAAAATGGTTTATTAGGTGAATTATGAACAATGCCACATGGCATTGTTTTATTGGATTACCAATATTCACGCGGATTGACTTTGTTATTAATCTGAACCATCGATTATAAACAATCCATGGCCCAAATTCATTTAAAACCCTTTCACCCACTTTTCTCTTTTCTCTCTCTTCTCAATCCAGTTAAAACCCAAACGCCTCCCTCATTTCTCTCTCTTCTCAATCCAACCTTCTCTCAGCGCCTCCCTCTGTGCCGCCCCATCCCTACCCCAATTCTCGTCACCGTCACCGCCACCACCCCTACCCAATATGCCTCCCTCTCCCTTCCTTACCCAACCACCCAGCAACCCAAGCCGATAACCACACAGCAAACCAAATGCCCAACCCCGTCCCTTCCGTTTCCTTCCCACCCCCTTTCTTTACCCCACTACCCTCTACCGCCGCACCTCTTCTACGGCCACCCATGAGATACCCAGCCAAACATTCAACTAATTCAGGTAACACTTTCTCTTTCTCTTTCTCTTACTCCCTCTCTCTCTCTCCTTCTCTTGCTTTCTCTCGGTCTAAGATCTAGATCTGTGTATGTGCTAATGAATGTGTGTATTTTTCTGTTTGGTTTTGCATAGTTGAAGGTGGAAGCTTCTGGCGTTGATGTTGGAAGCGGCTAGTCTCCGGTGGTGGTCTCCGGTGGTGGTTTCCGGTGGTGGTTTCCGGTGGTGGTTTAGGACATTTAGAATATTTGTAAAATAGTTTTTACAAATTTTGTAATCAATCCTAAATTAAATTTAATAGGGATATTTTGATATTGTTAATTATTGTATATTTCTTTTTTCAATATAGATTATTTATAATTGCAGTTTATGTTTTTTTTAATAGTATTTATTAGTTTGTGATAGTATTATAATATAATTTATAAAAAAATATTCAAGCATATATATATGTTTGAAAATATAATTTTTAAACATTTATATATACTATATACTTAAAAATATATATTAATATATATATATATATATATATATATATATATATATTAATATATATATTTTAAGTATATAGTATATATAAATGTTTAAAAATTATATTTTTAAACATATATATATGCTTGAATATTTTTCAATATAGATTATTTATATATATATATATATATATATATATATATATATATATATATATTTAAAAATTTATTAATATATTTATATACATATATATATATATATATATATATATATATATATATATATATATATATATATATATATATTTCAATAAAAAATACTAAATTAGCGACGGAAAATATCCGTCGCTAAAATGGTTCGAAAATAAAACGGGAATTTAAATAGAGACGGAAAATCTGTCGCTAATCCGTAGACAGTCATATCTGTAGCTAATTTAGAGACGGACATATCTGTCTCTAATTTAGAGACGGACATATCTGTCTCTAATTTAGAGACGGCCATATCTGTCTCTAAATTAGAGACAGACACATCCGTCTCTAAATTAGCTACAAAACAGCGACGCCCAATTTAGCGACGAACCTGCACCCACGGAATAGCTACGGAATAAATTCGTAGCTAAACACGATTTAGCTACGGAATCTTCATTTTAGCTACGGAATTTGCCGTAGCTAAATCCGTTTTTCCTTGTAGTGACCATTGAGAAATTCACGAAAACTTGACAATCTTTTGATGTGTCAAAATCTTGCATCACTCTTTCCATGGCATCATATTCACCCATGTTTGTCTTTGTAAACTATTTTTTTTAATTAAATTGATTTTTTTATTAATAAATGTCTTAATCTATTACAATATTAACACTAGAAGAGTCTTTGGTGATACAACTTGTCCCTGATAGGCTTGTGAGTTTCGAACCCAATACCTCCGTTATATGGAAGCTTTTATCGAACATTCGGGTATCGCTTGACCAAAAGTTATTTGATCATTAAACTGGATTCTCACCAACATTTGAAGGAGGAATACAAAGAAAAAGAAAAAGAAAGGGTAATAGAACAACAAAAGGGAGAGAGAGGTGAGGGAGAGGTAAGGGTTAATTTGGACATCCCTTTGAATGATATATTTGAAAGAAGTTGGACTATATAGGTATTCTTTAATAATATCTATAATGTTACGGGTGTATATAACAACTCTGTATTTTTTATTCGGAGGATAGTTAGTGGGTAATTTATTTTTACAAAGTTTTTTATTTAGAATTTTGGGTAATGTATCCATATTTCATTTGACAAGTTATTTTCTAATACTTAATTAATTTGAGTTGGTCTTATAAAAAACTAGTTTTTTCTTAAGATAAGGAAAAACGTGTTTTCCAAAGCGCTGTTCAAAATAAACGGTGGCATTTTTGTAATTACTGGCAACCATGATAAATGCCAGTGTTAATATTACAAATGACCAGTGATTTCATACTGGCATTTTATAAACATGAAACTGACACTTTTTACACGGGCACTTTTATATACATGAACTGGCACTCTTCACACTGGCACTCTGTTACACTAACACTGGCACTTTGTTTACACTAATATTTTTGCTGGCTCTCAAAAATACAAGCACTGGCATTCAAAAATACATGGACTGGCATTTGAAAACACATTTACTGGCACTCAAAAATGCATATACTGGCACTCAAAAACACTGATAATTATTTTTGCTGATATTCAAAAAAACATGAACTGACATTCAAAAAAACATGGACTGGCATTCGAATTAACGTGTAATGGCACTCGAATTAAAATGCACTGGCACTCCCATCTCCGATCATCTTCTTCATGCACTGGCACTCGAAAAACCATGGACTGGCATTTCAATTACCCATCCCCTGCAACCATTCTTTCATCCCGGTCCCAGTCAACCGACCCAATTGAAATAAATAAAGAATGGAGGGTTTGATATCACCAAGGGTTTCATTTCAGGCGGTTACATCGTCGTCTCTCCGTCAAAATTGCCGTCCTCATTCCGCATTCACATTCCGGCGATCAATTCGTATTCCGAGAACTCTAATGAACGACCTCGCGGGCAGTAAATCATCTTTTTCCTGCATTCGAGTTCAACAGGTGTGTAATTGGAGAGAGGAGGACGCCGGTTGATTTGGTTGAGGGGGAATTGGCGTTGGTCTCGGATTGAGGGAGAATTAGATTTGGTTGAGGTCGATTTGAGAGAGGAATTGGGAGAAGGAATTGGTTTGGCGAGGTCGCCGGCCGGAGGGAGGAGCTTGGGTCTTCTGGTTCCTGCGTATAGAGAGAGAGATGGTTCCTGCGTATAGAGAGAGAGAGGAGAATGTGTTTGCGTTTAGTGAGAGAAAGTGAGAGTGAGAATGAGCCGCCCCTTTTTTAAAACACGTTTTTTGTTAAGTTGACAAAAAACGCGTTTTTTACAAGTTTTTGACAATTAATTTTGATTTTACAAGTGTTCAAGTAAATTGATCTTAAGTCATAAATTCGCATAAATTAATTTATCAAATGTATTTATGAGCAGATGTAATGTAAGGGTGTTCCAACTTAAGTAGTTGCTTCGGATTTGAGTCATCAATTTCAAATTTGGTATTTCAAATTTGGTGGGGAAAGCTACGCTACTAATCTTTCTAATCCAATACTCCCTCCCTCCCTGAAAGATTGTTCCATTTGTCATTTTGACTTGTCCCAAAAAGTATGTTTCATTTCTAAATTTAGGCATGAATGTTAGTGCAAATCTACTAAAATACAAGAAGGTGAAGCTCTTCCTTAATAATTGCAAAATGTACAACAAGACAATCTTTTAGGGACGGAGAGAGTATATTGCAAGTATTACAAATTCACTTTTTATAATCCAAACTAATTGATTACTTTTCCTTTTAGGCATATAAGAATGACTTTTATCCATAAATTTTTAAGGACCCACATTTAAAATATTTATACAAACTAACTATTAAATTGGTTTATTAATTTATAAATCAAGTTAATTATAACACTTATTTTTTCTAACATAGAGTAATATAGAATAATTTCAAATAGTTGCACATGACAAAAAATAAAAAATAAATTAAAGTGGGCTCCATGAGCTGGAAAAAGTCGTTGTGCAAATTATTTAGCCACAGTGTAGCAAGGTATCGTGCAGCCATTTGATTTCTTGTTGGCAACCAGTTTTTCAAACGGAAAAATTCCCCTGAGGCGCCCTACTCATTTAGATTTTTATTCTTTTAAAGAATTATTTTTGTAATTCTAAATAAAGAGTTATCCCCAAACACCACTCAGCTCTCTACTTCCTCTTCTCATTTTTTATCTCTTCCTTCTCTCTCTAAAACACCACACGCACGCACGCATGCACGCACACACACACACACATTCACAGTTCTCTCTCTCTCCCAAACCGTCTCCGGTGACGGCGACCGACGATGACCGCCTCCCACCTCTCTCTGCCATCTCTCCCAGCTCCTTTCGGCACTCAATTCCGCCAAAATCTGGCAAACGAGCTCCAGATCCTACGCCGTCATTTTTTCGATCTACAAGCCCTCAAACTTCGTTATTCGACGTCTTCTCCGGCTTATTCTCTTCAGATTTGTGGAGAAGAAAATTTGAATAGATCTGTTGGTTTTTCCCCAGATCTAAATTGTAGCCCCATCAAAATTGCAGATCTGACTGCTTCATCACTAACTACCTCATTTTCTCTATTTCTTCATCTGATTGTAGTGACGATTTTTCTTGCTCCCCCTTTATACATTGGATAAGATTGATTCTTTGAGCTTGACTTCAGCTGCTTCTGTGGCCCTTACTAATGTTTTTGTGTGGTTACTTTTGTTGCGGCTTTCATTAAATTAGTCGAGGGTAAATTAAAGCTCCTAGGCCGACACCAAATTTTGGTTCAAAGCAGGCGATTTTGGATTTGCTTGTTGTAATCCAATCATGACAAACCTATGTTTGCCATTTTAATGTTCAACCTATTTACAATGAACTGGAAGGTCGATCACCTCAAGAGATGTTTAAGATGGGAAAATTTACAAATGTTCTTTGTGTATGCTTAAGGTGGGAAAATTACAAATGTTCTTTGTGTTCTTATTTATGCATCAATGTAAGTACCCAAATCTGACTCATGCTTTCCCATTAAAAATTCCTAGCAGTTCCCCAAATTTTCATGAAGTTTAGGGGCAATTCGAAAACTTTTCAAGACTTTTCGAGCAAGGAATGACCTATCAGGAATAAGAACTGGATAGGACCTCGCTGGAAAGAAGCTTCCAACCTGCCACCTTGCATGTTTCCAGAAACAAGCTGACGCGGCAGGATAAGGCGCCGGGCGGCTTATTTTGACGCATGGTCCAGCCGGACGGCCTTATAAGAAGAACACCAGAAGCCTATAAATAGAGGCCTCCTCTATTCATTTGAAAAAAAAAAAGAATTTTTAGCACTGTTACTCTGCAGAAATCACAACTCGAATTACAGTCCCAAAAAACACATAAAATCACTCTCTCTCATACACTAATCCTACCCTAATCTATTCCTAATAGATATTGCCTAGGAAAAACTTCCTTGAAAGATAGAGAAAAACCAATATTGGTAATCTCTCCTTCCCCCACCCTTAATACATTCCCATATACTTTTGTTCCAATGTTACTTGTTGTTTATCTTTATTTATGTCATAAAGCTTCAATTTTTAACAATGTAACTCTCTATTTCCCACTCCCCTACACAAATGACTAAATGGAGATCATCTTCCTATGATGAACAAGATTTCACAAGTGGCTTGTTCTAGGGATGATCTACCAAATGAGGACGTGATCCCCCTTTACATTTATGTATAAAAATGTCATCTTTATTTACTAAATGTCATCCCCTTCCCTTGATCTAGTTTTTCCAAGGATTGTCCACCTAATAAGGTATTAAGGACATAGGAAAAGCCATGAAGATCATCCTTTTACATTATATTGTTAGATTAATGATACTCCTTGTATTTCCATATTAAAAATGGAATCTTTACATTAATGTTATTTCTCCCCATGTCCCTAAAGTTGGAATCTTTCTCCAAGGATTGTCTAAGATCCTCCTAAGGCATAAAAGACATAGGATGAACATAAAGATTCAATCTTTACATCCCATTCCCCTAGTCCCACGGTTCTTGAGCATTCCATAGTGAGGATTGGTGTAAAGACTTCATCTTTACATCAATCCCATTACAAAATGCCATAATCTTTGTCCCTTTAAAAATCAATAAGTCTTGGTCCCAAAATCTCCGAAAATCACTTGAGACAAACACAAAATGTCCCTATGAATCATCATTGTCTCAAGATGTAGGATTGATGGACAAAGATTCATTCTTTTTCTAAAAAAGTCTCATTCTTGGACTTAAAGACAAGATCTTCGATCACATTTGACTAAAATTCCCAAGAAAAGTTAGGTTAAGACATACCAAGGCTCCTACGCCTACGTTGGTTGATTAATCTAATGGGAGGGTCGAAAGGTTCCATAATGATGATCATAAGTTCAAAGTGAGTATGGGATCAAAATCCCAAAAACACCAAAGTCCAAGGTATCCCGAACTAAAACCTTCTTAAAATGGTTCTTACGTTCGGATAATAAACTTGGCACACCTACCTTTTCTCTTTTCTCAAATCACACACGCACACAACAAGCACAAATTTTGGACCTTGGAAGACTTGCTTTTGCAAGGCTTCTTGGGTGAATGTCAAACGTTCTTCCCAAGGAGTAACTTAACCTCCGAACCCTTTTCTTTTTTTTCAAAGTTTTGAGGATAAATCAAAATGGCGTGGCGACTCCGTTTTTCATAAATATGGTCTTTTCCAACCGAGGTGAACTCGGCCCTTTTCGTTATAAGAAAGGAAAAATGTGAGGGGTAATTCACAGTTGGCGACTCCGCTGGGGAGAAAGTAAATGTTTCCAAACTTCTTCTCTCATAAGAAGCTTTGGAACATTTACGAGGGTTAGCCTTCCGTCCCGAGTCCAATTTTTTTCGTTTGTGCAATTTTTCTTTTTCATGCATTCTTTGTGCTATTTTTAGATTGTACATACTCTGAATGATAAGCAGGTACAAATCTGAAGCTGAAAGTTGCCCAGAATTCTTGGCTAAACATTCTGGAAAGGCAACAATTTGGAACCTGGAAAACTGTTGGTTCCAGCCGGGCGGCCTGATCTGCCCTGATCTGCGCCGTGCGGCTTTATCAGCAGTTCCACCAGGACAGTTTTCATCTGACATTAATCTGGAAACTGTTGTGATTTTTGGGGCTGTTCTGTCCAGAATCTGACAGACCCGAAAATTTATGTGCTTATGTGATGCATTTTTTCCGTCCCAAAACATTCTTTTAAAACACATGATGAAAATTCTCTATTTTAACTCAAAAAAATTTTTTTTTAGGTGATCGCATACTACGCGCACTATATATATCCTGTACACTTTTGCACGCACGTCCTTAACCCGGAATGGTTGTTCAGTTGCAGTCACGGACAGTATTACGATGCTCCCGAGCGCGCACGGAATCATCCCAAACTCCTCATGGTAGCCAGTGTCGACCACTGTACTAGTCCGTGTCACACTTTCAAAATCGTGACTTTTTGGTTGGTTTTTGGTCTAAAACGTGTCATACAGCCTCGTCGTATACCCCCGTAAAAGTCAAATCCGAGCCCATACTAAGAGTCAAGATTTCTCGCACAAACGAAGCCATACCGAAATTTCGTTAGGCAAAATTGGCAAAATCTTGACCCCGGCATTGACTTTGACTTTGACTTGCACGGAGTATGTAAAAGTCAAACTCGAGCCCAGGCTAGAATCAAGATTCCTCACGCAAGCGAAGCCATGCCGAAATTTCGTTAGGCAAAATTGGTAAAATCTTGACTCCCGACATTGACTTTGGCTTTGACTTGCACAAAGTATGCAACAACTCTCAATATGACACCGAGTCATTCGATTTTTAACGTCCGACCTATGCCTATTATTTTCCTTGGACAACGCCGAAGTCAACGTCTCTTGCACAAGCAAGACTCTGCCAAAATTTCGTTAAGGCTAAAGACTTGACTTTAACAGCATTGACATTGACTATAATCCGCATCGCTCGTGCGTCAAAATTCCTATGATCCGCTAGACCCTAGGACCATTCTTCTCTTTTGGTCGGTGGGATCCGCGTGCCCTATAGGACCCTCGTCCGGGGCTGTCCACCCAGGGATGTCGAAATGCAGGTGCAAAACGAGGGGCTTATAGACGTAGTGACGGAGCCTACTGATCCAGGATCTAGAGTAGTTGCGAAAAAGAAGGATAACCTTTTCCAACCAAATAGGGATAATTAAAAGATGCTATTTTAAGTAAACTTGAAGATTCTTAATTGCATGTTACTTGAGCCTTCAGCCTAAACACCTACCCCCGAGTCTAAACCTTGTCTATCCCTTTCCCGCAGCGAGAAAGAAGTGGGTGAGAATACCGGATCAGCGGCTTGTCAGTGCAGAATTTTTTTGGCTCAGACAGTTCGTCAGAATCATCAGTTTCGTCTACTCAGAGGTTTAGAATGGCAGATCTGACAGAAAACAATGGTAGTATGGGTAATTCGATGACCAGAGAGGAAGAGTTAACCCTCGTCTTGGAAAACAGCCATAAGGCCATGAAGAGCAGCAAGCCATGCTCATCGATGCTCTCCGCCGTCATAGGGTTCAGATAGTAGTTGAAACGAATGGTTCTTTGGTCATGGTGGAAGATGAGACTCCGTTAACAGTGACTTCAGCCCCTCCATCCTATAACCAATGCCTTCCTCCTTCGACATATGATCCCCTACCAAGGACTACTCCCTTTCAGTCTTCCCCAGTACCTCAGGCCATCAGGGCTCCATCACTCTCAGCTCCTCAGATAAGACCCAGCTTCGTTCACTATCAACAGCGAACGAAAGTTATAGCCACCCAAGTCTCTCAATCTCAGCAGTATCCCATAGGACTCACTCCTCCCCCTCAGTACGGACCATCCCAGCTGACCCCAAAACCTCAGAACCAGCCTAATGATCCCCTTACCATCTTTCCCAGATATTGACCCACAAATGCCCCCCGTGAGGCTTTTGAACAGTTCGACCTTTCCAACTTTGTCAACGCCTGCGAATTTGCTTCTCTTCTGAACAACCATAGTGAAGACTCCGTCGGAAATGAGAACATGAATGAGTTGATTTATAGTGACGACAACAGTTCAGTAGAAGGCATGAATATGGAACCAATGAAAATGAAACCCGAAGAACCAGACGGGGTAGAAAACCACAGGCCTGAGAATGATTACCTCGAAATGTGACTGCAACTTTTGCAGGAGCTTAAAGGAGAAAATGACGAGAGTTCAGACGAGGAAAAGTATGAGTTCAGCATTTTAGAATTTAATACCCCTTACAGAGACCTGGTCGGTGAATGGAGAGACTTGATTGAAGCTTTAGCCGAACAAGGGAATTGGGCTTCTCCCATTAATCCAGAATATGTAAACGTCATTGAAACTGTGCCTCCGTCGGAAAGGGTGGATGCTATTACAGTGTTAAGGGTCACCCCTGAGCCATTGACCAAAGAAGAATGTAAGAAAGCCCTAGAAAGGGTCTTGAAGTTTGAGGTGACCCCGATCCCATTTCTATCCTATGAAGACAATGACATTTTCCTGGTAATCCCCACGCCAGAGGAAAAGCCCAGAACGCCCCTTATATGGCGTCAAGTATCCCGGTCATCCTTTGCCACAATTGGCTATCAGGGTGAGGACGAAGGTTTCGAAGGAAGTTACTGTAGTGAGCTTGAGGAAGACACGGTTGAAATGCCGGAAGGAACAGTAGAAGAATGGCTCGCTCGAAAGCCAATCAGCCCAGAAAACCCACCCAAAGACAATGACCTGGAACCGGTCAAGAGGTTCGATCCCGAAGAAACCCTTATTGATGATGGAGTCTCCCACTTCAGGAAGTGTTTGGCTAATGTCAGAGAAGCCGTCAAAAGGTTGACTCCGAGAGAAAGGAAGGATATGCTTGACAGTGATGAGGAGTGTGATCCTACGTTGCTGAAGAAGTTGCTAGGGCAAGATGATGAAGCCACTTGCAAGCCTCCAAGTCCCGGGAATGATGACTTCTGTTGTATGTTGACTCTGAAAGGTCTGAAGGAAACTGTCAAAGCCCTGAGCGAGGAAGAAGAAACTGAAATCAGCAAGTTTCTAAATCAATGGGGGACCTAGAATTTGGAAAGATCCAGAAGCCCGTAACACCGGGATCGATTCGTGAAGCTGCTTATACCTCAAGTGATGTTGTGAACCAAATCAACCAGCAGAGTTGGCCGTATGCCAGCAAAAGCCCGCCTCTAACTCTGAAAGAGCTGAAAGAATCTTCCAATAGATCCAATGACTCGGGAAAGCAAATGTCTATGTGATGACTCGTTATGGGCAAATGAATGTGGAACTACCCAAGGTTGACAAAAGAAATATCAGCTCCGAACCAAGGGCAGACAAGAGGCCTTATAAGCCGGAAGCAGAAAAGGTAGACTCTGAGAAGGAAGACCCGGTACTGACTCAGCTGAAGTGCACCCAAGCCAATATCTCCCTTTGGTCCCTGTTAACCTCTTCCTATCCCCCCAAACTAA
Organism: Adenophora triphylla var. japonica; assembly: GCA_022495995.1. Lineage (NCBI taxonomy): Eukaryota > Viridiplantae > Streptophyta > Magnoliopsida > Asterales > Campanulaceae > Adenophora > Adenophora triphylla. The sequence goes on along the minus strand of JAFEMH010000097.1, from coordinate 602,163 downwards.
AGTTAGAAGAAATTTTGGCCAAAATCATGGTACCCATAGATGTCATCCCAGATGAGGTCGTCCAAATGATCGGGAATACTCACTATGGAAACATTATCACTTTCACTGACCTGGATCAACCAAAATATGGGGCTAACCACACTGAGCCGCTATACATCACAGTCCAGTTGGAGGAGCGCCGGTTGCCAAGGGTGTTAGTCGATATGGGTCTGTAATGAATGTCCTGCGAGCAAAAATGATGGACTTGCTAGATTTGAAGCCAACGGACTTAAAGCCATCCAGTCAGACTATTAAGGCCTACGATTCCACTGCTCGATCAGTTTTGGGGATTGTGACTTTAAATTTGTGGTTTGGGAAGAAGGTCATGGCTGTTGACTTCCAAGTGATTGACATCCTCATTTCGTTGACTACTCTACTGGGACGACCCTGGATCCACCAGATAAATGGGGTGGCCTCTACCCTGCACCAGTGTGTCAAGTTCCAGTCTGATGATGGAACTATTACTACTATCTATGGAGACAGTGTTACTGTGGAAGGGACCAATACCGGAGGTATTTCGATACTAGAAATCAAGCACGATGATGAAGGGCTTACCTTAACTGGCTTCTCCTTGACCATCTCCAAAGTGCAATTATGTTGTGCCGACCTCACTGCCACCTCAGACAAAATACCTCCTGCCATGCGAATGATGAGAAGGATGAGTTATCTTCCGAGGCTTGGACTAGGTAAAAGGCTTCAGGGTCGTCACACTATCATCAACGCAAAGGAACAACCCACCCGACATGGTCTGGGCTACAAACCAACTCCTCAGGATGATAGGGGAGCTAAGGGAACAGTTTAGGAAAGGCAAAATGAAGGGATCCATCTCCGTCCTTACAGCCTGTCTCTGGCCAAATACTTCTCAAAGGGCGAGACTCAGTATGATGAGAGTGACAGTCAGCACTCCGTGAGGAAAGACCTTTTGAAAAACCTTGAAAAGGCCCGGGGAAAGCCAACCAATCCCATCAGGAGGATGTTTCTCGACCTGTCAAATATTCCTGGGGCTACCACCACTGTTCAGAAATAGAGTATGTCTTTAAAGGGAACCCAAACCGCCTCAATGAGCTAGCACTCTTCCCAGCAGGGGTAATGGATTTCTCCACCTTTGAACTAGCTCTCCTGAAGATCAGCCAAATAGAAGTGGCCAGCAGTGAGGATAGTGGGCCGACATTGCAAAAGCTATTTGATGAAGAAACACATATTCTCGACCTGATCGACTTCAGCTCAGATAACGAGACAGTTGTCGTAATTGGGAACGGCAGTGAGGAACCTTTTGACCCTCGAACTCTAGTGACTGAGGCAGAAATTCTGCTGAAGAATTGGGAGACATTTTCAGGCCCGATAGCCAGCCGACAACAAATGATCACAGAGCTTGGATTGGTTCCCCGTCCCTCCATATCTAGTTATGTCAAACACCCTGTCATTCATACTATAGAGTCAGGAGTCTTCGAGTTTGAGTCATCTGATGGCCTTACGCCTGAAGATTATGAATGTGTCTCCAATGTCATCTTTCCCTTTGCATTAAATGAAATGATAGATCTTTTCGAGTATCCCCTTATTGCCAGCTTAACAAATGATAAATTAACTAATAATCTAACAACAATTAATAATGATTCATTTGAACAAGATGCAGACACACTAAATGAACAATACAGTAAAGAAATCTTTAAGCAGGTTAGTGATAAAGAGGAAAACCGTGCCCAAGCTGCCGAGGAGGGTTTGACTAGTGTTAACCTGGGTACTATCAAAGAACCTAAAAAGACACAGATCGTGAACTTCTTCCAAGGGGCCGAACGGGACATACTGATTGATCTGCTAAGAGAGTATGTGGATGTGTTCGCCTGGTCTTACAAGGACATGCCGGGGCTGGACAGCTCGATTGTGGAACATAGGATTCCTTTGACGCCCGATGCCAAGCCTGTGAAACAGAAGCTAAGGAAAATCAAGCCAGAATGGTCTCTGCAGGTCAAAGAGGAAATTGAAAAAATGCTCTGTGTCGAATTTATCAAGGTCATTGAATATTCGACCTGGTTGTCGAACATTGTGACCGTGACCAAAGCAAATGGGAAGGTACGCTGCTGTGTGGACTTCCGGGATCTAAACAAAGCTAGTCCCAAAGATGAC